>JABWTJ010001234.1:0-42214 GCA_016801875.1 Solanum sitiens | reverse complement strand
GTAGCCTCCTGTTTATAAATGTGGTGCACAACACATCCATAAGCAAGACTCTACACAGACACGGCTTTGTAGACTCCCTAGGATGACCTGCTCTGATACCACTTTTGTCACGCCTCAAAACCCATTAAGACGGAAGGCACGACTGCCCTAAAAGGCCCGGACGAACCAACCTACAAACTGTTCTTCACTGAGCATAACTATAACAATTAGACAAGTTAACTTTGGAGCAGCGATACAAACCAAACGTAAGTAGATCCAAAATTTATATACAAGACTTGGCCGTTTAGGCCACAACTCCTTAAGACACAACTGAACCATGTACACAACTGAACCATGTACATACGTCTACAAAGCCTCTAAAAGATAGAAGACTAGAGTAGGTCGGGACAGACCCCGCCTTACCCTTAACTACGATACAATCCAAACGAATTTACCAAGGACTTAATAAAGCTCCGAATCAACTTGGAGCTCACCAAAAGTAGCAGAATTTTGAGTGCTCCTACTGAGGAGGTCTACTAGCTGGAGTACCTGAGCCTGCAGCATGAAATGCAGCGTCCCCAATACGGGACGTCAGTACGAAAAATGTACTGAATATGTAAGGCAAAAAGTATATGTAATACAAGGCACAAATGAAATCAAGTAGCAACATATGAGTGCATAGATTAGGAGAGAAGACCACCTTTGCTTACTCTTGTGGAATCAAGTAAGCTACATTCTTTTCTTTACCTTTTTGTATGTTATAATCTTTGTTGGGCATGTGATACAAGTGACCAGCTGATCAGTGGTAGAAGAGGATGACCCATGCTAGGCGTATTAACCCCTGGGATGCTGTCCTCATAATTACACAACTTGGGATCGGCCCATGCTAGGCTTTCGCCCCTGAGTTGCCACCCTTCTATACCAATAGAGATCGGCCCATGCTAGGCTTTCGCCCCTGAGCTACCACCCTTAATTATATAGATTTCTTCACTTAGATTCTTTAATCTTTGAGATTATTGTTAATCAGTTCATAACTCTTTTGAGATGTTATTTTGGATAATCGTAACATTTTGAGATGTTGATTTGGTGGTCATAATCATCTTGGAGACATGAAATTACGGAACAGTAGTGGAATACATGAAAACAATGCTTTGAGGCAGTAACAATGACATAAGGAGCTAAGAAACATCAACACCTTATTTTAAGACCTTAATGGCACAATTGACTTCAATTGGCTTAGGAGAAGGATTCATCAAACTTTCTTTTGCAAATACCATTTCTATAACCGCACAAGGGGAAATTACACAAGTATAGAGTAGTGAACATATAATGAAGTAGTTCCATGTACTTAGAATGGGGAAAGAAATATTATTAGCTATTTGGAGATAGTACGTTGCCACTATGCTTCCTTTTCTACAAATAGACCTTATGGGAATCACTTCATTGATATTAATTGCAGGTGCCAGATTTCATGCCAAAAGGATATAGAATCGAATAGCCTTACATACCTTATATTTATGACCAATACCACTATCACGATTCAGCCTTCCTTATTGGGTGCTAATCTACAACATAAGTCATAATTAAGCTAACATCAGCAGCTAATCACAATAAGGTTCTCCAAAACAGTAGCTAAAATATTTGATGGAAATCAGGCCCATACAACCCTTACATAAATGGTGAACCACCACACCCTTCCTCTACACATTAATACAACTTCAAACATCATTTCCAGAGGTACCCAAACAGCCCTCAACAACAATATTCATAAGGCAGCCACTAACAATCTCAAATCTTTCAGCATAATAGGAGAATATTGACTCAAAGATTTATCACAATCCATGAATTCTTGATAAACATATACAAAATTCTCCACTCCAAACATTATCAAAGAGAGGAAAACAAATGGGTTGAAGTCCTACCTTAATTCTGAAAATTTATCCTCTAAACTTGTACTTCAAGAATTCAAACTCTCCTTCAAACTCTTACTTGAAAAATTAGACAGCACTCAAGAACTCTAAGGTGTTTTAGGGCTTCTAATTGAAGCCAAGAGAGACCAAGAAAGAACTTAGGAAATCTGAAATTTTTGCAAGTTCAAAATGGAGAATAATACTTGATCCTTATCCTTTGAAAAAGGAGGTGTTATGGCCGACACTCTTGACCAATTTTGGGCCATATAATGTCAAGTAGGTGCCCCACCTGCTTGTCCTTTTAACTTGGTCCCTTTTGGACTTAATATTATTGGACCTTGGCTGTCCATTTTTTTCCTTTGTTCTTTTAATCAGCTTGGGACAGATTAGTGCAAGTAGGTGGTACACACTTGGCCCAATAACATGGTAAAACAAATCTTAGGAGGTCATGTACTTACTTAGTTTCACTTGGGCTTTAACCATAATGGCCAATTGGCAGATTTGGCTGTTGGGCCTTCTTTCATTCACATTTTCTTTAATAGGTTTGGGCTTCAAATGAGCCCCTAAATATAAGCCTAAATCTGATCAATCAAACTTGGGCCCTTTAACTATAATATAGATCAAGTAGGTGATGCAGCTGCTAGCTCAATTACCACCTTACTATAATTACTTAAATACTTTCCATCGGAGTTAACTTGCAATACCTATGCTAAAACGTGCAAGGCATTGCATCACCTTCCAAGCTAGTTTAAACCAACACTAATCATGTAAGAAACATGATCCCTCACCTACACTATAAGTATATGTCAAGTATAACATGAATAGAACTACCACATACAAAAATACAGGCGGAGACAAGTCAACATCATATTACACTTAAGACTTCTAATTTTGCTATTCATGCATTCACATAGGGATAAATAGGTAAGGGATTATTAACTATTTTAACTCATCAATGTCAGCACCTACACTTTACCCTAACATACATATACACATGCTTATACAATAGTCATACAACCTAGATCACAACTAGAATAGGAAAGTAAGCATAAGCTTCACATAGTGTAATCATCATAACCACACACTCATATATTCATCAATTTGCCTTCAAGGCCATAATAAACACATATATAGATTGAAAAGAAGTAAACACCTCCACCATAATTCGACCATGCCACAAAATGTCATACAAGGCTTCATCAACTACAATAATATATTAAGGTAGAAGGAAAAAGCCATTCTTACCAATTCATCAACCTTTGGTCATCATTGATTAATACACATTTTTAATCATCAATACATTATAGGTCAGTAGCTAAATATACATTTAATCATGAAAATAACCATGTATAAGTCGCTACAAAATCATACTATAACATAATACAAGGCATCACATATATACTAGAAAGTAGAGAGTCATAGATCAATTACAAATATTCTTTACCTTGATTACCATGATTAACATTCATAATATACCAATAATACCAACCTAGGGCAGTAGCTAAATACATAATAATCAAGACAAAATCATGCTTCATCTACTCTAAATTGAGATCACATTATTTCATAGCATTATCAACCTTTAGGCAAAACATGTAGATTATCAAGGGTCTATACCCACAATTTATTCATAACATCAACCTAAGACAGTATCTATAATCATCTTCACCTAATAAAATTCAACATTCAATCATTACACTACTAGAAAAAAGGCTTATGGCAACATTACTGAAACCGTTGCAATAGATAAGATAACCGTTGCAATATGCGTATGGCAACGGTTTAGGGACCGTTTCATCTGATCGTGTTACGATAGGTCTATTGCAACGGTTTTGTGCAACGGTAGGAAAGTAGTTGCCATAGATGTCTCTATAGCAACGGATATAAACTCGATGCCATAGGAAAATCTATAGCAACGGATTATTAGTCAAACGTAACGGTTTCTAATGTGTTGTAATGACATTTTATGGAACGATTTTTGAAGCTATAGCAACGGTTCAACTTGAATATTGTCATGGTTATTTTAACCATTTGCAACAGTTTGGAAGGCTATTGCAACAACGAAATGGCATATTGCAATGGTTCAATATACCAAATTATATTAATTTGATTGTAATAATTATTTGTGTATAGAAGAAAAATCTAGCACATAAAAATTTATAAAACTCTTAAAGTAATCTATTTTTGGGTCAACAAACACAATATTTAAAACAACAATAAGAAGAGTTACAATTAAATCAACTAATAACTAGCTCCTCCAACAAGCCTGTTCAAATCCTCTCTATATATAGTCTCTATTGATACAGTTCTTCTATTCATAACTTATCTTTACATTTCTGTTTACTATAAAGAATGTAAAAATACTTATACTTGCACTCCATTTTTACTTGCTCATTGATCACTTGTGGGGAGGCTTTTACTAATTCCAGAATGCATGATTCATGGCCATCCAAATAAGAATCTGCACAAACAATAAGTTTATATAATAAAGCATGTATAAATTCAACACTTGAAATTTTAAAAACAAAAATTGTAATTCCTAACTCAAATTGAATAGGGTAAGCACTTAACATAAAATTTTAAACAAGGGCGAAAATAAACCGACACTCTATATGTTCATCCATACAGTTAAACATGAATTATTTCAGCTAGTTCAGGACCTTCATATGGACCATTCTCACAGAAAAGTTTTATACGGAAAAAAAAATGTTATGCGTAGCCAGATATGCAAGGGTTAACCGAAACATATCAACTTCGTTAGTTTAAAATTTTTGTCATTTAGATGTAGTAGGAAACACAACTAAACTTGACAACATGTATACCTTGACATACAAGAGAACTCAAACTTTGAACCATGGCTAAACACAACATTGAAAATTTCGAAAGTGAAAACATATTTTTTCTTCAAGACTTTTAATTCATCCACTCAAGGTGTTCTTGATGTACAATATGGATATCACTAGATTTTCAAATTGGATCAATATATTTTATCAAATGTTAGTCCACGTTTAGATAAACACAAATCTGGATAATTTCATATTTTGATTAAAAATAGGCATATGTTTCCTTTTGAAGTAAAGAAATGACTTTTCTGAGTATGAAGTTCGAAATATAAAAGACGGAGAGATTCATTGAACTGAAGCATTTTTTAGGCTTAAAAATTAAAAAAGTCTCATAATTATCAAATGGTGAATTTCATTTAAAATCTTCATGTCTTGTGGATAGAACTCTAAAATTGTAAAGCTCAAGAACTCACCATAAACTCATCCTAAGACCTTAAATCTTTTCTAGATAAAATGAGTAGCACAAGCAGATCATTGTGTCTCAAAGCATGACCTCCAAGTGTGTAACATAAACGGAACCACAAAACCATAAAAGAGAAGTGTATAAACCATAATTTCTTTAAAACTAATTAAATTTTAGAAAAGATGTTTATCATATATTGCTAAATGAAACACAATGACTAATAGATCAAAATTTACACTAATATCTTTTTCAGTAAGGAATCCTCTTACTCTCAATCAAACATGAAATAAAACTAACAAATTTTCATATTCTTTAAAGAAGCATGAAGACACTTTAATTTTCTAAAATTTCACGGAGAAAAAAGAGATGATGCTGACCTATTTTGTGGAAGCAAACTGAGGTGATTTTCTTTGAGTCCCAAATTCTACTTCGACTTTTCTTTTCACTAAAGTTCAATCTCTATAAAATGAAGATCAATACAAGAAATATAAATTTTTTTACTACATACTAATAATTACAGGCTTACTAGTTGAGTTATAGTTATTATAAAGTTATCAAATTACCTTTTAAAAGTAAATAATACATTCTCAACAACTAATACATAGTACTAATTTATAAGCAACATACCTTGCCAATCATCGGATCAGATTTCCTAAAGCAATTCAATAAATGAGAAATCTAAATCAGATTTTCAACTCACATTAGTTTTTCTGTTTGCAAGTACATCCATTATGTATGTTATAGTCAATGCACTGCCCATTTTCAATACTATTTTTTCTCAAATATAACCACATAGAGATTTGTCTATACCTTGCCATTTATCGAAAACTCAAGCTTATAAGCAGGATCTGCAAGATCAGCTATCATTGTCAGCTCTCCTTACCGTGACTAGTATGAATAGCTCTTCTAGTGTATCATGCTATATTATTAGCTTCACATTCTGCTCCTGCAATGAATTGAAGTTGTTTCTCATGTGAATAGTATCTCTCTTCTTGATGGATTTTCCCAAATTTGTACCAGTTTGACTTCTATTACCTGAATAAGAACCATAGGGGACCTCATGGATGCTTTTGTTTTCTCCACATTGTTCAAGTAATTGTTCCCAACATATTAATTAACTTACCAATGCTCCTTAGACTATCATGTAAAAATCTTCTCGAGACTTTTTCTGTAAAATCACATCTTCCTTGTAAGGGTTGTATTCAACTTCCATTTCAGGAACCTTAAAAGCAGGAAATAAACCATCGAATATACGTTGTATACACCAAATAAGAATGCGATCAGAACAATGTAGAACAAGTAATTATCAGTTGGAAAAGCAGGTCCCTGGAAACGTCTCGAAAAAGACTGACATTTTGAACTATTGGTAAAAAAAGGTAATGTGCAATGCTTAATCTGATAGCTTTTGCCAGAACATTCATGGCCTCTTTTTGTTGAAGAAAACTTATTTTATAATTCATGAGCAGATACCAGTCCATTTCAAGAAGAAATCAATGAAGTACCAACTACAGAAAAGTCACAACACAAGCTATATTCTATTATAACAGGAAATAGACCTAAAATCATGTAAAAAAGAAGAGGTTCTTCAACAATTAGAAGGAACTAGTAAAGGAGAAAAGAGGAAAGTCAGAAGTATGATGATGATATCCAAGAAAATATCCATCCATGGATATTCACAATAGCTCATATACATCGCTAAATCGGAAAGAATCCAACTGAAAAATGCGAAAAAAAGGAAGAGCAGTTACAAGTTACAGCCATGGCTATAGCTCAAGCGACCATGGTGGACTCGGCCGGAAGCAGGAAGCGCTGGTTGGAGTAGATGACGTTGTACTTTGAATTGTGATGATTGACAGAGAAGATCAATTTTTGAACTAGTAGCAAATTTTTAGTACCAACCAGTAGCTAATTTTTGTTTATTCCATTTTTATGTTAATGTATCGCTTACTTCCTGTTGCTCTAACTAACATAAATCTTCAACAATAATGAAAGTGTATTTTTGACATCCTACTCAAGTGAGATGTTAAATCAGTGAAGACATCATCAATGCGAGGGTATTCTAACCCGATTAAATAACTCATGGACAACAAATACACCATCAATTTCAAGTTAAATATGGTCTAAAGTAGTCAAGTTTATAGTAACTCCAAAAAAACAGTAAACCCACAATAGCTACAATTTAATGGGAAAAAACCCACAATCACATAAATACATCAAATAGACTAACCACACCCAAAGATTAAACACGAAAGTAGAGATTCAAGAATAAAACCTCAAAAGCCCAAACTTGTAGTTTCTTCAACTATAACCTTAAAGATTGAAGAAGAGAACCTCCAGCAGTTGAAGAACAAAACCTCTAGATTTCTCAAATTTTACAAGAAAACATACAACCCTCAATTTCGGTAGATTTCACAAGGGGTTTTAAGAGATAAGTAGGTTTAGATTTGAATTCAAAAATGGGTTTATGTTAGCCCTAAAATGAGAGAAATGAAGAACTTACCTGCAATGCTCCCCAACTTCTATGTTCAATCGATCTGCTATGAATGGATGAAAATTAGGTTAAAGAGAAGAACAATGAAAACTTTTGTGTTCTTAGTTGAAGAGATGGGAAATGAGCTTAGCAAATGTTTGCCTCGTTTGTATCAATATATGATAAAGAGAAAAATAAATTGTATTTAAAAAATTAGTTAAAAATTAAATATAATGAAAATATTTTGGTGGTTGATCAAAAATAAATGAGGAAAATTTTGGAGGGATTTAATAACCGTTCCAATAGAGGAATAAGTCGCATTACATGTTGCCATAGATGACTTTATGCCAATAGTTCTGGCAACCGTTGCAATATGTGGATCTATTGCAACGAATTTCACACAATGGCAACGGATTAATTACCTAGTCGTAGCAATAATACCCAATCCTTTTGGCAACGGTTTAAACTGTTGCAATAAACCCTCTATAGTAACGGTTGCGTAACCGTTGCTAAATTTTCCGTTACCGTAGGCCTTATTTCTAGTAGTGTTATAAAGGCAATGTTATAGTTAATACCTAGAGATCTAACCTAGTCATATTCAAATCTTCATACATTGATCCACATGGATCCTTCAGTATCAATTCATCATCAATACACGTAAATAACAGTAGACATAAGCAATTCAACGTTATAGAATCACAACTCAACCAATAACAAGCCACGATCACAATGGCCATGCAAGGACTAAATTGAGTTTGGGAAGTGACATGGGTTCACAATGTAATTGGATTAAAATTCAAGTTAAAACGAATACATTATCATCAATTCATCATGATTAAGCCATTAAAAACGTTTTTAGAAATAACCTATCGCTAGATTGAAGATAAGAGATTTGATCAGATTTTCTCTTTGAAAACTTTGAGATTAACTCTCCAAGTGAAATGTTGCTTAGAGATGAAGGATCACCATACCTTTATTAGATGAATAACCCACTAAAAATTGGTGAATAATCCATGGAAATCTCATCTACACGGTGACCTTGAACTTCACCTTCAATGGAGGTTTCTAGAGAGGATATTTTGGGAGAGGGAGGTTTGATTTTGATTTGAGGATGGGTAAGGGCTATTCACGTTTTAGATCATCTATATATACTTAAAAATAGGTAAATAAACCACCTAGGGTCAGTTTAGCACGTGGGGTGAATTTACCACTCACCCGATAATTAGGCAGCGTGCATGGCAGTGACTGCAGTCCTGCATCAACGGACACCAACTACGGGGTGTCGGTCCATCGACGGCCATCTTGTGCCTTCCGTCGTTTGGGTGTGAGGCTGTCATGTGGCTAAGCCTTCTCCAGGATAAGTTCCCATCGACTCCTCCCCATCAACGGGGCATCAGTCCACAAATGGGGGGCGTCAGTTGAGCTCATTGATTGACACTGCCAAGGCACTGTCTCGACAGCCTTTGGGTTCTTCTTGTGGGACCTTTTGCGGGGTCCTTGGTAAGTCGTACCCTGGAATTTCGAACGTAAATATGAACATTAATAATTCAATGACCTTCCACATCAGTTTCACCCAAAACAATTACACGCAACACATCCAATCATGCTAGGCACCATCAAGACACACACATGCATGTCTGAAGGACTACCTTTCGAACGTCTTAGACGTTTGACCTCTAAAATTCATGAAACTCAATAAACTGATTATGAACATCATTATTACTCATTTTAAGACTTCTTAAGTCCTTGAAACACTAGTAAACACATAAAAAGCATCTAAGTCCCATTTGACGATTAGTCATCGAATGTCTAATTGGTCCCTTGACGTTTGACTTCCAAATCACCTCGAACTTTATACAATGCCTCAATACCACTATAAACCATTTTAGGACATTAGACTCTTATGAAGAACATGTTATACTGTAGGCACCCTAATCATTTTGGGGGTCTTACAAATCAATTAGCGGACTTCACATGATGGTCTTGGAAGACCTAGGGAACTCATCGTAGTACCTTCAAGGCCTACTCATGCAATTTGTAGATAGCATTCCATTCCACTACTTACACGTTGTAAAACCTATCCAACACTAGAGTGTACATCCCACATGGTGATAATAGACATTAACTGACATAGACCATACTAGCTAGGTATCAAATCCGGTGTCAGAAGACCCCACACCGCGGAAGGTGTTCCACTTGCCAAAGGTTGAACTAGAAATCATACCATGTTGGCACATGGTAAAGGAATAGCAAGGGCTTCTTTGTACTGTAGTATCATCCAAAGTAGTGCTACTACCACAAGCATATTCACTCGATGCTTTGCCTTTGTTCTCATTGAGTAAATCATTCACTAGGTGTATTAGAGAAGGTGCCATCACTATGCCCTACAAACTCGTAATACCTTTTTCTTCCAAGGATGGGTCCATTAGGGCTGCCAACCAAGGACTATTAGAATAGATCTTATGACTTCCTTAGAGATGGTTTCATTCCGTTTCGGCCAACCTACCCCTAAGTCCATCATTCCACTCAAGAAGGACACCATTACGGTCATTCACTTCAAGTATTCTTATTAACCTTCTTTTCATATTAAAGGTTACAAATTTTTAACTTTTTTTAATTATTCAACGTTTTATATACATTTATGGTTCTAGATTCATCAAGAAGGGGCGCCATACTTAGGTCTACCGGTTAAAGACATACGCTAGAATACCTCATTTATTTATTAAAGGAAGGGCACCTACTCTAGGTCTACCGATCCTAGACTTTCATTCATACACATATTCAACACAATACAAGTACCAAGTAGGGACAACTATGTAACACTCCAAAAGTTCATGAACTAATCTAGAGCCTCTCATTTTAAACAAAGGTTGATAACACTATTTTTAGACCTAAAATAATGCATATAAATCATATAGGAAGTTTTAGAGCCAAAACATCATGGAACGTCCATGACGTCCAGAGACTAGTGAAAAGGTGCTAGTGTGCCTTGGCATGTTTCATGGGGGTTTAGAAGTCAGAATTTAATGAAATTTTGTAGAAAGAGTGTGTTAAGGTCTCGGTACTATGCCCCAAGTGCCACCCTAAGGGTCCTTGGAAAGGATCCTTACATTTGACCCAAGTCTGCAAATCTGGGCAGTGTGCATCGACGAGCCCAAGCAACGAGTCGTCATATGATCGACGAGGCATCGATGTCTCCGTTGTTCAACACTTTATCCATTTTCATGAAATGGCCAAAAATCAAGTGTTTGTCTCTAACGATGATTGTGCAGCACGTGGCGTCGACTGACCTACGAACCGTAGGTCGGGGTCTCGTAGGTCGGGTCTGGTTTTGCTGTCCAATTTTTAATTAAGTCAATTAAATTATTTAGTTTATTATGTGGCTAATAAAGGGTTAGGGGGTTTATAGTTAATTTAATTAAGGGACTATATAAAGGCCTAAACATCATTAAACTAACTCAACTCACTTCAATTCTAAAACTCAAATCCTCTTCCTTCTCTTACATTCTGTCTCCCTAAAGAAGACTCCATTGAAGACCAAGGTCAAAGGGATTAGATCGGCAATATTTCTACTTTTTCTCCATCAATCTTAAAGTGTTAACAAGGTATGGGAACTCTTCACCTTTGGGACTGCTTTCCCCAAAGGGTTCTTTCAAATTGATTTCCAAAAGTTGAGAAAAACATAGGTTTCATTCTTAATCAGAAATGGATGTTTCAAATTGTATTTTTCTTGATATCTTTTGATTATTATGAATGAATTATGATGTATTATATGTGAATTAGGGTAATTCTTGTTGTTAGACCTAGTTCTATGGAAGAGATGCAATTGACTTAGTTCTTGTGTTAATTACTATTGTATGATGTTATTAAGCCTATCATTACATGAATATATTTGTTGATGGTATGACCATGGAATAAGGGTTGTGAAGGTGAATTGGTATGACCTATGATCTTGAATCCTTACTTCAATTGAACTAATTATTGTGATTAGATTTGATAGGTGAGGGTATGATGAATGTAATTGAAATGTCTCGACTATATGGATTGTGAGATTATGATTAAGGTATGATGATATACGGTTGATTGTGAATCACTAATGTTCCTTACTATGACATGATGATGATAATGTTCCTAAGGGGGGGATAATGTAACAACCCTAAAAAATGAATATGCTAAGTAATGCTTAATGAGTCTAGAATGCCTACGATTAGACCAGGGTTCACACGGATTGATGCGCGTACAACCAGACCTAGGAACCCTTGCTACAGCCAATCCAACTAACTTGGGGAGTTAGTTGAGCTTGTAAAGGTTGGGTCCAACCATGTAGGGCTCTCGAATACGAAGATTTACTCGAATGAGCCTTTATCGGACTTAAAAAGAGGAAATCTTAAGTTTGGAGGGTCTAGGGGTAAAATGTTCTTTTACCAGGCTAAGGGTAATATCGTAATTACCCTAAATATATATTTAATTATTTAATTAATAAGGTGGAGGGGTATTTTGGGGAGAGAGTGCCGAAAATGGGCTCTAAGAGTAATGTCTTGCTCCACACGGGTTCGAACCTAAATGGAAGCAATGAATTAAATTGTTTTTATTTAAGTGGGTAAATTAATGTAATTAATCAATATTATTTAATTAATGGCTGATTAAAAAAAGAAGGGGAAATCAAATTTTTAGTTATTAATTATTAATTATTAACTTAAATTGACTAAGTCTTGCCAACTATCCTAGTTTTAAGGGGCACTATCTCACACAAACTCTCTCACACGCCTAAACCTCTCTCTCTCTCTCGTCCATTTTGTTTTCTTGGCTGCAAAAACAGAAAACAAAACATTAGAAACGATCAAAAGTTCTCTACACTCAAGGAACTTACAAAAAAGAAATATACAAACAAGCAAGCTAACTTAAGAAACGAAAATTGTACATCATCTTCTCGACGGGATCGTGTTGAAGGTTTAGTGGAGGATTTGGGCAGAACTTTGAAGGTGTGGAAAGCTACAACAAGGTATGGGTTTTCTCTTTTGTAATCCTTTCTCCAAGAGAAATTTCTTTCTACAAAATTCAACGTATGAAACTAGGGATGTCCCCTTTATTGTTGAACTCCTTGTCCCTAGTCTCCTTCCGATTTCAGTCTAAATTAGGTTAGAAATCATGTGTTGGTAAGGTTGCTGGTAGATAAGTGTGAAATATGATGTTCTTTGTGATTTTGTGTTTGGAAATAGCAAGCATGTTCAATGATGTCAACCGAAAATGATGTGGTGCAATGTGTAAAAATGTTTGTTGTTATTCTCTGTTTTGAAGTCTTAAAATGGCTTGTTTGATGATTGGAATTATTGTGCATAAGGTGTGTAAATTATGATGTTTAAATGAAGTGTAAGGTGGCTGATCTTAAGTGGAAAAATCTAAGCTAAAACAACAATGAATCTACACCTAAAAATGCGTTAAACAAATTGTGAAAGTACCACAAAATGAACGTATGAATGTTGTTAAATAAAGGCTAGAAAATTTATTAAAATTTCCAGAACTTGGTGATGGAGTTTTCGGCCAGCATACTTGAAGTTTGAGAAGTTTAAAAATAATTTAAAACATGTGAGGTCAGTGGGGATTGAACCCAAGACCTCACTACATGAAAGCTGGAAAAAAAAAAAGAGAGGTGTGGGATTCGAACCCACAACCTCTCGGCCAAACAAGAGAGTAAGAGGGGAATTTTAAGTTAATAAAAATAATGGGAGGAGTGGGATTCGAACCCACCACCTCTTGGCTGAAAGAGGAGACAAAGAGAGAAATTAAAAAGAAAATAAAGTGTGGCTGTGGGGGATCGATCCCACAACCTCACTGCCAATGATTAAATAGTTAACTTTTAAATGAAAATAAAATAAGGAGGCTGTGGGGGTTCGAACCCACAACCTATCAGTCTCCAGCGAAATAAAGAAAAAAATAAAGAGAGGGTGTGGGGGTTTGATCCCACAACCTCCTGGTTAATGCGAAATGAATAGGAAAAATAACTAGGAAAATAAAAGAGGGCTGTGGGGGTTCGAACCCACAACCCCTCGGCCAAGGGAGAGATTTCCTAAAGAAAAGGAATTAAAAAGAAATGTTGATGTTGGGGCTCGATCTAGGGTCCTAATGTCATGAGGACTAAAAATAAAATCAAGGAAAAATATAAGAATTGTCCAAGGGATTTGAACTTGGGTTCCCTTGCCCAAATTTCTGTATTGATACATAAATCATACGTGAATTAAATGTTCAAAAATAATGCCACCTACCTAGATCAAAATCGAGATCTTGGCATACATACAAGATGCATAAGTCTTGTACTACATAATCTTAGGAAGATATTAGTCACTTAACGAACTACGAATGATGCCTCATGGCTTGTATGTATAGACCCATAAGTCTAGCATACGTTTAAAAATAAGTGAACCTAAGATGTATGTAATGAAATGAAGTAACTCTGGGAGGGTTAAGTACAAATGTAAAATACACTAAATGGCCAAGTGCTTTGGCATACGATGAAATGATTATTATGTAATGAAATGATGAAACCCTAGAAGGGTTAAGTAAGAGTGTGAAACACACAAATGGCCAAGTGCATTGGCATATGATGAAATGAACATTCACGTAAAATGGGGTGAGTAATTATGAAGAGCAATTGTGCTAATGTTAATGAATGTAGTGACAACATGATATGAGGCTAATGTAAAATATGAGAACAATCTCAAATGAGACTAAGTAATTATTACCAAAACGTACTCACCTATGAGAGTGTAAAGTTAATGAAGAGACCAGTCTCAATGAACACTCTAATGAAAGTATTGAGATTAACATACTTAATACTAATGATGAGATGAGAAATCATCTATTGAGCTATGATGTCCTCATACTAGAAGCCAACTTTCATGACGTATGAGTTGAATGTAATGGAACTTTATACTGAGCACCGATAGACTAGCTTTGAGCGGTGATGCCTTCTTTCGGGAAGGCGGAGGTTTACGTAACTCTCATGAGATGAGACTGTCCGGCATGCCGGGTATGGGTATCCTTATATCTCCTAGTCTTCGAACCTATACATCCAATATAGGGATCTGGCGGGGTTAAATTCCCATGTACGCTAGCATGTTTTGGGTCACTTTGGCCGATGATTCCACCTCTTTTTGGTGTGGGGTTTCATGACACTGGATTTCATGATGCTTACATGATCTATGTCGGTTAAAGTTAAAGTTCCCAATGAATGAATGAGGCCAGCCTCAAATGATGCACATAATGAAATGAACGATACCAAAGGTGTTAGGATAGGATAATCAAGAGGTGAGCTAGACTCAAGTAATGACACTAGGTTATTCTTGATCATTGCACAGCAAAACCGATGAGAGTCTTAAACTACATCCTAGGTATAGCTGGTGTTTACACTAGCTTATGAAAGAATGAAACGAAGTACGTATGAATGAATGAAGAAGACTTTGTGTTTGCTAAAGAAGACTCCCTAGTTGATGTCCCATATGTTGAGCCCTCATTTTGGAAAGTCTTAATGTCTAGTCCATAATTCCAAGGTCTCATGGCATATGAATGAATGATATGAAAGATGTTATGTGATATATGCAATATGATATGTGCTATGTGTAAAATGTTATGTGCTGTGTGCAATATGATAAGTATGATGATGCATGTTACTCTCATGGCATGACTTTCCTAATACAAATTTGGAAAGCTCACTAACTTTCCTAATCCCAATTTGGCAAGTCCACTGACTTGACTTCCCATAATCATGTTGTTAGGAAAGGGCTATTCTTACTCATGCATGTCCTTGGTGTGTGCTTGCATATACCCATACTTACTACAAGTGTGTACTAATTCCATACAATTCTATATTTTTAGGTGCAGGCACATGTGGACGCTAGAGCTTACAGGTTGACGTTGCAGCAATTCGGACGTGGAGCTTTCATCCGGACTTGGTAGGTCCTCATGCTTTCGAGGATGTCTACTGTTACTATCTAGCTTAGATGTAGGCTTTTGCTAGTGGAGAATGTTCCACTAGTGTTTCTTTCCGTTTTTATTTCAGACATTGTATTGGTGCCATTTTGGCAATTATACATTTAATGTAGTATTGAACTATTTCTTTCATTTGATGATCTTAATATTAGATGGTTGATTGTGAACGTTTATGACTTTAAGTAGAATGTCTTATATGAATGTTAAGTAACAAAAAGTTCAAATTTTCCGCTAAAATTAACCTAGATGAAGTAACGATGACGTATGTAGTAGGCTTTTCTGCGACCTCTGAGAGGTCAACGACGCCGATCTCGTCTAGGGTCTAGACTCCGGTCGTGAACAAGTTGGTATCAGAGCACTAGGTTAAATTTCGAGAATAATGAGTTCACAACAACCACATTGAGTAGTTTCTAAGTCATGGTAGTGAAGTGCACCACTATCCTGAATTAGAGACTGCACGATGCATAGGAAAATTTCCCTTCTTCTGATCTTATCGTGCTTTTCCTAATGTCTAATTTCTTGGTTTTATGAGCGTGTCTAACATCAACCTTTATTGTTTTCAGAGAATGAATACTAGGAGAACTATTGGTCAGAGGAGAGGAGGTGCAGCTGTTGGGGACAATCAGGTTCCACCCCAGGCTCCAGCTGAAGGAGTGGTTATGCCGGTTAACCCAGCTGGGTTGACTGATGCGGAGGTGCGGGCGTCTCTGGCCCAGATGGCACAGGCCATCACTATGCAGGTCCAGGCTATGACTGCCTAGGTCAACCGACAGGATGTTCAGAGGGAGAACTCACCAGTTCGTAGCATGGCTGACATATTGAGAGACTTCACGAGGATGAATCCTCCTATTTTCACAGGGTCTAAGACTTCAGAGGACCCCCAGGAGTTTGTGGATGAGGTGCATAAGATTTTGGTGGCTATGGGGGCCACATATATTGAGAAGGCTGAGCTGGCTTCCTATCAGCTCAAGGATGTTGCACAGACTTGGTGCAAGATGTGGCAGGATAGCCGAGCTTTGGGTGGAGTTCTGGTCACTTGGGAGCTGTTTAAGACAGCCTTCCTCGAGAGATTCTTTCCCAGGGAGATGAGAGAGGCAAAGGTTGAAGAGTTTATCAACCTTAAGCAGGGATCAATGACTTTCAGGGAGTATTCCCTAAAGTTTGTTAAACTATCCAAGTATGCTACTTCCATTGTATCTAACAGCAGGGATGAGATGAGCAAGTTCCTCACAGGAATCAACGGAGATTTGGAGGAGGAGTGTCGATCTGCGATGCTCCATGATAACATGGACCTCTCCAGGTTGATGGTGCATGTCCAGCAGGTAGAGGACAGCCGCAAAAAGAGGGGCATTCGTGATGCTAGGAGGCTTAAGCCTCAAGATCAGGCAGGTCCCAGCCATGGAGGCCACAGAAACAATTTTGGCGTCCGTGAGCACCCAGGTTTAAGAAGGGACTCTCCTACCAAGGGAAGTCAAGTTTATCCAAGGGTCGCTATGATAGGAATTCCGAGTCCAGAGTTAAGAGAAACAATGGAGTAGATACACCTCAGGAGAGGCCACCTTGCAGGAAGTGTGGCAAACTGCATGGAGGAGAGTGTATGATGGGCTCTAACGCTTGTTACAGTTATGGAAAACCAGGTCACATGGTGAAGGATTGTTCGAATAGGAGAAGTCAAGAACAAGGGAAGGAGTGTAACGGCCTGTATTTTTGTATGTGGTAGTTCTATTCATGTTATACTTGACATATACTTATAGTGTAGGTGAGGGATCATGTTTCTTACATGATTAGTGTTGGTTTAAACTAGCTTGGAAGGTGATGTAATGCCTTGCACGTTTTAGCATATGTATTGCAAGTTAACTCCGATGGAAAGTATTTAAGTAATTATAGTAAGGTGGTAATTGAGCTAGCAGTTGCATCACCTACTTGATCTATATTATAGTTAAAGGGCCCAAGTTTGATTGACCAGATTTAGGCTTATATTTAGGGGCTCATTTGAAGCCCAAACCTATTAAAGAAAATGTGAATGAAAGAAGGCCCAACAGCCAAATCTGCCAATTGGCCATTATGGATAAAGCCCAAGTGAAACTAAGTAAGTACATGACCTCCTAAGATTTGTTTTACCATGTTATTGGGCCAAGTGTGTACCACCTACTTGCACTAATCTGTCCCAAGCTGATTAAAAGAACAAAGGAAAAATGGACAGCCAAGGTCCAATAATATTAAGTCCAAAAGGGCCCAAGTTAAAAGGACAAGCAGGTGGGGCACCTACTTGACATTATATGGACCAAAATTGGTCAAGAGTGTCGGCCATAACACCTCCTTTTTCAAAGGATAAGGATCAAGTCTTATTCTCCATTTTGAACTTGCAAAATTTCAGATTTTCTTAAGTTTCTTTCTTGGTCTCTCTTGGCTTCAATAAGCAGCCCTAAAACACCTTAGGGATTCTTGAGTGCTGTCTCATTTTCAAGTAAGAAGTTTGAAGGAGAGTTGGAATTCTTGAAGTACAAGTTTAGAGGATAATTTCCAGAATTAAGGTAAGACTTCAACCCATTTGTTTTCCTCTCTTTGATCATGTTTGGATTGGAGAATTTTGTATATATTTATCAAGAATTCATGGATGATGATAAATCTTTGAGTCAATATTCTCCTATTATGGTGAAAGATTTGAGATTGATAGTGGCTGCCTTATGAATATTGTTGTTGAGGGCTGTTTGGGTATCTCTGGAAATGATGTTTGAAGTTGTATTAATGTGTAGAGGAAGGGTGTGGTGGTTCACCATTTATGTAAGGGTTGTATGGGCCTGATTTCCATCAAATATTTTTAGCTACTGTTTTGGAGAACCTTATTGTGATTAGCTGCTGATGTTAGCTTAATCATGACTTATGTTGTAGATTAGCACCCAATAAGGAAGGCTGAATCGTGATAGTGGTATTGGTCATAAATATAAGGTATGTAAGGCTATTCGATTCTATATCCTTTTGGCATGAAATCTGCCACCTGCAATTAATATCAATGAAGTGATTCTCATAAGTTCTATTTCTAGAAAAGAAAGCATGGTGGCAGCGTACTATCTCCAAATAGCTAACAATATTTCTTTCCCCATTCTAAGTACATGGAACTACTTCATTATATGTTCACTACTCNATTAAGGGAAGTCTGGAATCGTGCTAGTGGTATGGTCAAAATATAAGGTATTAGGCTACGATTCTATTACCCTTTGGCATGAAATTGCCCACCTGCAATTCATATCAATGAAGTGCTTCTCCTAAGTTCTATTTCTAGAACAAGAAAGCATTGGTGGCAGCGTACTATCTCCAAATAGCTAACAATATTTCTTTCCCCATTCTAAGTACATGGAACTACTTCATTATATGTTCACTACTGTTCACTCCTCTTATATGTGTAATTTCCCCTTGTGCTGTTTATAGAAAATGGTATTTGCAAAAGAAAGTTTAGTGAATCCTTCTCTAAGCCCAATTGAAGTCAATTGTGCCATTAAGGTTCTAAAGTAAGGTGTTGATGTTCATAGCTCCTTATGTCATTGTTACTGCCTCAAAGTATTGTTTTCATGTATTCCACTACTGGTTCCGTAATTTCATGTCTCCAGATGATTATGACCACCAAATCAACATCTCAAAGTGTTACAATTATCCAAAATAACATCTCAAAAGAGTTATGAACTGATTAATCAATAATCTCAAAGATTAAAGAATCTAAGTGAAGAAATCTATTTAATTAAGGGTGGCAGCTCAGGGGCGAAAGCCTAGCATGGGCCGATCCCTATTGGTATAGAAGGGTGGCAGCTCAGGGGCGAAAGCCTAGCATGGGCCGATCCCAAGTTGTGTAATTATGAGGACCGCATCCCAGGGGTTAATACGCCTAGCATGGGTCATCCTCTTCTACCACTGATCAGCTGGTCACTTGTATCACATGCCCAACAAAGATTATAACATACAAAGAAGGTAAAGAAAAGAATCTAGCTTACTTGATTCCACAAGAGTAAGCAAAGGTGGTCTTCTCTCCTAATCTATGCACTCATATGTTGCTACTTGATTTCATTTGTGCCTTGTATTACATATACTTTTTGCCTTACATATTCAGTACATTTTTCGTACTGACGTCCCGTATTGGGGACGCTGCATTTCATGCTGCAGGCTCAGGTACTCCAGCTAGTAGACCTCCTCAGTAGAAGCACTCGAAATTCTGCTACTTTTGGTGAGCTCCAAGTTGATTCGGAGCTTTATTAAGTCCTTGGTAAATTCGTTTGGTATTGTATCGTAGTTAAGGGTAAGGCAGGGTCTGTCCCAACCTACTCTAGTCTTCTATCTTTTAGAGGCTTTGTAGACGTATGTACATGGTTCAGTTGTGTCTTAAGGAGTTGTGGCCTAAACGGCCAAGTCTTGTATATAACTTTTGGATCTACTTACATTGGTTTGTATCGCTGCATCCAAAGTTAACTTGTCTCAATTGTTATAGTATATGCTCAGTAAGAACAGGTTGTAGGTTGGTTCTCTCGGGCCTTTAGGGCATCGGGTGCCTGTCCGTCTAAATGGGTTTTGAGGCGTGACATAACCAACTCAAATTTTACTTAAAAATGACGCAATGAAATCTGGGACTTTAGTGCGCGTCGCGGAGACACTTCCAAATCTTATTTTTAAAAAATTCTTGGACAGAATGGTTTGTGACATCCTCGCGTCGCAAGGAAAGACTTTTTACTACTGCGTGATAGTTGCGCGTCGTGCAGCAGCATGCCATATCTTGGCTGCTCGACAGCTTCGCTGGCCCATGTTTGGGTCCTCTTTGAGGACCTTTTTGATGGTCCCCAGGGCGTCGTTCCCGGACTTTTTGACCCTTTGTATACCAAGCTAATCATAGGAACTCTAGTTACTTAATTTCACCATCAAAACATCACCCAAAACATCACTGCAAAATAGTACGACACACTAGTTCAACTTCGACTAGTTTCTGAACGTCTTGGACGTTCTTAAACGTTTGACCTCCAAACACTTCCAAACTTTATATAGTGCCTAATAACATTATTATTAACAATTTTATGGCTTTAAAACATAATTACACAAGTGTTAGGCTCTAGCTCAACCTAGCTCATTTTGAGGGACGTTATAGATGGCTTAAAAAGGGACTTTTTGGAATTTGTTGCAAAGTGTCCAAATTGCCAACAAATGAAAGCCGAGCACCAAAAGGAGGGTGGTTTACTACAAAATATCCAAGTTCCTACTTGGAAGTGGGAAGATGTTAACATGGATTTCGTAGTTGGGTTGCCTTAGACTTAGAAGCAATATGACTCTATATGGGTGGTGGTGGATATCTTGACCAAGTCCACTCATTTCATTCCCGTTAAGTTTACTTATTCGGCGGAAGATTATACAAGAATCTATATTGACAAGATAGTGAGTTTTCATGGAGTTTCTTGTCCATCATATCAGATAAAGGTTCTCAATTTACATCTAGGTTTTAGAAGTCGTTTCAAAGAGGTTTGGGTACTCAAGTGAAGTTAAGCACCGCTTTTCATCCTCAAACGGATGGTCAAGCGGAGAGTACCATTCAAATTCTGGAGGATATGCTTACAGCTTATATGATTGACTTCAAGGGAAATTATGATGAGCACTTTCCTTTGGTGTAGTTCCCATATAATAATAGTTTTCATTGATTCCTATATATGGCTCCTTTTGATGCTTTTTATGGTAGGAGGTGTAGATCTCCTATTGGATGGTTTGAGATTGGCGAGTCTTCGCTTCTAGGTCCCCACTTGATCTATAATACCTTAGAGAAAGTTCATATCATAATGAACCGTTTGCAAAGAGCCTATAGTCGGCAAAAATCTTATGCCGATCATAGGAGAAGAGAGCTTGAATTTGAAGAGGGTGATAAGGTGTATTTCAAAATATTGCCCATTAAAGGGGTGGTTAGATTTGGCAAAAAGGAGAAGTAAAGTCCTCGTTATGTGGGTCCCTATGAAATTTTTCAAAGGCTTGGCAATGTTGCATATGAGTTGAAACTCCCTAGTGAACTATCTTTTGTTTATCAGGTTTTCCATGTATACATGCTTAAGAAGTGCATTGGTAACCCCGAGTCCATTCTTCCTATCGAAGATCATGGTATGAAAGAGAACCTCTCTTATGAGGTGGGTCCGGTTGAAATCCTTGATGGTCAAGTGAAGAGGTTGAGGAACAAAGAGGTGGCCTCCGTAAAAGTGTTATGGAGAAACCAACTAGTTGAGGGAGCAACATGGGAGGCCGAGGCCGACATGAACTCCCTTTATCCTTATCTCTTTTCTAACAAAGGTTAGTTGTTCTTAATAATAATGAAAATAATGAGTAAATTTGAAGTTGTCTTGATTTTGGTGAAGTTTTGCAAAAAGGTGCATGTTACAGTGATTTACAGTGAGTTATGGCTATAGAAATGAAAGTTCTCAAATTTTGCTCTTTTGGTTGCTTTGAACTTATGTGGTGTATTTTAGTATGTTGTGTCTTAATTAGTTGTATTGAGCATGTTGATATGTGTTGAAGAAAGATTTGTCATAAGTAAATACTCATGTAGTAAATGTTTAGCCCTTATCAGTTGAAAATGTTGTTTTAATGTTGCATTGTGTGAAAGGTCAGATTGTTATATTTAATTTAGTGGTAATTCATGTTTTGATATGATTTTGTTGGTTGGGCTGCTAGTCTTGAGTATATTCCTTCCTTCCAAAAGATTTTAGTGTCATTCGGGGACGAATGTTCCTGATTGGGGGGGGGGGAGGGGCTAATGTAACACTCTGAAAGTCTTAGACATAATCTAGGGCCTAACTTGAATGTATAAGGGTTAGGACGCTATTTTAAGGTCAAATATAATGAATATAAGTTATCTAGGAAGTTTTAGAAAAAAAGCATCAAGAAACGTCCATGACGTCCGGAAACTAGTTCAAGAGGTGGTAGTGTACCTTAGCCTATTTGACTCGGTTTTAGGAGTTAAAATTTGATTCAATTAGGTAATAAGGTTTCTAATACGTATTAAAGTCATTTTAGGGTCGAAACGTCCGGGTACGACTCCCCAAGGACCAACGAAAGGGTCCTTGAGGAGGACCCTTCCAGTTTGGCTAAAAGTTGTCAAAAGACAGTGCCATCGATAGTTGACAACCAATGAGGTCTAGGACAATCGACGGGGCGTCGATGGTCACTTTACAAAGGACCATTTTTGGCGAATCTCTGACCAGAACAACGGACCAATAGGACGGTTGGTCCCAAGGTCCATCGAGTAAACTACGGCCCGTAGTTGAAGGTCTTTTAGGTCAGGGTCACTGGTTGCTCCCACATTTTTGGTTAGTTACTTATATTAATTAATTGGTTGGTTAATTATTTAGGGGTTAAATGAGGTATAATTAAGTTAGTTAATGACTTATATAAAGAATCTAACCTAGTTAAACTAACCCAACTCTCATATTTCCCAAAACCAAATCGCTCTTCCTTCTCTCTTCTTTCTCTCTCCCAAATAGAAGACCTCCATTTAAGGACTAATTCAAGGTCTAATGGAAGAATGGAGGGTGGTTTTATCCATCATTCTTCATCAATTAATAAGGTATGGAAACCTTTAACCTTTCGGATTCCTTTCCCCAAAGGTTCTTCCAAAATTGATTTCAAAAAGATGAGTTTCATGTGTGTTTCTTTCCAATACAAATTTGATCTTACTCTGTTTATGATTAATTTTGGTTATTATGAATATATTATGATGTATTATGATTGAATTATGCTACTTCTTGATGAATTAACCTATTTTGTGGAAGATGATCTTTTCCCCTTAACCTTAGGTTGTGATCTTGAATAGAATTATCTAGTACTGAAATAATTGGCTTTGTTAATGTGTGAATTACTATTCTATGATGTTATTATGCCAATTGATGGATGTATTGGAGTTGTTTGATGGTAAGACCATGATGATGTCTTTGGAAGAGGAAGAGGTAAGACTTTGTGATCTTCAAACCCTAACTCTATTGTGGTGACTTATATCTAATGAGGTTGATTCAATTGAAGTATATATGTTGTGATTTGATTGATTAGGATGTTATGCTGTTGTTATTGAAATTTCTTATCTTATGAATTGTGAGATCATGTTAAGGTTGTAATCATAAATAAGGATGATGTTGATTTATTTGTGTGCATTACTATGATATGATATATGGTGTTGATCTCACTATGAGGGTTGTGTCGAAAGGTTGTTCTCATACAAATCCTAATAAGCTAAATACGATGGTATACAAGGAGTAGTCTCCTATGACCTAAAGTAAGCTTTGATAATAATGGATGACTTAAAGACATTTCGAAAAGGGACTCTAGTTTAGCACCGAGTGAGTTTGAAGATGAGTGGTGGCATCTTCCCTAGGTGGGGAGGTAGGGTTCACCATAGTAGTCACGAGGTGGATAGCCTCATGTCCCAAATAGGGTATAGAGTGATATTTCTAATAAAGTCCTCCAAGCTCCATAAACTATGTTGCCTCCATAGGAATACTAGCTAGTGGATCCACCTAGATGCTATGTTCATGTCTGGTACTACTTTGGCCGGTAGACCACCTTCCATCGGTGTAAGGTTTTACAACATCGAATTCCACTCTGAGCTCTTGTGGTCTATGTCGGTTAAGGCAAGTGCTCCCCAAAGTAAAATAATGTTATAAAGTAAGCACTAACTAGGGTTACATAAGAGGTTTGACTTAGCCTAGGTAGGGGTATGGGAGTCTACCGATTCATTGCTCTAGTTTACCTTGAGGGAATCCTTAGGAGGTTGTTATTGTGTTTTATAATTTATATGTTATGCATATATTGACTTTACATGTTATTGACTCTATATGATGTTAGTTTCACTTATGAGCATGTTGTTGCTCTATATTGCTTAGGTCTGATAATGGTTATTGTTGATGTTATGTTATGTGAAGTTAGGCATTTCTTATGGTCCTTTGTTTGGTTTACTTGATTGAGTTAGGTAATGGGGTTTTGCTTGGTCATTGCACTTGTAGACTTGATAAGGGGTTATGGGTAAGGGTCTAGTATGTGTTGAAATATTATGAAGTTCTTGTATATGCCTTGTGTTTATAATATGATGTTGTAGTTATTTGACTATGCATATATTGACTTTACTTAGTATTGTTGGTCTTGTATTGAATATGCCATTGCTTTGATGATTATGTGTTTTAATGGTTAAGATAGCATATAAATGGGATTTTTACAGTAAGTTGCATGTTTTCAACAAATAGTTCCTTTTCTAGCATGATTTCTATGTTGTGTAAATTTTTTCCATACTTAGTACAAGTGATGTGCTAACCCCTATTTTCTCCTTTTATCCCAACATTTTAGGGTCCGGTCGTTGACGAGGTTAAGGCCATTTGAAGAAGACTTGGATCCTCATTCTCCAAGTTGGGTAGGTCCTCACCACTTCGAGGACAATGCCACTTTCTTGCATTGAATGTTGATTAGTCTTAAAGACACTTTGTTCATTCTCTTTAATTTGATTACTATGATTGTATAGCCTACATGTGACTTTTATTTTATTGATGTATGGGCTATGCCCAATTGTTATACTTTTGTTTTGATGGTTATGATATGAGACATCCGTTTTAAGACAATATTGTATCTTATATATATGTGTGCCATAAAAGTAGAAGACTATGTTATCTTCTTATACGAAGTGTCTAAATAAACTCGATTGAATATATTATGTGTATGCAAGAGGTCTATGTAAACCTCATGATAAATATAGAAGAATACTTTTAAATTTTTCCGCATTTTTAACCTATGAATGTTATGATGATTGCTAAGAGGTTAGTCTTAGTCCTCTCCGAGGACAACGAACCGGTTACATCTAGGGGGTGCTCCCTGGATGTGATACCTTAAATCCGCATTAGTTATATCCCATTCAACAAAGGGAACTTGAGGAGATTTTGGCATAGGAGGCATTTGGGGCTCTTGAGGCTCTTGATGTTCCGGAGGGGAACTTCCTCATCCACATTCTCTTGACCAACTATAGGGACTTGGTCATCACGGAGAGGTATCCTCTCATTAACTACACCTGCCTTCTCCCTTCTAGCGGTTGTCCTCCTGGTATTCATGTCCTATAAACACAATGAGTAGAGGTTGAGAAAAGACATTGTAACATTTCCAAAATCCCTAAGTCATGTGATAAGACTTAATAAGCTCCTTGAGGTCTAAACCATTGTTTCTATCCAAATTAAGCGTAGATGGAGTCATTGAAGTGCTTTGGAACCAAAACGTCCATAACGTCCGGTAAGTTGGTTCATAATAGGGCTAGAGTGTCCTTTTAGTTTGATCAAGTTAAAGAGTCGGAATTTAGTAAAAGTTTGTAACAATAGGTGTAACACATAGTGTGGGATGGTTTTATGTTGGAAAAGTCAGGGTACGACTCTCCGAGGATCAACTAAGGGACCTCGAGGAGGACCCTTGAGACAGTAGGCCACGACGGACCCAATAATGGGGCATGATAGGCGCGACGGGGCTTCGAGGCCACCGTCGTGCCAGCCTTAGCTGATGGGAAGAAAGCCTCGGCCTGCACATTCTCTGACCAGCGCGACGGACGTGCAGGACGGAGGAGGGCCTATACGTCACGCCCACGACGGCCCGTCGGCGGGGAGGGCCTGTAGTGTTTTCAGGGACTTAACTTTTAGTTAATTATTTTATTAGGTGGCTTAGGGGTAATTTGGGGATTAAGGAAAGACTAATTAAGTGGCTTAAGACCCCACTATAAATACCCAACCTTCATTAACCTAATCATAATTCTCCAACCAAAACGCTCTTCCTTCTCTCTACTTTCTCTCTCTATTGGAAGACGCCATTGGAGAACAACTTGGGGAGATCATTGGGGGCTGATTTAGCACGAAATTCACCATCAAAACGTCATCAAACCTTAAGGTATGGGATCTAATTCACCTTTGAGACTTCTTTCCTCAAAGGGCTCCTTCAAAGATTTTCCAAAAGTTGAGTTTCATATGGATTTCATCCAATTTCGAGTTTGCTGTTATGAATTAAGTTGTTTATGTATTCTTTGGGTTATTATGAATAGATTATCATGTATTGTAGCTTGATTATGATGAATTGATGTGGTTTGGTCTAGATTGTGGGAAATGACCCTAACCCTTAACCCTAGGTATTGGGATTGATATGAATTTGGGTTGGATTGATGTAATTGATCTAATTATTTTTTAAATCATCTTTAATGGTTGTTATTGCATTTATCATGAGTATATTGTAATGAATGGAAGTTCTTAATGCCTATTTCTTGAGTATTAAATATAGGGTAAGAAGATAGACTTTGATATCATGTTACCAAGCTTTGATTTAGTATTGCTTTGTGGTATAGTGCTTTCTCTTAAATTAAGTTCTTATGTTGACTATTGAGTTACATTTATGTGATGACCCAAATAGTGTTAGTCTATGGGTTGATGGTAAAGCCCTTTTATTGGTGATCTATGGAGAAGTATTGGTAAGTCTTCATTATCCTAATCCGTACTTCAAATTGTGAATTATTTGTCATCAAGTGATAAGGTTGTATTGAAGTAAACCTTGCTTAAAGTGATAGGTTGGTATGATGATTGAATTGAAATGCGTAGGTTGGTTGTGAGGTTGCCTAGGAGTACATGATATAGGGAAGTTGTTATTTAAAGATGTGCCCTATTGTGATGAGATGTGCGTGGGCTAACTTCACCTATATGAATTGTTAACGAAAGGATTATTTCTCATACAATTCTTATTGAGCTATGATATATATACATAGGTATGTATATTTATGATTATGATAAGAGAAAGTCTTTTCAATAAAGGGACCTAGCTTAGCACCGAGTGAGCTTGTATGTGAGGGAGTGACACTTTCTTATATAAGGAAAGGTAGGGTTCACTACGGTTCTCACGGGGTGGATAGCCTCATGACCCAAATAGGGTGTAGAATCGATATGTACATGGTTCTTTTCCCCAAGCTCCATCAACTATGTTGCCACCATAGGATACTAGCTACTGGATCCACCTAGATAGCTACGTTTACGTTAGGTTCTACTTTGGCCGATAGACCACCTTCCATCGGTGTAAGGTTTCATGACACCGGATTCCACATTTGCTCATGTGGTCTATGTCGGTTAAGGCGAGGTTTCCCTAAACTAAAATGAATGAATAAGATATAGACTAATCGAAGTAACTTGAAAGGGTTTGGCTATAGCTTAGGTAGGGGTATGGGACTCTACTTAAGCCTTGCACTAGTTGGCCTTGATGGGAGCTTTGAGAGGTCAATATTATGTATCTAAAGTAGTGATGTAATGTAAATGACTTTGTACATTGAATAACATGCTTATGAGTATAAGGTTGTTGCTTTTGATTAAAGAAGAATGTTTTCATGAAATTGAAGAGTATGTTAGGTAAGGTTGATTGCTAATTGTAGTCTTGATAGGTTACTTGATTAAGTAAGAGTTATGGGAATTTACCTGATCATTGCACTTGTGACTTTATGAAGGGTATGTTTAGTATGTTTTGCTTTACTATGCTTCACTCGTATACATGTTTTATTACGATTTTCTTAAATGTCCCTTTTTAAGTATATTTGATTGGTAATTGTATATGTGGTTCTATACTTAGTACATGTGGAGCACTAACCCCATTTCTTTCCCTTTTCCCAAACATTTTAGGTTCGGGTCGTTGATCCTGCTCCGAATTGCTGGAACGGAAGACTTGGATATCTAACAATCCAAGTGGTAGGTCCTCATTCTCCTGAGGGCGTTGCCGACATCTTACTCCTATGTGATTTAGTTACTATAGTTCTGTTTTGACTCATTTACTCATTTGAGACGATGTTGTATATGGCCTATATGTGGCTTCTTGTATTGATGTAGGGCTATGCCCAAGATTTATTGTCTTTGATAGATGGTTTATGAGATGACACGGCTTTTATGACTATTACTTCTCTATTTTATAAATGTGTGAAATAAAAGTAGAAGACTATGTAATCTTCATATATGAACAAGTCTATGTATACTTGATATAAATATGACTATGTGTATGTAGAGGTGTATGTAAACCTCCGAGTAGTTATAGATAAAAAGTTTTAAATTCCTTCATATTTTTTTAATCGATGAATGCTATGACGAGGCTAAGAGGCTTGTCTTAATCCTCGAGGAGGACGACGACGCCGGTTACGTCTAGGGGGTAAACCCGGATGTGACAAACTTGGTATCAGAGCATGAGGTTGAATATCCTTGATGTTAACGTCTCTCTCAACCACATTATATAGGTTTGTATTCATAATTGTGAAGCGCCACACTTATGAATAGGAACTTATTTGATGCTGAGGAATCACTCTCATTGTTGGAAATCCATATCGTGCCTCTAGAATGTACATCGTAAATGTATTTGCCTAAACCTTGTGTTTTGGTTATAAGAGATGAATACTAGAAGGAATGCATCTAGAAGACTTGAGGAGGAGATTGCTGCTGCGGGAATCCCTCCCCGTGGTGATCCGGTTCCTCCCCTTGAAGAGATTGTTGTTGATGATCAGGTTCCCGATGATCCTCCACCTATGGCAGAGGCTCAGATGAGGGCTATTCTTGCTCAAATGGCTCATGCCATGACTACTCAAGCTCAAACCGCAACGGTGCAAGCCCAAGCCATGACTGCCCAAGCTAATAGGGATTTGGCACCTAGAGTTCATGAGCAAACTATGGCTTCCCGACTTAGGGACTTCACCCGAATGAATCCTCCTATCTTCTATGGGTCTAAGGTTGATGAAGACCCTCAAGAATTCATTGATGAGGTTTATAAGATTTTGTGTGCTATAGGGTTGTCTTCTAGTGAGAATGCCGAGTTGGCCTCATACCAACTCAAGGATGTGGCTCAGACAGGCCATGTGCAATGGAAAGACAATAGGCCACTTCAAAGTCGGCCCGTGACTTGGGAGTTGTTCAAAAGGGCTTTTCTTGATTGGTTCTTCCCTAGAGAGATGAGAGAAACCAAGGTGGTGGAGTTCATCAATCACCGCCAAGGAGAAATGAGTGTTCATGAGTACTCACTGAAGTTTATCCAATTGGCTAAGTATGCTCCTTCCTTGGTCTCCGATCCTAGAGACGAGATGAGTCAATCCGTGACAGGTGTGTCGGATGACTTGCAAGAGGAATGTCAATCAGCTATGCTACATGATAACATGAATATTTGTCGTCTCATGGTGCATGCAAAAAGGGTTGAGGAGGCTAGATCAGAAAGGAAGGATAAGGATAAGGATTCAAGAAGGGGAAGGTCTTTCGAGAGTGGAACTACTAAAGATAGGTTTGGAATTCAAGATAAGCCTAGATTCAAGAAAAGGTTCTCAAATCAAGTTCCAACCAAATTTCCCAAGGCTAGGGATGGGAAGGTCCCTAAGCCAAGAGTTGAAACAGGGAAAAGTGGGAACTCGTCTAATGAGAATCCAAATTGCAAGGAATGTGGGAAGAAGCATTTAGGTGTTTGCCTCCTAGGTTCGGACAAATGCTTTGGTTGTGGAAAGATTGGTCACAAAGTGCGGGATTGTCCAAATGCTAAAGGGCAAGAGAGGGGTGGTCAGCCAAGTGGTTCTAATGATGTTCCCAAAAAGAACCGCTTTTATGCTCTTCGTTCGAGAGATGATCAAGAGGCCTCTCCCGATGTGGTGACCGGTATGTTACAAATCATTGCTATTGATGTGTATGCTTTGCTAGATTTGGGTGCTACTTTGTCTTTCGTTACTCCCTTAGTAGCTAAAAAGTTTGATACTTTACCCGATATTTTGCTTGAACCTATTTTGGTGTCTACTCTGGTGGGTGAGTCGGTTGTAGCAAAAAGAGTCTATAGAAATTGTCCCATTTCAATACCCCATAGAGTTTCTCATGTCGATCTAGTTGAACTAGACATGCTTGATTTTGATGTCATTTTGGGTATGGATTGGTTACATGCTAGCTTCGCTTCTATTGATTGTAGAACTAGAATTGTGAGGTTCAGTTTCCCAAATGAACCCATGTTTGAGTGGAAGGGTGGAAATTCTGTTCCTAGAGGTCGATTCATATCATGTCTAAAAGCGAGTAAGATGATCTCAAAGGGATGTCTTTATCATATTGTGAGAGTCCAAGAAGTTGATCCCGAAATTCCTCCTATTGAGTTGGTCCCCGTGGTGAGTGAATTTATGGAGGTTTTTCCTGATGACCTTCCCGGCATTCCTCCCGAACGGGAAATCAATTTCGGTATTGATTTGCTACCGGAAACAAACCCTATCTCTATTCCTCCTTATAGAATGGCTCTGGCCGAGTTAAAGGAGTTGAAGGCACAACTTAAAGATTTGCTAGACAAGGGCTTTATAAGGCCTAACATTTCTCCGTGGAGTGCTCCGGTTTTGTTCGTGAAAAAGAAGGATGGGTCCTTGAGAATGTGTATTGACTACCGCCAACTCAACAAGGTTACTGTCAAGAACAAGTATCCTCTTCCTCGGATTGATGATTTATTTGATCAACTCCAAGGAGCGAGTTACTTCTCCAAAATTGACTTGAGGTCAGGGTATCCAGCTTAGGGTGAGAAATGAAGATATTCCAAAGACGGCCTTTCGGACTAGGTATGGGCATTATGAGTTCGTGGTTATGTCCTTTGGTCTCACAAATGCTCCAGCGGCGTTTATGGACCTAATGAATAGAGTGTTTCGAAGTTACCTTGATGCATTCGTTATTGTATTTATCGATGATATCTTGGTGTATTCGAAGAATGAGGTTGATCACATGGGTCATCTAAGGGTGGTACTGCAAACCCTTAAAGAGCATAAATTGTTCGCCAAGTATAGCAAGTGTGAGTTTTGGCTGAGGTCGGTGGCGTTTCTTGGGCACATCATCTCTAGTGAGGGAGTTGAGGTTGACCCAAGGAAAACTGATGCGGTAAAAAACTGGCCTAGACCCTTGACCCCAACTGACATAAGGAGTTTCTTGGGTCTAGCTAGCTATTATCGAAGATTTGTAGAAGGTTTTTCATCCATTGCATCTCCATTGACTTCATTAACTCAGAAGGGTAAAATGTTTGAGTGGTCAGAGGCCTGCGAGAAGAGTTTCCAATAATTGAAAGACAGGCTTACTTCCGCTCTGGTGTTGACCTTACTGGAAGGTTCTACAGGGTTCGTGGTTTATTGTGATGCATCCCGCATAGGTTTGGGGTGTGTGCTTATGCAAAATGGGAAGGTGATTGCCTATCCTTCACGGCAACTGAAGGTGCATGAGAAAAATTACCCTACCCATGACCTTGAGTTAGCGGCCGTGGTGTTCGGTTTGAAAATATGGAGACATTACTTGTATGGTGTCCATGTGGATGTTTTCACCGATCATAAGAGTCTTCAATATGTGTTTACTCAAAAAGAGTTGAATCTCCGACAAAGAAGGTGGTTAGAATTGTTGAAGGATTATGATATGAGTGTCCTATATCACCCCGGCAAGGCCAATGTGATGGCGGATGCTCTGAGCCGTTTGACTATGGGTAGTGTGTCCCATTTTGATGATGATAAGAAAGAATTAGTGAAAGATGTTCATGGTTTGGCTAGATTGGGTGTTCGTTTGGAGAGTTCTCTAAATGGAGGTGCCATGGTTCATCATAGCTCTTAATCATCATTAGTGGTGGAGGTAAAGTCCAAACAACACCTTGATCAACTATTGATGGAGTTGAAGGAATCTGTTCTTGACAAGATGAATGAGTTCTTCTCCTTAGGCGGAGATGGTCTGTTGAGGTACCAAGGGAGGTTATGTGTTCCTGATGTTGATGGATTGAGGGATCGGATCCTTGATCAAGCCCATGGATCCCACTATTCCATCCATCCGGGTTCTACTAAGATGTATCATGACATTCGAGAAATATATTGGTGGAAAGCTTTGAAGAAGGACATAGCGGAATTTGTTGCTAAGTGTACGAATTGCCAACAAGTGAAGGCGGAACATCAAAAGCTGGGTGGCTTACTACAAGAGATCCAAATTCCTACTTGGAAGTGGGAAGACATTAATATGGACTCTGTGGTAGGATTGCCTCGGACTCAAAAGTCTTTTGATTCTATATGGGTGATTATTGATAGATTGACTAAGTCCGCTCATTTTATTCCCGTCAAATCCACGTATTCGGCGGAGGATTATGCGAAGATTTTTATAGATGAGATTGTGCGTCGCCATGGAATTCCGATATCCATCATTTCGGATCGGGGTGCATAATTCACATCTAGATTTTGGAAGTCTTTCCAAAAAGGTTTGGGTACTAAGGTGAAATTGAGTACCGCCTTTCATCCTCAAATGGATGGTCAAGCGGAATGCACAATTCAAACTCTTGAGGATATGCTTAGAGCTTGCATTATTTATTTTAAAGGGAGTTGGGATAGGCACTTGCCGTTGGTAGAGTTTGCATACAATAATAGCTTTCATTCGTCCATCTCCATGGCTCCCTATGAAGCCTTGTATGGTAGGAGGTGTAGGTCTCCTATAGGATGGTTTGAAGTTGGTGAACCATCGATCTTTGGTCCCGACTTGATTTATAAGACATTGGAGAATGTGCATATCATTAGAAATAGGTTACAAACAGTCTATAGTCGACAAAAGTCCTATGCCGATAATAGGAGAAGAGATTTGGAGTTTGAAGAGGGTGACAAGGTGTATTTAATAATCTCACCTATGAAAGGGGTGGTAAGATTTGGCAAGAAAGGGAAGCTGAGCCCTCGTTACGTGGGTCCTTATGAGATTTTGGAAATGGTTGGTAAAGTTGCCTATCGCTTGAAACTACCTAACGATTTAGCTTCGGTGCATCCGGTTTTCCATGTCTCGATGTTGAAGAAGTGTGTCGGGGATCCCGAGACTATTCTACCTATTGAAGGTCTTGGAGTCAAGGATAACCTCTCTTATGAGGAGGTTCCTATCCAAATCCTTGATAGGCAAGTGAAAAGGTTGAGGAACAAGGAGGTGGTTTCCGTAAAAGTGTTATGGAAAAACCACCTAGTTGAGGGTGCAACATGGGAGGCCGAGGCCGACTTGAAAACCCGCTATCCTCATCTTTTTGATGATTAAGGTTAGTTATCCTTTCTAATGATATAATTATACTAGATATTGTGAATCCTTGATGTTTTGGTGAATTTCTTCAAAAACCCTAGTTTTGAGATTTCACAATGAAGTCACTGTAAGGTGAGCTTAAATAAATTTGAAATTTGTCTTCCTTCTTGCATATTTGAGTCAAATCGTGTATGTGATATAGTGAATCCTTGTGGATGTTATATTAAGCATATTGATAAGATGAACTTTGTGATAAGTGACTTGTATATCAACTGATTGAGCTTATATGAGTTGTGAGTAGAAAGTATCTCATGAGGAAACTTTGAGCTTATGTATGATAAATTGATATTTTGAAGTGTTTTATTGAAATGATATGATTCGTGTTAATTGAATATTGTGAATTGGCTGAGCTGCTAGTCTTGAGTCTATTCCCTCATTTAAAGAGTGTTTAGTGTCATTCGGGGACGAATGTTCCTAAGGGGGGGATAATGTAACATTTCCGAAATCACAAAGTCATGTGATAAGACTTAATAGGCTCCTTGAGGTCTAAACCATTGTTTCTATCAAAATTAGGAGTAGATGGAGTCATTGAAGTGCTTTGGAACCAAATCGTCCATAACGTCCGGTAAGTTGGTTCATAAGAGGGCTAGAGTGTCCTTTTAGTTTGATCAAGTTAAAGAGTCGGAATTTAGTAAAAGTTTGTAACAATAGGTGTAACACAGAGTGTGGGATGGTTTCATGTTGGAAAAGTCAGGGTACGACTCTCCGAGGATCAACTAAGGGCCCTCGAGGAGGACCCTTGAGACAGTAGGCCACGACGGACCCAATGACGGGGCGTCACAGGCGCGATGGGGCATCGAGGCCACCGTCGTGCCATCCTTAGCTGCTGGGAAGAAAGCCTCCACCTGCACATTCTCTGACCAGCGCGACGGACGTGCAGGACAGAGGAGGGCCTCTCCGTCACGCCCACGACGGCCCGTCGGTGGGGAGTCGGCGGGGAGGGCCTGTAGTGTTTTCAGGGACTTAAGTTTTAGTTAATTATTTTATTAGGTGGCTTAGGGGTAATTAGGGGTTTAAGTTAAGACTAATTAAGTTGCTTAAGACCCCACTATAAATACCCAACCTTCATTAACCTAATCATAATTCTCCAAACAAAACTCTCTTCCTTCTCTCTACTTTGTCTCTCTATTGGAAGACTCCATTGGAGAACAACTTGGGGAGATCATTGGGGGCTAATTTAGCACGAAAGTCACCATCAAAACGTCATTAAACCTTAAGGTATGGGATCTAATTCACCTTTGAGACTTCTTTCCTCAAAGGGCTCCTTCAAAGATTTTCCAAAAGTTTAGTTTCATATGGGTTTCATCCAATTTCGAGTTTGCTGTTATGAATTAAGTTGTTTATGTATTCTTTGGGTTATAATGAATAGATTATCATGTATTGTAGCTTGATTATGATGAATTGATGTGGTTTGGTCTAGATTGTGGGAAATGACCCTAACCCTTAACCCTACGTATTGGGATTGATATGAATTTGGGTTGGATTGATGTAATTGATCTAATTATTGTTTAAATCATCTTTAATGGTTGTTATTGCATTGATCATGAGTATATTGTAATGAATGGAAGTTCGTCATGCCTATTTCTTGAGTATTAAATATACGGTAAGAAGATATACTTTGATATCATGTTACCAAGCTTTGATTTAGTATTGCTTTGTGGTATAGTGATTTCTCTTAAATTAAGTTCTTATGTTGACTATTGTGTTACATTTATGTGATGACCCAAATTGTGTTAGTCTATGGGTTGATGGTAAGGCCCTTTTATTGGTGAACTATGGAGAAGTATTGGTAAGTCTTCATTATCCTAATTCGTACTTCAAATTGTGAATTATTTGTCATCAACTGATAAGGTAGTATTAAAGTAAACCTTGCTTAAGGTGATAGGTTGGTATGATGATCGAATTGAAATGCGTAGGGTTGTTGTGAGGTTGCCTAGGAGTACATGATATAGGGAAGTTGTTATGTAAAGATGTGCCCTATTGTGATGAGATGTGAGTGGGCTAACTTCACCTGTATGAATTGTTAATGAAAGGATTATTTCTCATACAATTCTTATTGAGCTATGATATATATATATATATAGGTATGTATTTTATGATTATGATAAGAGTAAAGTCTTTTCAATAAAGGGACCTAGCTTAGCACCGAGTGAGCTTGTATGTGAGGGAGTGACACTTTCTTATATAAGGAAAGGTAGGGTTCACTACGGTTCTCACGGGGTGGATAGCCTCATGACCCAAATAGGGTGTAGAGTCGATATGTCCATGGTTCTTTTCCCCAAGCTCCATCAACTATGTTGCCACCATAGGATACTAGATAGTGGATCCACCTAGATATCTACGTTTACGTTAGGTTCTACTTTGGTCGGTAGACCACCTTCCATCGGTGTAAGGTTTCATGACACCGGATTCCACATTTGCTCATGTGGTCTATGTCAGTTAAGGCGAGGTTTCCCTAAACTAAGAATAAGACATAGACTAATCGAAGTAACTTGAAAGAGTTTGGCTATAGCTTAGGTAGGGGTATGGGACTCTACTTAAGCCTTGCACTAGTTGTCCTTGATAGGAGCTTTGAGAGGTCAATATTATGTATGTAAAGTAGTGATTTAATGTAAATGACTTTGTACATTGAATAACATACTTATGAGTATAAGGTTGTTGCTTTTGATTCAAGAAGAATGTTTTCATGAAATGGAAGAGTATGTTAGGTAAGGTTGATTGCTAATTGTAGTCTTGATAGGTTACTTGATTAAGTAAGAGTTATGGGAATTTACTTGATCATTGCACTTGTGACTTTATGAAGGGTATATTTAGTATGTTTTGCTTTACTATGCTTCAATCGTATACATGTTTTATAACGATTTTCTTAAATATCCCTTTTTAAGTATATTTGATTGGTAATTGTATATGTGGTTCTATACTTAGTACATTGTGGAATACTAACCCCATTTCTTTCCCTTTTCCCAAACATTTTAGGTTCGGGTCGTTGATCTTGCTCCGAATTGCTAGAAAGGAAGGCTTGGATCTCTAACCATCCAAGTGGTAGGTCCTCATTATCCCGAGGGCGTTGCCGACATCTTACTCCTATGTTACTTAGTTACTATAGTTCTATTTTGACTCATTTACTCATTTGAGACGATGTTGTATATGGCCTATATGTGGCTTCTTGTATTGATGTAGGGCTATGCCCAAGATTTATTGTCTTTGATAGATGGTTTATGAGATGAGACGGCTTTTATGACTATTACTTCTCTATTTTATAAATGTGTGAAATAAAAGTAGAAGACTATGTAATCTTCGTATATGAACAAGTCTATGTATACTTGATATAAATATGACTATGTGTATGTAGAGGTCTATGTAAACCTCCGAGTAGTTATAGATAAAAAAATTTAAATTCCTTCACATTTTTTTAATCGATGAATGCTATGATGAGGCTAAGAGGCTTGTCTTAGTGCTCGAGGAGGACGACGACGCCGGTTACGTCTAGGGGGTAAACCCGGATGTGACAGACATCTTATGGAACTCAACTCTATGGAACGACACTAGACTAATGAACGAAGTGAAACTTCTATAATCTTATAGCCTCTCGCCCATTGGTGTGTCACAGCTCACACCGATGAACAAGACTCTACTAGACGTGTCTTGTGAGACTTTTAGACCCTAAACCATTTCCCAAAACCTTATGCTCTGATACCAATTTTGTAACGACCTGAAAGTATCCCTTATAAGAAGGGAGCACCTTTAGGTCGGAACAAGGCGTACTTGACCCTTCAGAGGTCTTGTACAAGCCATTTGCTATCATTCATTATATAAGACATGAAAAGTAGTACGAAGTTGAAACGTTTCACGACATTAATAATAATAATAATAAAATATCTTTCAAAAATACTAAAGAGTAGTCTCGTCTTTACAAGCCATCTAAAAGACACAACTTAAATATTTTAGGGACACGGCCCTTTACATTGAATGAAATGCATACTAAGTGTTAATAATAGAAACTAAGAAACATAGACTATGTCCTCGAATATATGAGGCATTCCATGTCTTGAGAGAGTCGATTCCCAAGCTTTGCCTTCTAGACTTCTTCTTGACTCCAACCTATACTTATAGAGTATAGAAAAGTATGGGATTAGTAAAAACAATGTGCTAAGTATGACATTTGCAAACACATGCAAAAAGTGACATTTTAGTAGAAATAAGCTTTCATGCCAAATGAGTATAACCTTCATGAAAATAGAAGTAAAATAGTACAAGAATCATCATTTATCACAAACAATAGAACTCCCATGATTTTAGGACAAAAACATAATTTTTACAGTAAGCTCAAGTAACTTTACAATGAACTCATTTCCTTTGAGGTTTCCCTAACCAAGTAATCCTAAAACTCACTAAGGTAAGATATGAAGGGACCGCCCATACACCACCTTCAATACACACCTAAGTGATCCTTAAGAATACCAACCAAAGGCTTACCTGGAACGGGAAACAAGTCCACACTCTACAACTAGACATTAAAAGAACAATCATGCATTAAGGAATTACATGAGTGCCCTACTCCAATGGGACTTCTAAGTTGCAGTAAGTGCAATGTGAAAGTACCATCCCACAATACTACTCCCACTTACTGCTCTTTAAGGATTCCCTTGGATTAAGCACACCACATTCATCATTTTTCACTTCATCATATAAGACCTAACTTTAACATGCTTCCTTAAAATTAGACCTTAAGTCATCTAACTTCATTTACAAAACATCATAACTCATTCATACACTGCATTTAAAACACACCAAGACTCCCCTTTCGGAATGAATACTTGTGCAATGGATAAATAACGTCCCATACCATCACCTACCCTAAGTAGTACACTCTTTTAGAAGACTTAGTTCATTCATTCTTTTGTGGGGGCTAGATTAACCGATATAGACCATGAGAGCTAGAAATGGAATCACGATATTAGCCCTTATCGGATGAGGGATCCCCACTTGCCTAGAATAGGGTCATTCTTTTAGCTTTTACATGGATTCTCCAATAGCTACACCTATGCGGGCGCATAGTTAAGGGATAAGGAGATTTCTAATAAGTAACTCATTCTCTACAAACGAAGAGTACTCATCTCAAGAGGTACATTGGAATACAACATCTCAACTCACGAAGTGTAACCACCCCTTTTTCATATCCTCTCGATGCTAAGCATAAATTCCCCACATAGTCTTAAACATTTATTACTAAAAGTTAAGGGTAACTAATGTCCACCAAATCTCAACTCATGAAGGTTATCCATCCTCCGACTGATCTTAGAAAGCTCTTGGGAGATAGTAAGGTTGCTACTAAACTCTTCATCTCAACTCAGGAAGAGTGTTCACCCAAAAACTCCCCTTATCAACATTCATTAACTTTATTCATTCAATAAAGTGTGAGTGTGTGTACATGTGAGCACACCTTTCACACAATCACCATTTCATTAGCATTGAATTCGAAACATGCTTACACCTTCATTCATCATATTTCACACTAGCATGCTCAACATATACACATACTTTATATAGACAATCTAAACAAGCCATATAATTCAAGTTTCACAAGACATATCAATAAGAACATCATCATTTCCACTTTACTTCATATATCCAGCCTTCAAGGCCAGACTCACAATACACATACAAATAAAATATACCCAAGAACTTTAAGTAAACACCGCCACCAAAGGTGGACCATACAAGTCAAGAACATTTCCCAATAAGAGTTAAACAATATGACCAACTTACCTTTCATCCAAGCTTTCTCCACCTATTCACAATTTCTCCAATAATTCATCATAAAATTGCCCTTAGGGAAGTTGATAAATAACAATATCATAAGGAAACCATACTTCATACATTACATAATCATGTTCATTTAACCCGTTTCTAAAGATAAAAGTTGAAAATCTGCATAAGCATGGGTTCATTATGGTTTTGATATTAAAATCATCCACTAATACTAAAAACAACATATTTGAATCATTAAAACATTTTATATGAAGACCCATGCTTAGAGTGTAACATTTTAGAAATGACTCTTTGAATGGAAGATAGTTCAAGGATGAATGTGATACCTCAAAGAGAACAAAACCCATGAAATTTTGATGAAGGAACGTCCAAAACCAGACCTCCTAGCTCTTCCTTGAGTTCTAGCTTCTGTGGAGTTTTGAGGGAGTCTTTCTTTAGAGAGAGAGTTTGAATATTTGAAATGAGAGGTGTTGTCTAGGTCTAGGACTTAAAATAAATTTAGTATACTTTCAAAAAACTAAAAACATAATCCTAGGTTCATAAAAAACTTTGGGTGAATTTACCAAACACCCCAACCAAAGGCATAAATCGTGACACCTTTACAGTGACCCATCGTGTCATAACACAACCCTAGTTAAGGTAGACAAGTACCTTATGAACACATGCTTTACAAGTAATCTATGATGAGAAAGTAAACTACTATGCAGATTACTGATGAGAAGCTTAAAATACAACACATTTTGACTAGCTAAACCTCTATATGTGACAAGTGAAACTATGAATATAGATGATAGCTTTACAATGTCTACAAAGCCTCTACGGGAATCCATGATGGTACCACTATGAAAATACACATAGTAAAGACTCGGCAAAACTCCGAATCAACCTGGAGCTCACCAACATCCGCTGAGTATAATGTGCTTCTATTGGGAAGATCTACTAGTTGAGTACTTGCACCTGCAGCATGAAATGCAGCGTTCCCAATAAGGGATGTCAGTACAAAAGAATGTACTGAATATGTAAGGCATAATACAACCATATTTAATATGAGAGCTCAAGTGAAACCAAATACCAATAGATAAGGATTAGAGACCACCTTTGCTTTATGCTTGTGGAATCGTGCATGTTACATTCTTTTCTCTACTTTTCTGTACTTTATAATCTTTATACAACATATGATACAAATGACCAGCTGATCAGTGGTAGAAGAGGATGACCCATGCTAGGCATTTTAACCCCTGGGATGCTGTCCTCATAATTCCACAAATTGGGATCGGCCCATGCTAGGCTTTCACCCCTGAGCTGCCACCCTTCCATACCAATTGGGATCGGCCCATGCTAGGCTTTTGCCCCTGAGCTGCCACCCATAATCATACAGATTACGTTTAGATTCTTTCATCTTTGAGGTTGCTGTTTATCAGTTCATAACTCTTGTGGGATTGTTCTTTAGATAATCATAACTCTTTTGAGATTGTTCTTTTTGATGTTAATAACTTGTTTGTGATTGTTGTTTTGGTGGTCATAATCCTTGTTTTGATTTGGAAATACAGACCAGTAGTAGAAGACATATGAATATGGACTTACGATAATAACAATGACATGGAAAGGATATGTGAATTGAACGTAGTACTTAGGAGCTTATATGACTCGGTACGCATTTTGACATATCAAATTGAAGCACATCCAGTGAAGACAATTTAACATTCAGCCAAGAGATTTGAACTCTATATGATACAAATACAAGGTGTTCATGCATGTGGAACCAAGAGTGGAATGTGAGCAGATTAAACTTAAGGACGGATACATATTCCAAGTAAGTACACATAAACATACCATTGAGAAACTAGTGATTATGTGAGGTAACATTACAGTCTAACACAATGAGATTAATAACAAAGAAAGGGAATATATGAACATGTGACAAGATGACATATCTATAAACAATTGAAGCAAATTGGCAAGATATGGGCAGATCGTATATACATCCTATTGTCAAGACCCAAAATCGAGCCGCGAGTGGCACCCACACTTATCCTACTATGTGAGCGAACCAACCAATCTAAAACCCCAACATATTGAACAAAATACAAAGCGGAAGACTTAAAACTCATTAACGAAAACAATTAAATAACTTTTAAAATTTATAACCCATTATCCCCAAAATTTGGAAGTCATCATCACAAGAACATCTATCCTCAAGTTACTAATCTAAAAGTATCTAAGAAGCTAAAATAAATAAAAGGCTAGTCCATGCCGGAAGTTCAAGGCATCAAGACATTGAAGAGAAGATCCAGTCCAAGCTAGAAGCATTAGCTCACCCTGAAATCCGGTGTAATGAAGACTGGCTAGAATCGCTGCTGAGTTGAAGACGACGGTACGTTTGCTGCATTCCCCAAATAACAAAGAAAGAAACAACAAGTAGGGGGTCAGTACAAAACACAAGTACTGAGTAGGTATCATCGGCCAACTCAAAATAGAAAACAGTATATATCAGTTCATATCATAAATCAACTACAATACTCAACATGTAGCAACAAGTACTATAATCATCAATAAGTACTACCATGTTCATCCATGAGGACTCAAGCCTCAATACAACACTCATTTGGGAATTAGGTTCATTACATTGAGTATATTAACATCTCTCAAGATTCATTATCTTTCTTCCGCTTGTGTCGGTACGTGACACTCCGATCCCCTACTACTATGTGTCGGTACGTGACACTCCGATCCCCTAATTCTACGTGTCGGTT
>JABWTJ010001233.1:66342-99808 GCA_016801875.1 Solanum sitiens | reverse complement strand
GTAGCAACATAAGGTGCATAGATTAGGAGAGAAGACCACCTTTGCTTACTCTTATGGGATCAAGTAAGCTACATTCTTTTCTTTACCTTGTTGTATGTTATAATCTTTGTTGGGCATGTGATACAAGTGACCATCTGATCAGTGGTAGAAGAGGATGACCCATGCTAGGCGTATTAACCCCTGGGATGCGGTCCTCATAATTACACAACTTGGGATCGGCCCATGCTAGGCTTTCGCCCCTGAGCTGCCACCCTTCTATACCAATAGGGATCGGCCCATGCTAGGCTTTCGCCCCTGAGCTGCCACCCTTAATTATATAGATTTCTTCACTTAGATTCTTTAATCTTTGAGATTGTTGTTAATCAGTTCATAACTCTTTTGAGATGTTATTTTGGCTAATCGTAACACTTTGAGATGTTGATTTGGTGGTCATAATCATCTTGGAGACATGAAATTACGGAACAGTAGTGGAATACATGAAAACAATACTTTGAGGCAGTAACAATGACATAAGGAGCTATGAAACATCAACACCTTACTTTAAGACCTTAATGGCACAAATTGACTTCAATTGGCTTAGGAGAAGGATTCATCAAACTTTCTTTTGCAAATACCATTTCTATAACAGCACAAGGGGAAATTACACAAGTATAGAGTAGTGAACATATAATGAAGTAGTTCCATGTGCTTAGAATGGGGAAAGAAATATTGTTAGCTATTTGGATATAGTACTCTTACACCATTCTTCCTTTTATCTAGAAATAGAAGCTTATGAGAATCACAACTTCATATGTATACAATTGGCAGGTGTCATCTATTTCCTGCCAAAATGAATCTAGAATAATCGAATAGCCTTACATACCTTATTTTTTTGACCAATACCACTATCACGATTCAGCCTTCCTTATTGGGTGCTAATCTACAACATAAGTCATGATTAAGCTAACATCAACAGCTAATCACAATAAGGTCCTCCAAAACAGTAGCTAAAATATTTGATGGAAATCAGGCCCAAACAACCCTTACATAAATGGTGAACCACCACACCCTTCCTCTACACATTAATACAACTTCATACATCATCTCCCAAGCTACCCAAACAGCCCTCAACAACAATATTCATAAGGCAGCCACTATCAATCTCAAATCTTTCAGCATAATAGGAGAATATTGACTCAAAGATTTATCACAATCCATGAATTCTTGATAAACATATACAAAATTCTCCACTCCAAACATTATCAAAGAGAGGAAAACAAATGGGTTGAAGTCTTACCTTAATTCTGAAAATTTATCCTCTACACTTGTACTTCAAGAATTCAAACTCTCCTTCAAACTCTTACTTGAAAAATTAGACAGCACTCAAGAACTCTAAGGTGTCTTAGGGCTGCTAATTGAAGCCAAGAGAGACCAAGAAAGAACTTAGGAAATCTGAAATTTTTGCAAGTTCAAAATGGAGAATAAGACTTGATCCTTATCCTTTGAAAAAGGAGGTGTTATGGCCGACACTCTTGACCAATTTTGGGCCATATAATGTCAAGTAGGTGCCCCACCTGCTTGTCCTTTTAACTTGGGCCCTTTTTGGACTTAATATTATTGGACCTTGGCTGTCCATTTTCCCTTTGTTCTTTTATTCCACTTGGGACAGATTAATGCAAGTAGGTGGTACACACTTGGCCCAATAACATGGTAAAACAAATCTTAGGAGGTCATGCACTTACCTAGTTTCACTTGGGCTTTATCCATAATGGGCCAATTGGCAGATTTGGCTGCTGGGCCTTCTTTCATTCACAATTTTCTTTAATAGGTTTGGGCTTCAAATGAGCCCCTAAATATAAGCTAAATCTGGTCAATCAAACTTGGGCCCTTTAATTATAATATAGATCAAGTAGGTGATGCAACTGCTAGCTCAATTACCACCTTACTATAATTACTTAAATACTTTCCATCGGAGTTAACTTGCAATACATATGCTAAAACGTGCAAGGCATTACATCACCTTCCAAGCTAGTTTAAACCAACACTAATCATGTAAGAAACATGATCCCTCACCTACACTATAAGTATATGTCAAGTATAACATGAATAGAACTACCACATACAAAAATACAGGCCGTTACACAACAGCCCTCCTAGCTCTTTCTTGATTTCTAGCTTCCATAAGGTTTGAGAGAGTCTTTCAAGAGAGATGAGTTTTGAGTTTTAGGAAATGAAGTCTAAAATTAGGTCTTACGGTTTGAAACACTTTAATATACCTAAAAGAACCTAAAACTATCAACCTAGGTTCATAAAAGACTTGGGGTGAATTCACCAAACACGCCAAGTTATTACAGGAAAGTGATAGATTTTTGGGCAGTCTCACATACGGATCCAACCAACGAACCATTTGTCAATCAACGGCCCATTGGTGGTGGTCGTTGGTTGGGACATAAACTCTACAAACAGGCAGGCCTGCGTTCCCAATCAACGGGCCAATTTGACGGGCCATTGGTTGGACCACTGGTCGTCGAATGGTCTCGTTGGTGGACACTGCCTAGGCAGTCTTGGGTCCTAGTCTTGGGCCCTTATCTAAGGACCCTCGTGGTTCCTAGGTAAGGTTGTACCCATAATTTACACCCCTAAGCATAATTTTATAGGTCTTAGGAACATCTCATACCAATTTCAAACAAAATGAACACGTAAAACTCACTCAAACACATCAAGTTACACAAGCACTTTCTAAGGAACACTTTCCGAACGTCATGGACGTTCTCGGACGTTTGACCTCAAAACTTTACAAAATGCCTAAGAACATCAATATAACTCATTTTAACTTAAAATTAACTCAAGAAACAATCACGAAGCTCTAGTTCACCTTAGTTCATTTTAGGGTGTTACAGTTGATAACTACAATGCTTCAATAGGCATAAAGAGGGTCTCCATATATGCCTCCAAGTTCCATAAACTATGTTGCCCTATAGGATCTATCAAGTGATATAACCTAATATGCTAGCATGATTTTAATTTTCTACCTTGGAAAAGTAGAGCACCTTCTTTCGGTGTGAGGTTCAATAGCACCTGCTTAGCACCCATGGTCTTAGTGTTTGTTAAGGATATAGTTTCCCTAATGTAAAATGGACAATGGAAGTAATGTAAGGAACCCTAACTAGGATAACCTAAGAGATGTTTCTTAGGGTAGGTGAGAGTAATGAACTTACCTATGCATTGCACAAGTAGCTCTAAAAGGAAGTTCTAGGAAGGTGGTCTATATGTATATGTATATGTTGATGTTCCTTATGAATGACATTCTAGTATTGTCTACTTATTATGATAATATGCATGGTATGAGTCATATGGTGTTTATATGATGAGGTGTTACCTTATATGCACAATTTGTTTCTTAGTGACTATATGATGAAGGTCTTACTTGGTATGTATGAAGTTGTCTATTCTTGCCATGTTGATGTATGAAGTAAATGTTAAGTCTTGTAGTCTCTTTTTAGGTTTACTTAGTATGTGTGAGTTTATGGGGATTCACACGTACATTGCACTAGTAGGCTTATATTGGGATTATGAGTAGAGTTCTATGGTGTCTCTATGAAGTGAAGTCCAAATATGTTATTTGTTGACTATTGACTCTTATGATGTCATTGGTAGTGTTGAGTTGTATGTTATCTTGGAATGAGTCTTCTATGTGGTCCATAAAGTATGTTGGGTCAAATGTGAAGTATGAGTCTTATGATATGTTATGTTTCTATGAATGTGAATGTTTGAAGTAATGAAGGTTGTATGAATGTCTATTTTGGTGGCCTTAAGGTGATTCTAGAGTGTGAAAGGTGGAATGGGACACTATTCATGCATTGCACCAAGTATCACTAGAGGGTTACTTGGGAGTTAAGGAATTAAGGTAAAATAAGGATAATGCTATGAAATGCTAAATGTGCCTTAAATGTAATATGTGGCTTTATGTGATGTTGTGACTATTGTACATGTCTATATGAAGTACGTGAACTATATTGTTCCTATTGTATCATTGTTCATGAAATTTTAGTAAAAGACATGATGCATGGTTTCTAACAAAATTTCCTCTTTAAATGAATGTTTTTGTATGGTTGTCATTGTCACGACTCGCATGTACACCCTAGAAGATAGGGCAACCCTTGGGTCGATACACGACGTACTTTACCTCTCGGAGGTCTTGTACAAGCCCTTAGACATCATTCATTGCATATATACGAAAACTTTTTCATCAAAACGTAATGCGGAAGTCATTTCATAAAACATCTAACACATGTCTCCAAACCATCTATGACAAAATTAATAACAACAGTCTTTGGTCACAACCCATAAAAGTTTAACATAATGAAAGAACATAAAAAACAACATAGTGGTGGTGTGCTCGGATGCTATGAAGACTCACCCAATATTCTCTTCTTGGAAAACGTGGAACTCTACCCTTCAAAGCAACTCAATCTCCTCAAGACCCTATATGGACAACATGTAGGCAATATGTGTTAGTACGATATGTACTAAGTATGGAAACTATCATACCAAACATAAGATATGTCAAAGGGTTATTCAATAATAGACATAATCATAAGAGATAGAGACATAAGCATATCATGAATATCATAAGCATATTAAGGCATCAAAAAACATATAAGAGTTCATATTTAATATTTTTTTCCTTCTTACTCAAATGAACCATGTCACAAGCCACCTCCAAGTATACTTTTGCAAGGCTAAGGTAGCATCCCACACTACTACCAAAGCTAAGTACCTGTCTTTGGTCATTGTTGATGATGATTCACTTTCATAATTAAGACCTAAGTTCATCATAGCATATGAGCACTATGCCCCTAGGCCACCTCAAAGGACACTTGTGCAATGAATGAGAAGCATCCCATTTTACCTCACACACTAAGCATATCTTTAAGTTCCTCTATCTTGTTTCATGTCTATCTAGGAGTCTCTAGTAGACCAAATTCATGTTGTAAAGGAACCATCATTTTAAGTAAACCATGTCATGAAATGCAACTATAGTCAGACTACCATCCATACAATGTACTTCTCCAGAATAACTTGTGCAATGTATAGATGGCATCCCATACTACCATCCATACTAAGTACTTCTCCAGAATAACTTTCACATCCGGGGAGCACCCCTTAGACGTAACCGGTGTCGTCGTCCTCTTTGAGGAATAAGACTAGCCTCTTAGAACACATCATTACATTCATAGGTTAAAAATGTGGAAAATTTAAAACTTTTTGATTACTTCTACATTGAGCTTTACATAGAGCTCTACATACACACAATATATTCATATCGAGTATACATGGACCTTTCGTATAAGAAAATTACATAGTCTTCTACTTTTATTGCACATACATAGTATAATATAGTCCTATAAGAAGTCTATAACATTGTCTCATATTAAACCATCAAGATAAGAGTATCAAAAATTTGGGCATAGCCCTTACATCAACAATTATATCCACATATAGGCTTTACAATTAGAGTACCAAAATGAAAGAGAATGAACAAAGTGTCTTTATGACTAAACAACATCCAATAGGTAGATAATGGCATCGTCCTCGGAAAGTGAGGACCTACCAAACTTTGAAGATAAGAATGCAGGTAGTCTTCAAAGCCTTCTCTAATATCAACGGTCGGATCCTACATTTGTAGTAAACATCAAACATGGGTTAAGACACACTTGTACTAAGTATGGGTATATGCACATAAAACAAGTGAAATCATGCTAAAGAGGACATTTGATCAAACCATGCTAAAGTACTTCGAAAAGCCTTATGTACAATTAAGAACTCATATAAGCCAATACGCAATAAGTCAAACCCATGTACAACACAAGACCAACATCAACAAGTAATAGTCAAGTCAACATATACAAGAGTTCACAACATCATAATACAATAAAGACCCTTACTCATAACCCACCATTTAGCCTACAAGTGCAATGATAAAGCAAATCCCCATAACCTTACTCAATCAAGTAAACCAAACAAACAATCACAAATAATGCCTAACCTAACATAACATAACATCAATAATAACCAATATCATATTTACCAATATAAACCCATAGCGTGTTCATAAATGAAACTAACATCATATAGGATCATCAACATGTAAAGTCAACATAATCATAGCATATACACTATAAGAACACAAGAACAACCTCCTAAGGATACCCTCAAGGCAAACTAGTGCAATGCATAGGTAAGGTCCCATACCCCTACCTAGGCTAAGTCAAACCTCTCAAGTCACCTTAGTTAGTGTATAGTCCATTACTTCATTTTACTTTCGGGAACACTTGCCTTAACCGACATAGACCACAAGATCAAAGTGTGGAATCCGGTGTTGTAAAACCTTACACTGATTGAAGGCGGACTACCAGTCAAACTAGTACCAAACATAAACATAGAATCTAGGTGGATCCACTTGCTAGTATTCCTACGGTGGCAATATAGTTTATGGAGCTTGGGGGCTGTTATGGAAACATCACTCTATGCCCTTTTTTGACTATCAGGTTATCCACCCCGTGAGGACCATAGTGAACCCTACCTTCCCTCCTTGGGAAGGCGCCACCCCTCATCTACAAGTAAACTCGGTGCTAAGCTAGAGTCCCTTTTTGAAATGTCTTTCTTTATTAGTCATCACTTAGTTCAGGTCATAGGGTCTATCCCTTGTATAATCATATTCATTTATCTCAATAGGTGGTTCATGAGTATATCCTTTCAATACAACCCTCATATGTGAGATTAGCACATTAACATCATCATATCATAATAAGGTACATAGGTACTTCATAACCAACCTTATATCATTTCATCTTAAGCATAATCTCACAATAACATAGCCAAGACATTTCAATTCAACATCATACCAACCCATATGTAGGCTATTCACAAGGAATAGTTCAATTTAACTACATCACCAATCACAAGCCATCATACTTGAATTAAAGGTTAGAATCATGAAGACTTACCAAATCTCCTTCAAAAGCCATAATCATGGTCTTACCATCAACCAACCAATTACATCCATTTATAGGTGTAGTAACATCAATCAAAAGTAATTAATACAAGAACTAGGTCAATTGCATCATCATTATCCCAATTAACATCAATTCATAACCTAGGGTTAGGAGAATTAGGGTTCATCATGAATTCATCAAGAAATAAATCCAATCCCAATAATACATTATCCTAGTCAATCCATACATGAATTAAAATAGATAAAAACAAGTCTAATAATCAAATCATTCTTCAATTCCCATCAATTCATGGACAAGATCCAAGATTTGGGGAATTTGGGGAAGGGAACATGATCAACAAGAAACTGCATCAATTAACATCAATTAATCAATAATATATACTCAATTAGTCATAGGAAATCACAATTTATCATCAATTCAAAGTTTAGAAGAAAACCCATTAGAATTGGAAAACCCCATGGAATTGGGTAATTTGAAAATCAACTTTGAAAGGACCTCTTGGGGAAAGGAATCCCAAGAGTGAATAACCCATACCTTATTGAAGCTTAATCCACAAAATTGAGGTGAAATCCTATAGAAATTGACCTCCTTCTTCAACCTTTCTTCCTTCTTCAATGGAGGAATTGGGGGAGACAGAAAGTAGAGAGAGGTGAGAGCTTTTGGGTTTTGATTAGGGAATTATGTTTGGATGAGTGAATAATGAATTAAAATGACCCTTAGGCTATATAATAACCCCCTAAATTACCCAAAGTACCCCTCACTTAAATGGGTCTTTTTGTGAAGTCCAAATGTTAAAAATACGATTTTACCGAATTTGGGATGTGGCTCTGCATCGCGGGGACAACTCACACTTTTATTTTTGAAACAATAAATGAAACAATGAGGTCCATGTGGGCTGCGCATCGCGTAGCATCCCACTGATTATTGATGTTCGCAGGGTGCTTTGGCATCCTTCACAACCATGTTGGGGTCCTTCTCCATGACCCTTAGGGTGGTCTTTGGGGTGTAGTTTTTGGACGTTTAGACCATCTATCCAACAATATACCTAACCACAGTCTTTTGACATGTTTTAGACTTCATTTGACCCTCCGAAACCATCCACAAACATAGCGACGTCAACTAGTATAATTAGGCTAATCTTGGCTCTAAAACTTCTTGGATGACTTATATACATTATTTTAGGTCTGAAAACAGTATCTAAACCTTTAGACACTCATGTTAGGATCTATATCAGGTCTTGTCTTTTTTGAGTGTTAAAATAACCTAATCCAATCTAACTTATCTTGTAACCTAGTCTATTAAGCTCAACATACAATCATAATAGACCTATTAGCAAGAAAAACATGTCATCAAACTAAGAAAGCTACCTAAGGAAGGATACAACCATCCTAGTTAACATGCAACCAATCATGTAGAGGAAATCTAACCATTGGGGATCATGAATCCTCAACCCTAAGCTACCATGAGAAACCAATCTCAAGTTATTCCATGAAATACACCTTACATCTAAATCAAGTGTAACGCACCTAAAACAAACTAGGTTTAACTAAGTCTTATCTTGTGTCACATGAATTAATTTTGTACTAAAATTGGTAATAATGATGTTTTGAGTCAGTGTCTAATGTTCAGTGATGTTTGGAGGTTAAACGTCCAAGAATGTCCATGACGTTCAGAAGATGTGCCTTGAAAAGTGCTTGTGTGTCTTAGTATGTTTTAGCGAGTTTTACGTGTTCGTTTTGGTTGAAATTGATGAGGGGGATTCCTAAGACGTAGATGACTACGTATAGGGGGTTTAACATCAGGGTACGACTCCACCTACGACCCATAAGGGGCCCTAGAAGAGGACCCCAACACTTAGGCAGACTCAACCAGAACATGGCAGAAGACGCCCATCATCAACGGACAGTAGTCCAGTAGACGCCCCGTCGTCTTGGACGTAGATCCATACTTGGTTGTGGGGAGATTTACCCCAAATTTCCACCCTCAGTCCTAAACTACGCCTCGTTGCTTTTGTCCGTCGATGGTGGTCCTTCAAAAGCTGCTGGACGGACTGCCAAGATCCCTTATTTTAAACATTCAAAACCCTCCCTCAAGAAAGAACTCCCCCGAAACCCCATTGAAGCTAAAACTCAAGAAAGGTGTAGAAGGGCTGGTTTTGGACGTTTTCTTCATACAAAATTCGTGGGTGTCTTATCATTGAATTATTTTAGTCATCCTTAAACATTCTTTCATTCAAGGAGCCATTTCGAAGAGATTTCAAAAAGGGTTTCAAACTTCAAACTTCTTTATTCCTTGACCCTAAGTATGGGTCTTTGCATCAAAATATTTTGATGATTAAACTTAGTTGTTCTTCGTGTTAAATGATGATTTAATGTCAAAACCCTAATGAAACCATGTTTATGCTTTTATCAACTTTTAGCTTATGAAATGGGTTTAATGAACATGATTATGAAAGGTTAGAGTTATGGATTCTTGATGGTTATAATGTGGCTTAACTACTGCCCAAAAGGCTATTTTATGATGAATTATTGGATAAATTGTGAATAGGTGGTGAAATCTTGGATTAATTGTAAGTTTGTTATATTGTTTAGTTCTTATTGTGAAATGCTCTTGAGTGGTATGGTCTACCTTTTGTGGCTATGTTTACTTGAAGTCCATGATTATATTGTATAAATGTGTGTGTATTGTGAATGTGTCCTTAAAGGCAAATAATGCGAAGTGAAATGATGATTATAATGATTATGTATGATATGTCTTAGAAGGTTGAAATGTGCATCTTCATGATATTATGCCTAAGTGAAGAATGTCTTTATGATAAAGCATGTTAGTGAGTGAAATGTGATAAATGAAGTTAGCAGTATGTTTAGGTGTCAATATTATGAAAATGGTAATTTTATGTAAGGTGTGCTTACATGTCCACACACTTTTATGAATGAATGAATGAGAATGGGGGTGTTTTGGGGTGAACACTCTTCGTGAGTTGAGATCTAGCACCTTGTAATTGATCAAACAGATCATCAATTCTAGGGAGGGGATATTTGTTCTTAATTGTTACCTTATTCAACTGCCGGTAGTCGATACACATTCTTAATGAGCCATCTTTTTTGCGCACAAATAAAACTGGTGCTCCCCATGGAGACACACTAGGCCTTATGAATCCTTTTTGTAATAAGTCTTTTAACTGCTCCTTCAACTCTCGTAATTCTGCTGGAGCCATTCTATACGGAGGAATTGAGATAGGTTGAGTATCTGAAAGCACATCAATACCGAACTCTACTTCTCGTTCTGGAGGCAAACCTGGAAGATCTTCAGGAAACACATCTGGAAATTCATTTACCACCGGAATGGATTGAAGGGTTTGTGGCTCTACATCTACATTTTTCACTCTAACCAGATGGCATATGTATCCTTTGGAAATCATCTTCTTTGCCTTAAGATAAGAAATAAATTTACCTCTTGGCATCCCAATATTACCTTTCCATTCGAGGACTACCTCTTTTGGAAACTGGAAATGCACTATCTTAGTTCGGCAATCTACCGTGCCATAACAAGAAGCTAACCAATCCATACCCATTATAACATCAAAATCTACCATGTCTAGCTCAACAAGGTCAGCCAATGTATCACGATCACAAACAGTTACAATGCAATTACGATAAACTCTCCTAGCTATAATAGATTCACCAATCGGTGTAGACACTTCAAATGGCTTCGCTAATAATTCTGGTGTTCTTTTGAACTTTCCAGCAATCAATGGTGTAACATATGATAGTGTAGACCCCGGATCAATTAATGCATACACAATATGTGAAAAGATGGACAATATACCTGTAACCACATCCGGCGAGGCTTCTAAATTTTGTCGATCCCCTAGTGCATATGTGCGATTCTGACCTCCACTAGAACTAGTTGCTCCCCTAGCTCCTCTACCACGACCTGTAGGCATATGTAGTCCCCTACCTAAAGAAGGGGTTGATGAAGTCGACGCAACAACTAATCTAGTTGGTTGTGCAACACCACCCACTCCCCTATGAGGGTAGTTTCTCATCATATGCCCTGGTGTGCCATACCAAAAACAAACATCCGTCCCAAACCTGCATGCACCTAGATGATTCCTCCCACACTGTTTACAAGGCTGTCGTGGAGGCCTTGATTGGCTCGTACTTCCTTGCTCTTGATGACTGCCTTGGCTTTCACTTCTTTGTCCAAACTGATTGCCCCTAAACCCTTGGAACCGTGGTGGAGCACTAGCTGTAGAGTAGAAAGATGATGGCCTAGGTGGTCTGTTAGAGAACCGAGGCCTAAACTCACCTTGGGATGGTGTAAACTGCCCCATTGATCTGGCCCTCTTAGAATGCCCTGTTTCCAACTCTTGTGTTCTTCTTCTTTGCCTTTGATCCTCCAATTTTTGTGCAAAAGCCTGCATCCTTGCTATATCCATATCTTTATTTAATGAAGCAATTGTACAGTCTCTAACCAGATATGAATCTAACCTGTCCACAAAACGATGAACTCTATCCTCCATAGTAGCTACTACATTAGGAGCATACCTGGCCAAGGAATTAAATTTGAGACTATACTCCCTCACACTCATATTTCCTTGGTCGAGATTTAAGAACTGATCTGCACGGGCCTCTCGGATCTCCAATGGCAGATAATGATCAAGGAATGACTTTTTGAACTCTTTCCACATAGCTGAAGGTGCATTTATTCCCCTAGATTGCTTCCAAGCTTCATACCACAATATAGCCACACCCTTTAATCTGTATGCAGCTAGCTCAAGTGTTTCTGTACCACTTACATGCATAATATCCAAAGTGCATTGGATTTGATCTATAAAGTCTTGGGGATCTTCATTAGGATCTGACCCGGTAAATGATGGAGGGTCCAAGTTAAGAAAATCACGTATCCGTGTTTCAGCTGATCTAACTATGCCACTAGTACCTGCAACTGGACCTTCTTGCCTTTGGCCATGACCAGCAACTATACGAGTCAATAATTGGACTGCATTCCTCAAATCTTGCTCGGTAGCATTAATAGGGGGTTCCTGAGGTTCATCTTCCCTCCTTAGTTCTTCAGGAGATGGAGGCGTCGAGGAAGTCTGCGATAGAGACTCATCTTGAGCCCCACTTTGAACAGCTTGACTTGGTGGTGGTTGGCTGGTCCCTTCTTGGGCAGCCACATCTACTCGTTTACCAGTACTTTTACTCCTTCTCGTAATCCATCTTTGCTATAATAAAACAATTGAGAAATTAGATATGATTCACCTACAACACTGGTTCTATCGCACGATCTAAGAAATGAAAGAAATGAGAAAACTCCTATATGTCCCGTAGCCTCCTGTTTATAGATGTGGTGCACAACACATCCATAAGCAAGACTCTACACAGACACGGCTTTGTACACTCCCTAGGATGACCTGCTCTGATACCACTTTTGTCACGCCTCAAAACCCATTAAGACGGACAGGCACCCGATGCCCTAAAGGCCCGAGAGAACCAACCTGCAACCTGTTCTTACTGAGCATATACTATAACAATTGAGACAAGTTAACTTAGGATGCAGTGATACAAAACAACGTAAGTAGGTCCAAAAGTTATATACAAGACTTGGCCGTTTAGACCACAACTCCTTAAGACACAACTGAACCATGTACATACGTCTACAAAGCCTCTAAAAGATAGAAGACTAGAGTAGGTCGGGACAGACCCCGCTTTACCCTTAACTATGATACAATACTAAATGAATTTACCAAGGACTCAATAAAGCTCCGAATCAACTTAGAGCTCACCAAAAGTAGCAGAATTTTGAGTGCTCCTATTGAGGAGGTCTACTAGCTGGAGTACCTGAGCCTGCAACATGAAATGCAGCGTCCCCAATACGGGACGTCAGTACGAAAAATGTACTGAATATGTAAGGCAAATAGTATATGTAATACAAAGTTCAAATGAAATCAAGTAGCAACATAAGGGTGCATAGATTAGGAGAGAAGACCACATTTGCTTACTCTTATGGGATCAAGTAAGCTACATTCTTTTCTTTACCTTGTTGTATGTTATAATCTTTGTTGGACATGTGATACAAGTGACCAGCTGATCAGTGGTAGAAGAGGATGACCCATGCTAGGCGTATTAACCCCTGGGATGCGGTCCTCATAATTACACAACTTGGGATCGGCCCATGCTAGGCTTTTGCCCCTGAGCTGCCACCCTTCTATACCAATAGGGATCGGCCCATGCTAGGCTTTCACCCCTGAGCTGCCACCCTTAATTATATAGATTCCTTCATTTAGATTCTTTAATCTTTGAGATTATTGTTAATCAGTTCATAACTCTTTTGAGATATTATTTTGGATAATCATAACACTTTTGAGATGTTGATTTGGTGATCATAATCATCTTGGAGATATGAAAATACGGAACAGTAGTGGAATACATGAAAATAATACTTTGAGGCAGTAACAATGACATAAGGAGCTATGAAACATCAACACCTTACTTTAAGACCTTAATGGCACAATTGACTTCAATTGGCTTAGGAGAAGGATTCATCAAACTTTCTTTTGCAAATACCATTTCTATAACAGCACAAGGGGAAATTACACAAGTATAGAGTAGTGAATATATAATGAAGTAGTTCCATGTACTTAGAATGGGGAAAGAAATATTGTTAACTATTTGGAGATAGTACGTTGCCACTATGCTTCCTTTTCTAGAAATAGACCTTATGGGAATCACTTCATTGATATTAATTGCAGGTGCCAGATTTCATGCCAAAAGGATATAGAATCAAATAGCCTTACATACCTTATTTTTCTGACCAATACCACTATCACGATTCAGCCTTCCTTATTGGGTGCTAATCTACAACATAAGTCATGATTAAGCTAACATCAGCAGCTAATCACAATAAGGTCCTCCAAAACAGTAGCTAAAATATTTGATGGAAATCAGGCCCAAACAACCCTTACATAAATGGTGAACCACCACACCCTTCCTCTACACATTAATACAACTTCATACATCATCTCCCAAGCTACCCAAACAGCCCTCAACAACAATATTCATAAGGCAGCCACTATCAATCTCAAATCTTTCAGCATAATAGGAGAATATTGATTTATCACAATCCATGAATTCTTGATAAACATATACAAAATTCTCCACTCCAAACATTATCAAAGAGAGGAAAACAAATGGGTTGAAGTCTTACCTTAATTCTGAAAATTTATCCTCTACACTTGTACTTCAAGAATTCAAACTCTTACTTGAAAAATTAGACAGCACTCAAGAACTCTAAGGTGTCTTAGGGCTGCTAATTGAAGCCAAGAGAGACCAAGAAAGAACTTAGGAAATCTGAAACTTTTGCAAGTTCAAAATGGAGAATAAGACTTGATCCTTATCCTTTGAAAAAGGAGGTGTTATGGCCGACACTCTTGACCAATTTTGGGCCATATAATGTCATGTAGGTGCCCCACCTGCTTGTCCTTTTAACTTGGGCCTTTTTGGAATTAATATTATTGGACCTTGCCTGTCCATTTTCCCTTTGTCCTTTTATTCCACTTGGGACAGTCAATGCAAGTAGGTGGTACACACTTGGCCCAATAACATGGTATAACAAATCTTAGGAGGTCATGCACTTACCTAGTTTCACTTGGGCTTTATCCATAATGGGCCAATTGGCAGATTTGGCTGCTGGGCTTTCTTTCATTCACAATTTTCTTTAATAGGTTTGGGCTTCAAATGAGACCCTAAATATAAGACTAAATCTGGTCAATCAAACTTGGCCCCTTTAACTATAATATAGCTCAAGTAGGTGATGCAGTAGCTAGCTCAATTACACCTTACTATAATTACTTAAATACTTTCCATCGGAGTTAACTTGCAATACATATGCTGAAACATGGAAGGCATTACATCACCTTCTGAGCTAGTTTAAACCAACACTAATCATATAAGAAACATGATCCTCACCTACACTATAAGTCTATGAATAGAACTACCACATACAAAATACAGGCCGTTACAAATTCTTAACCGCCTCAGTCTTTCTTGGATCGACCTCTATACCCTAACTTGAGATGATATGACGAAGGAGCGCAAATGATCTTAACAAAAACTCACACTTACTATACCTGGCAAATAGTTGGTGTTACTTAACAACATAGAACACTACCCTCAAATGATTCATATGTTCATCATCACTCTTGGAGTACACCAAAATATCATTAATAAAGACAATCACAAGAGAGTCAAGGTAATCTTGGAACACCCTATTCATTAAGTCCATGAAAGTTGTCGGGGCATTTGTTAGACCAAAAGAGATGTCTAGGTACTCATTATGACCATACCTAGTTTGAAAAACAGTTTTAGGTAGTTCCATTCCTCTTACCCTAAGTTCATGATAACCCGACCTCAAATCAATCTTAGAAAAGTAGATTTCCCCTTGTAATTCATCAAACAAATCGTCGATTCTAAAGAGAGGATACTTGTTCTTTATAGTAACCTTATTTAGTTGACTATAGTCGATGCACATCCTAAGGGACCCATGCTTATTCTTTACAAACAACACCGCAGCACCCCAAGGAGAAATATTAGGTCTTATGAAACCTTTATCAAGTAAATCTTTGAGTTGAAGCTTAAGTTATTGCATGTCATACCCCAACCCTAGTTAAGGCAGACAAGTACCTTATGAACACATGCTTTACAAGTAATCTATGATGAGAAAGTAAATTACTATGCAGATTACTGATGAGAAGCTTAAAATACAACACATTTTGACTAGCTAAACCTCTATATGTGACAAGTGAAACTATGAATTCAGATGATAGCTTTACAATGTCTACAAAGCCTCTACTGGAATCCATGATGGTACCACTATGAAAATACACATAGTAAAGACTCGGTAAAACTCCGAATCAACCTGGAGCTCACCAACATCCGCTGAGTATAATGTGCTTCTATTGGGAAGATCTACTAGTTGAGTACTTGCACCTGCAGCATGAAATGCAGTGTTCCCAATAAGGGATGTCAGTACAAAAGAATGTACTGAATATGTAAGGCATAATACAACCATATTTAATATGAGAGCTCAAGTGAAACCAAATACCAATAGATAAGGATTAGAGACCACCTTTGCTTTATGCTTGTGGAATCGTGCATGTTACATTCTTTTCTCTACTTTTCTGTACTTTATAATCTTTATACAACATATGATACAAATGACCAGCTGATCAGTGGTAGAAGAGGATGACCCATGCTAGGCATTTTAACCCCTGGGATGCTGTCCTCATAATTCCACAAATTGGGATCGGCCCATGCTAGGCTTTCGCCCCTGAGCTGCCACCCTTCCATACCAATTGGGATCGACCCATGCTAGGCTTTTTCCCCTGAGCTGCCACCTATAATCATACAGATTACGTTTAGATTCTTTCATCTTTGAGGTTGTTGTTTATCAGTTCATAACTCTTGTGGGATTGTTCTTTAGATAATCATAACTCTTGTGAGATTGTTCTTTTTGATGTTCATAACTTGTTTGTGATTGTTGTTTTGGTGGTCATAATCCTTGTTTTGATTTGGAAATACGGACCAGTAGTAGAAGACATATGAATATGGACTTACGATAATAACAATGACATGGAAAGGATATGTGAATTGAACGTAGTACTTAGGAGCTTATATGACTCGGTAAGCATTTTGACATATCAAATTGAAGCACATCCAGTGAAGACAATTTAACATTCAGCCAAGAGATTTGAACTCTGTATGATACAAATACAAGGTGTTCATGCATGTGGAACCAAGAGGGGAATGTGGGCAGATTAAACTTAAGGATGGATACATATTCCAAGTAAGTACACATAAACATACAATTGAGAAAGTAGTGATTATGTGAGGTAACATTACAGTCTAACACAATGAGATTAATAACAAAGAAAGGGAATATATGAACATGTGACAAGATGACATATCTATAAACAATTGAAGCAAATTGGCAAGATATGGGCAGATCGTATATACATCCTATAAACATATGAACCATGTGTTATCTAGGATTACTTTGACTTATATAAAGGAAATACGTGCTAGGGTTACTTTGACAATGAAACAAGTTTAAACCTTGCATGCTAACACTTGGTAGAGTAAACACACACATTTAGTAACAAACTCATATTAGAGTACCCACTTCAATGCTATAGGGAGTAGGAGCTGCAACTATGGATCAGTCACTACCAAGGGCACTTAGAAAGCTTACTTTTTATAATGCAAGTTTTGGATTCATGCCAAAGAAATAGGAAATCAAATAGCCTTACATACCTTGCTATACAATTCAAATCGTATGACTTAAGCTCCTTATCTTCTGATCACTAACTACAATAAAATAAGTCATAAGACTATTATTAGCAGCTAATTAATCAATTTGAGCCACTTGATCACACCCAAATAGTAATGAAGCAGTAAGCTGCAATCTATCTAGTGAGTGTTTTCTTTTCTTCCCTATCCCTTTAATCACGTATATATACTGTACAACCTTCGCATCAGGTCCTCCCCAGAATTCCCTACAATATTTAAGTCCTTTATATTATCCATAACTTCCCCGCACATCAAGTCACATCCCTTATCATAACATACATAAAACAATCTTTGAACATAATAATGTAATAGAAGCAATATGAATCGTGGTTTCTGATCACCAACACTTGAAGAGCTAACTTTACTTTTAAAGTGCTCAAACAAGCTCATAACTTATTTAAAGAGGACTCCCCTCCATAGCTGTCCCAACATGCACTAATCACCAGAACATCCTCCCCAATATTCACCATGTAAAAGTAACAATTTCCAACTCACTAATGCATACCAAGTGTCTTAATTAACTCAAGCACAAGAGGGAGAAAATTGCAGTAGCTTACCTTGCTGGACATGACTACCACTTGATAAGACTTGGATTCAGGTTGTCCTCCTTAACTTGTCTTAAATTATACCTTCCAATAGCTTGAAATACCTATTATTTAAGAACCCTAATGGTATTTAATGGCTGTTGTATGAATCTAAGAGAGAGAAGAGAGAAAGCTCTAGTAATCAGATATTTTGTCAAAGTAAAAATGGTTAGGAAAAGTTGATATCAATCTCTTTTAAAGGGACCTGCTTTGGACGACTTTATCACTCATTTTGGGCCATAATATGCCAAGTAGGTGACCCACCCACTTGGACTTTTCATTAGGACATTTTTTGGACTTAATAACATTGCCCTTTTGCCACCTTTCTCATTCTTCATTTGCAGCCAACATGTGTCTTTAATTTGGGCCACACCTTTAAGTAGGTGATGCATCTAGTTTTCCATTAAAATTATCTCTTGTGGGCTTGAGAAGATTGGGCCTTGGTTGTCCATTTCCCCTTTATTCTTCCATTCAACTTGGGCTAAATTAATGCAAATAGGTGTAGTGTACTTGGCCCAATAACACAGTCAAAGAGTCTTAGTAGGTGATGCACATACTTGGTCCTTTAAGCTGGTCAATAAGTCAAAGTAGGTGATGCACCTACTTGTCACTTACTAGCTTAGTGAAGTCAAGCAAGCACCTTAATATTTTGTTAAATTTCTAGACCTTAATAACTTTAACATAACTTAGAACTTATATACACTATGCCACTTTATACTTTAGACTCAAATACCACCTTGTCATCTCAAGTGTAAATATTTCCGTCAACATCAACTTAATAGGGTCGCATCAAAATCTCTGGACAGTTCACTTTAAATATTACCACTAATTGCATAGGAAACCAAATCCATAACTATACCACAAGGCAGTTTATAAGCATTATTAAAATAGAACTAGTACACGTAGAATACGGGGTGTTACATCCTCCCCCTCTTATGATCATTCGTCCTCGAATGATAGGTGCACCTGGTAGTTTGATTAATCTCTGAATTTCATGTAGAGATTTGCGAGAGTCCCAATTGTAAATAGGAAGGACTATCCAGAATCCATAGACTAACCAAAAATATGTATAGACAAATCTAGCATGACGTCTCGATAGATATGGTTCATGAAATAGTAATATGAAAAAAATTAAATTCCTTCTTTACCATGTAATTCACTAAAAATACACAAGTAGTACTCATACAAATAAGACTGTAATATACCTAAACACAAGAAACACAAATGACACATCAAATAAACAAATTCTAGCAAGATTCATGATCATATAAGAGGACCACATGATCTCAGATCCTTATATTGATGTTTAAAATGAGGAGGGTTACTTAGTATCTCTCTATCATCTTCTATTCCCAGGTATGTTGTGTTATATTCTATTCCTTCCCTAATACTCATGGTTACACATTCTGAACTTAGCTTCCGAGTCTTAACAATTAAGAATAACTATAGTATCTCCCAATTTTATTTTATTTTTGTATATGAACGGACACATAGAATCATAGGCTATAGGGGCAATACTTTCCTTTCTCTTTTATTTCATGACACTTTTCAGAGGTGAATCTTTTAAGAACACATAGCTGTTAATATAAAATCTAAAGTTTTATGCCGCTCCTGCGAATAGGGTATTATGCTAAGTTATTTATCTATGGTTGATTAAATTTACATATATGGCCAACCTTTTCTGTTCAAAGTATTCACTGCATATTGATACAAGGAAATATTTTCCCAAATTGTTCAAAACTCAAATCAATAAGCATAGAGAGGGCATAGTATACGGATGAATAAGTCACATTGGACATGACACATAGGCAGACTATCCCAAAAGGGAGCGCGCAAGGTATACGTGAATTAAGCTATAGAAATACATGGTATAGGCGTGCATATGACCTATAGGTTAGCGTGTGAGCGAATGAACTATAGGGAATGTAGGAATGGGCTAGATGATCACATGATGCATGAGTACATAAGCTAAGACATGTAGTAGATATGACATGTAGACATATCAGAAAATGAACTACGGAACACAAATCACATTGAGCAAGTGCGTTATATTGCGTGGATAGGTGGACTAACATGTCAATGAGCACAAATATGAAATATGAGCAAGTGAGCACATAACACATGGCCAGAAAAGCTATAAGGCCTAAAATGTTTAAGCAAGTAGGCTATGAGGTATGCAAAATATATAGAAATGGTCATATGATTAATTAGCATGCATTACTCATACAATATGGACAAGTGGCATGTGGGAAGTAACCAGTGCAATAAATAACATGTAAGGAAAAGTTCCTATGAAAACATCATTAAACAAGGGTGATCAGAAGCGGATAACACTTGCATGTAAGAATTCCATGACGTTAGGTAACCTATGAGAAGGCAATCCACAAAGGGAAAATGACATACAAATAGATAAGTTATAGAATATGCAGCATGTATAATTATATAAAAAAAAATCATCTTTGAAAGCTACGATATATCCTATAGAACAACTCTAACGTACTAAGATAAACACACTGTCTTAAGCTTTTAAGTTACAGGTGGGATAGTTCTGCTCATATTCCTTACTCGCCTCAAAACACATACAATTGATTTTCCCATCTACTATCTCCAATCTCCTAAGAATTCTTATAGGTGTTCTGCTATTGGGACTTGGCTTCCGTCTAGGTCAATATAAATAGTACAGTAATGATAGAAAAAGAAAATCCTCAAAAAAAGTAGATCATCTTTTAGAGTAGGAGGACGAGGTCAACTTTACCTTCATTACTAGCTTGTGTTATATCACATTCAATGATTGATGCCCCTTGAAGATCAAAAAAATAATAATAATAAATCGTGCTTCTTGAACGCATCATGAAATATGAACTCTAAACCACCACCGCCGGTTGATGAGTACTACTATGAAGAGGATTCTTATGCAGTGAATGAGCAGATGGGGGGGGTTCCGACCGAACGCCCAAGGATCCAATCAGGATAATTAGCACCAAGGTGAAGGAAATCAAGGTCGGAACTATGGGAATTACAACAGAGAAGGCCATTATGTTTGAGAAAGAAACTACCACCACGACAATAACTTCAACCGGGGTAACTATGATAACAGAAACGATCGAAGTGGGCCTTATTTTCTGCCTCAAAATCGGGAAGTTGCTCCTAGGGATGGTGGAGGTAGTATGGCGCGAGTTGAAGATATGTTGCAAAAGATGAGGAGGAGGTTTAACGGGAGTGATGAGCACGCCAAGGAATTGAGAGGTGATTTGGCTAATATTGGGCAAAACGTGGATGCACATGCAGTCTCAATCAAGCATCTTGAGTTGCAAATGGCCCAATTGTCTACTACTGTGAACCCTCTTCAATCGGGTACTCTTCCGAGCAATACCGTCAAAAATTGGAAAAATGATGGACATTATATGGCAGTCACGACTCGAGGGGGTAAGCAAACCATTGATCCACAATGAGGTGAGAAGAGATGATGAGGTAGTAGAAGCTAGTGGTGAGTTGGTAAATGAAGCGGTGAAATAAGTAGAGATGCCCTAAAAGATGGTCCACGTGCCTAGACCACCACCACCATTCCCACAAAGATTAGTGAAGAAAACAGAGGATGGTAAATACCGGCATTTTATTACTATGTTGAAACAACTTTCCATCAATGTCCCTTTGATAGAAGCTCTTGAACAAATGCCTGGTTATGCCAAGTTTATGAAGGATATGGTTACGAAGAAGATATCGGTAAGTTTTGAGGATGATGACCGAATGCAACATTGTAGTGCTATTTCTACAAGGTCTCTTGTGCAAAAGAAGGAAGATCCGGGCCCTTTCATTATTCCATGTACCATTGGGTTGTTACACTTTGCTAAAGCACTATGTGATCTAGGTGAAAGCATAAATCTCATGCCTCTCTCGATTTACAAGAAAGTAGATTTGGGTGACCCAAATCCTACAGCGATGCAATTATTGATGGCCGATCGAACGGTGAAGAGGCCCATTGGGATACTCCATGATGTATTAGTGAAAGTGGAGTCATTTATATTTCTGCCCGACTTTGTGATTCTTGACTGTGAGGTGGATTTTGAGGGGCCCATTATTCTTGGGAGACCATTCCTTGCTACTGGTCGCGCTTTGATATGGAAAAAGGGCAGATAAAGTTTCGGTTAAATAATGAAGAGGCAACTTTCAATATTTGTAGGTCCATGAAGCAAAGTGGTGAGCTCCAAACGGTATCTTCTATATCTTACAAGGTTGAGAGTACTTCTGAGATACAAATCAAAGAGCGCCTTGGTGTTGGGGCACTAACGGCAGTGATTATGAATTTTGAGAGTGATGGTATTGAAGAGTATGGGTTATTGGTTCCGGCGCTTGAAGGAGTTGTTTTTCGGTTGAAACCAAAGAAGTTGGACTTAGATATGAAACATCCGAGTCTCCACCCGCGAAACCATTGTCACGACCCGAAAGCACCCCCTAAAAGTTAGGGAAACCTTCGAATCATGACCGGGCATACTTGACCCCTTTGGGGTCTCGTACAAGCCCTCTAACTAGCATTCATAACATAAATCATGAAAAGTAGTGCGGAATTAAAACTTTTCACGATAATAATAATAAAAGGAGTCTTTTCATAAATACTAGGAAATCTTATCGTCACAAGCCAACTTAAAGACACAACTTGGAATCTTAGGGACACGGCCCTTTACAATAAAAGTAAATACATTTTTTAAGTCTTAATTAAGAAACTAAGAAACATAAAACTATGTCCTCGAATATATGAGGACATACCCAATTCTTGAGAGATAGAATTCCCAAGCTTCAACTCCGATCTTCCAAAAGGCTTCCAACCTATACTCATAAGGTATATAAAAGTATGGGGTTAGTACAACAATGTATTAAGTATGGCATATGCAAAAACATTAGGACATGAATACAAGGACGACAACTACTAGAAGGGTGGAGGAAGGAGTAGCTAATAAGAGGATCCCTCCCCGTGGTGATCAAGTCCCTATAGTTGGTATAGAGGATGTGAATGAGGTGGTTCCCCCTCCGTTACCTCAATGAACTCAAGTACCCCAAATGCCACCTATGCCAAAACTCCTCAAGTTCCCTTTGATGAAGGGGATATGACTAATGTTGAGTTAAGCGTTGACCTTGTGGATTTGACCCGACTCATGACGACCCAAGCTCAATTTTTCACTAATCATTTGGTTGCCCAAGCTAACCAAGGAGGTCGACCTCAACCCAATGTAAGTACACCCGCTTTGAGAAATCGGGATTTCGTGAGGATTAATACTCCTTCTTTTCATGTCACTAAGGTGGATGAAGATCCACAAAGCTTCATAGATGAAATATTCATGGTGGTGGATTCTATGGGTGTCACCCCTAGAGAGAAAGCATAGATAGCCTCTTATCAATTCAAAGAAGCGGCTCAAGTGTGGTTTGAGCAATGGAGGGATGAGGATGTTAAGGGATGGTCTGGTAGATTGGAAGTGTTCAAAGAGTCTTTTCTTGATAAGTTCTTTCCCTTATAGTGGAGGGTAAAGAAGATAGTAGAATTCATGAATCTTCGTCAAGGGAGAATGAGTGTGAAAGAGTAATCTCTCAAATTCACCAAACACTCTAAGTATGTCCCAACCATAGTAGCCTACCCTAAGGCTAGGATGTCACACCGAGAGAACACACCCCAGATGCGACCGGCGTCGTCAGCCTCTCAGAGTACTCAAACAAGCCCATAACATTCGTCATAACATGTGGTCAGTAAAACTTGTGGAAAAATTAAAACTTTTACATTCTATTTGAAGCATACTTAGACTTCATACTTAACATTCATAATGACATTCGATATTCTAAAATCTTGTCTCACATACATAAAACCATTTAAGAGTACGAATCTGGACTTAGCAAATAAAGAATAAATATGACATATAGGACTTAATACAAAAGAATCCAAATAACATAAATTGAAATAGAATATTCTTAAAATCTAGTGATGTCTGTATAAGATGGAATCTGAAAGATAGCATCCCCGAACATGAGGACCTACCATTACTTGGAGAAAGAGTTCCAAGCTTCTTCAATCGACCTTCTAAATCTTCAATGGCCGGACTCTACATTTGTAGTAATATAAATTCATGGGGTTAGTACGCCACATGTACTAAGCATAGGTATATGAACATAACATTTAAGTACATGCATTAAAAAGGATCATTTATCATTTCTTTAGGAAACATGCTAAGTCATGTTAATGTCTTCAATGCACATACCATGGAACATATACAAGTTAAGGACTTCATCAACATACAACATGATCATAATCAAAGATATATTATCATAGAGTCATGCTAACATTCATATTCTATAGATCACATATACATAACATACAAATCACTTACCAATGATACATCCCCAACCTACAAGTACAATGGTCATGTGAAACCCCATAATCCCACAAAACCAAGTAGATAAGATAGAAGACCATGAGTAAGACTTTGCTTCATATAACTTGTAACATAAGTAGTCATCACTTCATTTAACTATATAACCCAAAAACATATTCATCATAATGACCAACATCATATAAGAGTAACATTATGTATCATAAGCATCATACCTTTAACGTTATCATATTATATAAGAACAATCTCCTAGGACTTCCCTCAAATTCAACTTGTGCAATGTCTAGGTAGAGTCCAATAACCCTATCTATACTAAGTAGACTCTTCAAGTCACCCTAGTTAATGTCCATTTAATTATCTTTAATTTTATATGAGGGAACATTCACCTTAACAGACATAGACCATATGAGCTAAACATGGAATCTAGTTTCATAAAACCCCAGACCGAAAGAAGGTGGTCTACCGGCCAAAGTAGAACAAAACATGACATAGCTTTCTAGGTGGATCCACTAGCTAGTTGTCATATACGAGGAGCACCCCCTAGACGTAACCGACATCATCGTCCTCTTTAAGGACTAAGACTAGCCTCTTAGCATACATCATTACATTCAAATGTTAAAATGCGGAAAATTTAAAACTTTTCGATTACTTCTAAATTAAGGTTTACCTAGATCTCTTGTTTACACATAATATATATTTATCGAGTATGCATAGACCCTTCGTATAAGAAGATTGCGTAGTCTTCTACTTTTAATGCACATACATAGTATAAGATAGTCTCATAAGAAGTCTATAACATTGTCTCATATTAAACCATCTAGATAAGAGTATCACAATTTGGGCATAGCCCTTTCATAAAAAATCATAGCCACAAATAGGTTTTACAATTATAGTACAGAAAGGAAAGAGAATGAAAAAGTGTCTTTAAGACTAACCAACATCAAATAGGTAGATAATCGCATCGTCCTCGGAAAGTAAGGACCTACCGAACATGGAAGATATGAATCCAAGTAGTCTTCAATTCTCTAATATCAACGGCCGGATCCTATATTTTCAATAAACATCAAACATGAGTTAGTACACACTTGTACTAAGTATGTGTATATGCACATAAAATAATTGAAATTATGCTAAAGAGGACATTTGATCAAAACCATGCAAAAGTACTTTGAAAAGCCTTATGCAGAATTAAGAACCCATATAAACAAAATTATCACATAACCAATAAATAAAACCCATGTATAACACAAGACCAACATCAACAAGTAATAGTCAAGTCAACGTATACAAGATTTCATAACATTATAATATAAGCAAGACCCTACTCATAACCCACCATTTAGCCTACAGGTGCAATGACCAAGAAAATCCCCATAACCATACTTAATCAAGTAAACCAAACAAAGGAAGACAAATAATGCCTAACTCAACATAACATACCATCAATAATAACCATTTTCATATTTAGCAATATAGAACAATAGCATGTTCGTAAATTAAACGAGCATCATATAGGATCTTTCCTCAAAGCCAACTAGTGCAATGCCTAGGTAGAGTCCCATACCCCTACCTAGACTAAGCCAACACTCAAGGCACCCTATCTAGACTTCACATCATTACTTCATTTTACTTTCGGTAACACTTTCCTTAACCGACATAGACTACAAGATCTAAGTGTGGAATTCGCTGTTGTAAAAACTTACACCAATTGAAGGTGGTCTACCGGCCAAAGTATAACCAAACATAAACGTAGCTTTCTAGGTGGATCCACTAGCTAGTCTTCCTATGGTGGCAACATAGTTCTAGAAGTAGATGATATATATGAAACCTCTAGATTCCTATGGCATTAGAGCCACATCTCATGGGAACCCATTGGTTGAGTTTCCCTCATAAAGGAGTCAATACCTCATATGGAACTATAGGGTGAATCTTCCTCTGTGGGAAGTCAACACCTATCAATATCAAGTTCACTCGGTGCTAAGCTAAGTCCCACTTAAAATGTATTTCCTTATTATCATCACTTAGTTTAGGTCATAGGGTCTATCCCTTGTATAATCATAGTCATTTAGCTCAATATGTATTGCATGAGAATATCCTTTATTGCAACCCTCACATGTGAGATTAGCATATCATCATCATTATTTCATAACAAGGCACATAGGCAAGTCATCACCAACCTTATTTCATTTCATCTTAAGCATAATCTCACAATCACATAGTAAAGATATTTCAATTCAACATCATACCAAGACCTATGCAGGCTATTCACAAGGCATACTTAAATTGAACTACATCAGCAATCACAAGCCATCATACTTGAAATAAAGATTAGGATAATGAAGACTTACCAAATCTCCTTCAAAAGTAATGATCATGGTCTTACCATCAACCAACCAATTACATCAAATAATAGGTGTAGTAGCATCAATCAATAGTAATTAACAGAAGAACTACGTCAATTGCATCATCATTATCCCAATTAACATCAATTCATAACCTAGGGTTAGGGGAATTAGGGTTGATTTTGAATTTAATCCAATCCCAATAATACATTACCCTAGTCAATCCGTAGATGAATTGGAATAGATAAAACAAGTCTAATAATCAAATCATTCTTCAATTCCCATCAATTCATTACAAAGATCCAAGTTTCAGGAAATTGGGGAACGGAACATGATCAACATGAAATTTCATCAATTAATAAAAAATCTATACTCAATTAGTCATAGGAAATCACAATTTATCATCAATTTGAAGTTTAGGAAAAAAAACCATTAGAATTGGAAAACCCCATGGAATTGGGTAATTTGAAATGAACTTTGAGAGGAACTCTTGGGAATGGAATCCCAAGAGTGAAGAACACATACCTTATTGAAGCTTAATCCACGAAATTGAAGTGAAATCCAAGAGAAATTGACCTTCTTCTTCCAGCTTTCTTTCTTCTTTAATGGAGGAATTAGGGAGAGAAAGTAGAGAGAAGTGAGAGCTTTTGGCTTTTGTTTTGGCAATCGGGTTTACGTGAGTAAAAAAATAGCTTTAAAATGATCCTTAGTCTATATATAATCACCCCCTAAATTACTAAAACACACCTCACTTAAATGGGTCTTTTTGTGAAGTCAACATGTTAAAAATATGATTTTACCAAATCTGGGAAGTGGCTCTGCGTTGCGGGGACAACATGCATTTTATTTCCCAAAAATAATTTGAGGCAGTGAGGTCCGTGTGGGCTGCGCGTCGCACAGCAGCCCACTAATTCTTGACTTTCGCAGGCTTCCTTGGCAGCCTGCCCACCCATGTTGGGGTCCTCCTTCAAGACCTTTCGGGTGGTCCTTGGGACGTCATTATTGGACGTTAAGACCCTCTATAATATATTCTACATAACCAAAGTCTTTTTACAAGTTTTATACTACATTTGAACCTCCGAAATCATCCCCAAACAGAGCGATGTAAACTAGTTCAATTAAGCTAGTTTTCAGACGTAATGGACGTTTTTTGATGTGTTTTTTATAAAAAATTTTGGATGACTTATATACATTATTTTAGGTCTTAGAACAGTATTTAAACATTTAGAAACTCATGTTAGTCTCTATAGTAGGTATCGACTTTTTGGAGTGTTACATTATCCCCCCTTAGAAACTTCTTATTAGGTGAGTTTCCACTCTTTACCTTTTCGGGATTTAGATTTAGCACCTTATCCTCATGAGACTCAGGGAACTTAGAAGGAACTTGATTGGAGAACCTCTTCTTGAACTTAATCTTGTCTTGAATATCAAGCCTACCCTTTGAAGAACCACCATCAAAAGACCTTGACCTATTGGCATCTCTACTGTTCATCTTCACCCTAGCTCTTCCACTTGTTGAGCATGAACCATGAGACGAGAAATGTTCATATTATCATGTAGTATAGCCGAACAACATTCTTCTTCAAAGTCATCCGACACTCCCGTCACAAAGCAACTCATTTCATTTCAAAGGTGGGAAACCAAAGAAGGAGCTTACTTTGACAATTTAGTGAATTTCAAAGAGTAGTCAAGTACACTCATACCTCCTTGATGAAGGTTGATGAATTCTTCCACTTTGGATTCCCTCTTCTCTCTAGGGAAGAACCAATCAAGAAAAGAGTTCATTAAAATCTCCCATGTCACCAGACCACCCCTGAGAGGCCTATTGTCTCTCCATTTTATGTACCAAGTTTTGGCCACATCTTTGAGTTTTTAAGTGGATAACTCGGCATTGGGACGTCATAGCTTGTGATTGAGTAGTGAGGTCTTTTGCTTGGGTTGTAATAGCTTGGGACATTTGGAGAAAAGCTTCCCTTATATACTCATCCGCCATGGGAGGAGGAGCAACCAGAACTTGAGCACCCATAGCAACTTCTTTATGTGGATGAACTTGGTTGTCTTATGCTCCTTCATTAGCAATGCCTTTCATCGGCCATTCCTGCATCTGATGTTCGAATATTCATACCAATAATCACCATACAAGGTTTAGGTGAAAGCACACATAAAGTAAACTTTAAAGGCACGACATAGGATTAAAAAAAGATGAGAGTTTCCTAAGCATAACATAGTTCCTCATTCATAGGTTTGGCGCTCTTCACAATTATGAATAAGAATCTACGTAGACATGTTTTAATGAGACATCAATACCAAACGTATTCAACATCATGCTCTGATACCAAGTTAGTCACATCCGGGAGCACCCCCTAGACGTAACCGGCGTCGTCCTCCTCTTTGATGAGTAAGACTAGCCTCATAGAATACATCATTACATTCAAAGGTCAAAAATGCGGAAATTTAAAACTTTTCAATTATTTAAACATTGAGGTTTACTTAGACCTCTCGCTTACACATAATATATATTTATCAACAATGCATAGACCCTTTGTATAAAAAGATCACATAGTCTTCTACTTTTATTGCACATACATATAATATGATAGTCTCATAAGAAGTCTATAACATTGTCTCATATTAAACCATCTAGATAAGAGGATCACAATTTGGGCATAGCCCTTACATCAACAATTATAGCCACATATAGGCTTTACAATTATAGTACATAAATGAAAGAGAATGAACAAAGTATCTTTAAGACTTAACAACATCCAATAGGTAGACAATGGCATCGTCCTCAGAAAGTAAGGACTTACCGAACTTGGAAGATAAGAATCCAAGTAGTCTTCAAAGCCTTCTCTAATATCAACGGCCAGATCCTACATTTGTAGTAAACATGAAACATGGGTTAGTACACACTTGTACTAAGTATGGGTATATGCACATAAAACAATTGAAATTATGCTAAAGAGGAAATTTGATCAAAACCATCCAAAAGTAGTTTGAAAAGCCTTATGCACAATTAAGAATCCATATAAACCAAATTATCACATAACCTATAAATCAAAACCATGTACAACACAAGACCAACATCAACAAGTAATAGTCAAATCAACATATACAAGAGTTCATAACATCATAATATAAGTAAGACCCTTACACATAACCCACCATTTAGCTTACAAGTGCAATGACCAAGCAAAGCCCCATAACCTTACTCAATCAAGTAAACCAAACAAAGGACCACAAATAATGCCTAACTTAACATACCATACCATCAATAATAACCATCATCTTATTTAGCAATATAGACCAATAGCATGTTCATAAATGAAACGAATATCATATAGGATCATCAACATGTAAAGTCAACAGAAGCATAACATTTACTTTATGAACATCTCTATAGGACTTCCCTCAAAGCCAACTAGTGCAATGCGTAGGTAGAGTCCCATACCCCTACCTAGACTAAGTCAACTTCTCAAGGCACCCTATTTAGAGTTCACATCATAACTTCATTTTACTTTCTGGAACACTTGTCTTAACCGACATAGGCCACAAGATCTAAGTGTGGAATCCAGTGTTGTAAAACCATACACCAATGGAAGGTGGTCTACCAGCCAAAGTAGAACGAAACATAAATGTAGCTTTCTAGGTGGATCCACTAGCCAGTCTTCCTATGGGGGCAACATAGATATTGTAACGGCCTGTATTTTTGTATGTGGTAGTTCTATTCATGTTATACTTGACATAGACTTATAGTGTAGGTGAGGGATCATGTTTCTTATGTGATTAGTGTTGGTTTAAACTAGCTTGGAAGGTGATGTAATGCCTTGCACGTTTTAGCATATGTATTGCAAGTTAACTCCGATGGAAAGTATTTAAGTAATTATAGTAAGATGGTAATTGAGCTAGCAGCTGCATCACCTACTTGATCTATATTATAGTTAAAGGGCCCAAGTTTGATTGACCAGATTTAGGCTTATATTTAGGGGCTCATTTGAAGCCCAAACCTATTAAAGAAAATTGTGAATGAAAGAAGGCCCAGCAGCCAAATCTGCCAATTGGCCCATTATGGATAAAGCCCAAGTGAAACTAGGTAAGTGCATGACCTCCTAAGATTTGTTTTACCATGTTATTGGGCCAAGTGTGTACCACCTACTTGCATTAATCTGTCCCAAGTGGAATAAAAGAACAAAGGGAAAATGGACAGCCAAGGTCCAATAATATTAAGTCCAAAAAGGCCCAAGTTAAAAGGACAAGCAGGTGGGGCACCTACTTGACATTATATGGCCCAAAATTGGTCAAGAGTGTCGGCCATAACACCTCTTTTTTCAAAGGATAAGGATCAAGTCTTATTCTCCATTTTGAACTTGCAAAAGTTTCAGATTTCCTAAGTTCTTTCTTGGTCTCTCTTGGCTTCAATTAGCATCCCTAAGACACCTTAGAGTTCTTGAGTGCTGTCTAATTTTTCAAGTAAGAGTTTGAAGAAGAGTTTGAATTCTTGAAGTACAAGTGTAGAGGATAAATTTTCAGAATTAAGGTAAGACTTCAACCCATTTGTTTTCCTCTCTTTGATAATGTTTGGAGTGGAGAATTTTGTATATGTTTATCAAGAATTCATGGATTGTGATAAATCTTTGAGTCAATATTCTCCTATTATGCTGAAAGATTTGAGATTGATAGTGGCTGCCTTATGAATATTGTTGTTGAGGGCTGTTTGGGTAGCTTGGGAGATGATGTATGAAGTTGTATTAATGTGTAGAGGAAGGGTGTGGTGGTTCACCATTTATGTAAGGGTTGTTTGGGCCTGATTTCCATCAAATATTTTAGCTACTGATTTGGAGGACCTTATTGTGATTAGCTGCTGATGTTAGCTTAATCATGACTTATGTTGTAGATTAGCACCCAATAAGGAAGGCTGAATCGTGATAGTGGTATTGGTCAGAAAAATAAGGTATGTAAGGCTATTCGATTTTATATCCTTTTGGCATGAAATCTGCCATCTGCAATTAATATCAATGAAGTGATTCCCATAAGTTCTATTTCTAGAAAAGGAAGCATATTGGCAGCGTACTATCTCCAAATAGCTAACAATATTTCTTTCCCCATTCTAAGCACATGGAACTACTTCATTATATGTTCACTACTCTATACTTGTGTAATTTCCCCTTGTGCTGTTATAGAAATGGTATTTGCAAAAGAAAGTTTGATGAATCCTTCTCCTAAGCCAATTGAAGTCAATTGTGCCATTAAGGTCTTAAAGTAAGGTGTTGATGTTTCATAGCTCCTTATGTCATTGTTACTGCCTCAAAGTATTATTTTCATGTATTCCACTACTGTTCCATATTTTCATATCTCCAAGATGATTATGATCACAAAATCAACATCCCAAAAGTGTTATGAACTGATTAACAACAATCTCAAAGATTAAAGAATCTAAGTGAAGAAATCTATATAATTAAGGGTGGCAGCTCAGGGGCGAAAGCCTAGCATGGGCCGATCCCTATTGGTATAGAAGGGTGGCAGCTCAGGGGCGAAAGCCTAGCATGGGCCGATCCCAAGTTGTGTAATTATGAGGACCGCATCCCAGGGGTTAATACGCCTAGCATGGGTCATCCTCTTCTACCACTGATCAGCTGGTCACTTGTATCACATGCCCAATAAAGATTATAACATACAAAGAAGGTAAAGAAAAGAATCTAGCTTACTTGATTCCACAAGAGTAAGCAAAGGTGGTCTTCTCTCCTAATCTATGCACTCATATGTTGCTACTTGATTTCATTTGTGCCTTGTATTACATATACTTTTTGCCTTACATATTCAGTACATTTTTTGTACTGACGTCCCGTATTGGGGACGCTGCATTTCATGCTGCAGGCTCAGGTACTCCAGCTAGTAGACCGCCTCAGTAGAAGCACTCGAAATTCTGCTACTTTTGGTGAGCTCCAAGTTGATTCGGAGCTTTATTAAGTCCTTGGTAAATTCGTTTGGTATTGTATCGTAGTTAAGGGTAAGGCGGGGTCTGTCCCGACCTACTCTAGTCTTCTATCTTTTAGAGGCTTTGTAGACGTATGTACATGGTTCAGTTGTGTCTTAAGGAGTTGTGGCCTAAACGGCCAAGTCTTGTATATAACTTTTGGATCTACTTACGTTGGTTTGTATCGCTGCATCCAAAGTTAACTTGTCTCAATTGTTATAGTATATGCTCAGTAAGAACAGGTTGTAGGTTGGTTCTCTCGGGCCTTTAGGGCATCGGGTGCCTGTCCGTCTTAATGGGTTTTGAGGCGTGACAAAAGTGGTATCAGAGCAGGTCATTCTAGGGAGTCTACAAAGCCGTGTCTGTGTAGAGTCTTGCTTATGGATGTGTTGTGCACCACATTTATAAACAGGAGGCTACGGGACATATAGGAGTTGTCCCATTTCTTTCATTTCTTAGATCGTGCGTAGAACTTGTGTTGTAGGTGAATCATATCTAATTCCTCAATTGTTTTATTATAGCAAAGATGCCGATTACGAGAAGGAGTAAAAGTACTGGTAAACGAGTAGAAGTGGCTGCCCAAGAAGGGACCAGCCAACCACTACCAAGTCAAGCTGTTCAAAGTGGGGCTCAAGATGAGTCTCTATCGCAGACTTCCTCGACGCCTCCATCTCCTGAAGAAATAAGGAGGGAAGATGAACCTCAGGAACCCCCTATTAATGCTACCGAGCAAGATTTGAGGAATGCAGTCCCAATTATGACTCGTATAGTTGCTGGTCCATGGCCAAAAGGCTACGAAGGCGTCCAGTTGCAGGTACTAGTGGTTTGTGTTAGTTAGATAG
>JABWTJ010001233.1:0-58384 GCA_016801875.1 Solanum sitiens | reverse complement strand
ACCAACACCTATGTAGGCTATTCACAAGGTATACTTTTATTGAACTACATCACCAATCACAAGCCATCATACTTAAAGTAAAGATTAGGATCATGAAGACTTACCAAATCTCCTTCAAAAGCCATCATCATGGTCTTACCATCAACCAACCAATTATATCCAATAATAGGTGTAGTAATATTAATCAATAGTAAGTAACACAAGAACTAGGTCAATTGCATCATCACTATCCCAATTAACATAAATTCATAACCTAGGGTTAGGGGAATTAGGGTTCATCTTGAATTTGATCCAATACCAACAATATATTACCCTAGTTAATCCATAGATGAATTAGAATAGATAAAACAAGTCTAATAATCAAATAATTCTTCAATTCCCATCAATTCATTAACAAGATCCAAGATTTGGGAAAATGGGGAAGGAAACATGATCTACATGAAATTACTTGAATTAATATCAATTAATCAATAATCTATACTCAATTAGTCATAGTAAATCACAATTTATCATCAATTTGAAGTTTAGAACAAAACCCATTAGAATAGGATAACTCATGGAATTAGGTATTTTGAAATCAACTTTGAGAGGACCTCTTGGGGAAAGGAATCCCAAGAGTGAAGAACTCATAACTTATTGAATCTTAATACACTAAATTGAAGTGAAATCCTAGATAAATTGACCTTCTTCTTCAAGTTTTCTTCCTTCTTCAATGGAGGAATTGAGGAGACAGAAAGTAGAGAGAGGTGAGACCTTTTGGGTTTTGTTTTGGGCATTGGGTTTGGGTGAGTAAAAAAATGACTTTAAAATTATCCTTAGGAAATATATAATCACCCCCTAAATTTCCCAAAACACCCCTCACATAAATGGTTCTTTTTGTGAAGTCAACACGTCAAAAATACGATTTTACGAAATTTGGGAAGTGGCTCCGCGTCGCAGGGTCAACACGTATTTTATTTCCCAAAAATAATTTGAGGCAGTCAGGTACCTGTGGTCTGCGCGTCGCACAACATCCCACTGATTCTTGACTTTCGCAGGCTACCTTGGCAGCTTGCTCACCTATGTTGGGGTCCTCCTCCATGACCCTTCGAATGGTCTTTAGGGTTACTTTATTGGACTTTTAGACCCTCTATACTACATTCTACCTAAACAAAGTATTTTTACAAGTTTTATCATTCATTTGACCCTCCAAAAACACCCCCAAATATAGCAACGTCAACTAGTTAAATTATGCTAGTTTCCGAACGCATGGACGTTCTTTGACGTCTTGGCTCAAAAACTTCTTGGATGACTTATATAAATTATTTTATGTCTTAAAACAGTTTTTAAACCTTTAGACACTCATGTAAGTCTATAGATTAGGTCTCAACTTTTCGGAGTGTTACACTAGTATCTTATGGTGGCAACATAGTTCAAGAACTAGAAGATGTATTAGAGACCCATAGTTCCACATTACATGGAAGCCTCTATCTCATGATAGTTGTTGTGACCTACCTTCCATATAGGGAAGGGACATCTCTCGTATCTAGATCATAGGTGCTTAGCTTAAGTCCCTTTCTTGAATAACCTTTAAGTTGTCTTTTATCATAAACTTATCATAGATCATAGGAGATTAACTCCTTGTATAAACATTATCATGATATCTTTAGGATTATATGAGAATTTCCTTTCATCATAACCCTTCGTATGTTAGATTAACATAACATAATCACCCAGTGTAAAGCATACAAGAGGATATCATAAACTTGCAATTTCATATTCTTATCATGCTCTCACAATTAACATGGTTGTAGCCCAACATATATATATATATATATATACATAGCAACATCATACATATTTCCATATAATAGCATCATCATTTATAGGACAATGTAACAATCATAGAGTAATCACGACTTTAGAAGACTTACCTCTTACTTCCAAGAACCTTATTCAAGAACTTACGTTCAACATACAACAATCATAACAACAACATAGTGAAATACTCAATAGCATAACCAATACTAACTCTTCAACTCATAAACAAGATCAACTTATGATGTAGGATAAGGGAAAGGCACATTAAAGATTTCATTCAAGTCTTAGTCCCAATCCCGACGTTTTGATATTATCAAGTAGTAGAAACAACCATACAAAAGCATCATATATATAAGAACATGCTTCACACAAAATTCAAATATAACTAACCACATACTCATCAATTCGTGTGAAATCGACCATAGAAAATAATTACTTTTCATCGAAAATCATTACTCTAGAGTGAGGAAGAAAATCCGCTTTGTAGAGTAAAAACCCGAGTATTTGAATTTCTTGAAAACATATCTTTGAAAGGACCTCTTGGGAAAAGGATCCAAAGAGTGAAAACCCCATACCTTATATACGAATAATCCACAAAATTTGATTGGAATCTTCGAAGACTTCGTCTTCTTCCTTAAGCTCTTCTTGTTCTTCAATGTAGTTTGGAATAGCGAGCATTTCTTGAGAGAGATGGGTAATTGCATTTGAATCTGATTTTAACGCGTAAAAAGTGGTCAAAAACTGACCTATAATACTTACATAGTCGTCCTATAAAATACCCAAAATACCCTCCACTTAAATGGGTCTTTTGAAGAAGTTAAATTACAAAAAATACTATTTTAACGATTCTGGGAAGTGGTTGTGCGTAGCGAGGTTGAGGAAGTGAGGTGCGTGTCAGCCTCGCGTCGCGAGGTTGCCTCTCAAATTGTGAGGCAGAACCCTGCGTGTAGGCTGTGCGTCGCACACCTCAAGTCCCAATCTTGTTCGCGTGCAGCCTGCCTATCCATGTTGGGGTCCTCCCCAAGGACCCTTTGGGTGGTCCTTGGGGTGTCGTTACCGGACATCTGGACCATTTTTACTATATTATACCTATACAAGGTCTCTTTACAAGTTTTGTACTTCATTTTACACTTGGAAACCTTCAGCAAACATAGGGACATCAACTAGTTAGAATTAGCTAGTTTCCAGACGTTAATGTCTTTCTTTGTCGTTTTAGCTCTAACCTTTTCAAAAAGAACTTATTACATCAGTATAGGTCTGTGAACATCATTTTAAACATTATTTAATAGATTAAGATTTAGTCTAAGTCATGGCATTTCCTTAGTCTTACATAGGATGAAAAAATTTGTGATGGGGGTGTCTAGCTTGGAGGAGAAAGAGTATCGTACTTCAATGCTCTTTAATGACATGGATATCTGTAGACTCATGATGTATGCTCAATAAATTGAGGAGTCCAAAATTAGGAAGATAATACATGAGGGTAAGATTTCTAGGTCCGATGAACAAAGTCAACCCAAATCCAAGAAGACATTCTATCACCAAGAGTCATCCATGGGGAACAAGGATAGGTCTCCCAATAAAAATTCCCAAGGAGGTGGCCATACTTTTGAGAGGTCTAGGTGTGCTACTTTTGGAAAGCAACATTTGGGTAAGTGTCTTACTAGAACACATGGTTGCTTTAGGTGTGGTAATAAGGGTGACAAGTTGAGGGACTTCCCTAACATCAAGGCAAAAGTAAAAGAGTTCAACCAAGATCCTAGTGGTGGTCCTGATCCTAATGCTCCAAGGAAGAATCGTTGCTATGTAATGGTAACGGAGTAAGCAACTAATCTGGAATGAGAGCCCCGGTAAGTCTTAATTCCTTAAGATTATTGGTTTTACTTTAGATGAATTTATATGATCTTGTCTCTCATGTTCTCATGACTTCATGTTAAAATTGCTTGAAAGATGAATTAATGAATTTGTAGCATGTTTCACGGGTAAGCTTGTGCATTCACTGTAAAGAATTTCAAAAATTGACTTAATTGCACATTCATGATTTATAGCTTTAATGTGTGTATAAATGGAAAGAATAAAGTGTGTTTTGAATTGTGGAATTTGTTCCGAAAGTTTCTTGTGTTGGTCAAACGCTTATCAATGTGTAGTTGTGATTCTTGCTAAGTTGGTGCATTAACTATGAATGTTTTGATCTTGATGTGATGTGTTATATGATGATATATGATTCCTTGTGTCACGACCCAAAATCACCCCCTAGAAAATGCGGATAACCCTCAGATCGTGACCGGGTGTACTTGACCCTTTGGGGACTCATACAAGCCCTTAAACTATCGTTCATTACATAAGACATGAAAAGTAGTGCGGCATTTAAAACTTTTCACGAATAATTTAATAAAGGAAGTCTTTCATAAATACATTGAGAATCTCATCGTCAAAAGACAACTTAAAGACACGACATAATATCTTAGGGACACGTCCCTTTATATTAAAAGGGAAATACATAGTAAGTCTTTAAATAAGTAACTAATAAAAGGACTATGCCCTCAAAGATATGAGGACATACTTTGTCTTGAGAGGAACTTTCTCACGCTTCAGCTTCAAACCTTTAAATCTTTCAACCTATACTTATAGAGTATAGAAAAGTATGTGGTTAGTACAAAACAATGTACTAAGTATGGCATATGCAAAATCATGCAAAAAGGGACATTTTAATAAAATAAGCTTTCATGCAAAATAATTTTAACATTCATGAATCTAGGAACAAAACATCATAATAAACATCATTTAACACTTAAAGAAGAATTTCCATAATTTTAACCCAAAAATACACCTTACAGTGAACTTCCCAACTTAATAGTAGCCCATTCATTCATACGGATTTCACGCAAATACTCTTCTCCAATATGACTCTTAGGTCACACTAAGTGCAACGTGAGAGTAGCATCCCATACTACTACTCCAACTTAGCTCTCCTAATGGATTCCCATAGATTGAGCACATTACAATAATTTAACCAAAATCACAGTGAACCATAGTAACCATTACAATGAGTTAAAAGCTTTACAGTTAACTAAAGACTCCAACAAATGGTGAATTTCCAAGGCATTGCCAATGAAGAAGTGAACTCATTTCCGTAGCAGTTTCCCTACCTAAGGATTATCCTAAGACTATACAAGGTAAGACATGAAGAAAACATCTAAACACTTCCTTCAATACACACCAAAGCGATCCTCAAGACTACCCAATTTCGGCTTACTCACCTCGGGAGAACAAGTCACCACTCAATCACAACACATTAGAAAAACACATAACAAAACACCAAATACTTCCCTTTCTGAATTCCTACTTAGTGCAATGTGTAGATAGCGTCTCATACCACCACCTACCCTAAGTAGTACACTCTTTTAGAAGGTTTGGCACCAAGTCATCCCTTTTGGAAGGTCCTACTTAGTGCAATGGATAGATAGCGTCTCATACCACCACCTACCCTAAGTAGCAAGTTCTTTTAGAAGACTTAGTTCATTAAATTCACATAGGTATAACATTCTTGTAGAAGACTTGGTACTTTCATTAACTTTGTGGGGGGTTATCTTAACAGGATAGACATGGAATCCCGATATTAACCCCTCTCGGATGAGGGAACCTCACTTGCCTAGAGTAAGGTCATACTTCTTAGCCTTTACATGGATTTCCCAATAGCTACACCTATGCCGGCACATAATTAATGGATAAGGAGATTGCTACTAAGTAACTCATTCTCTACTAACAAGGAGTACTAATCTCAAGAGGTACATTGCAATACAACATATCAACTCACGAAGTGTAATCCACCTCTTCTTCATATCCTCTCGGTGCTATGCATAACTCCACACGGATTCTCAATATTATAAACTATAGGTTAAGGATAACTACTGAATACCACATCTCATCTCTCGAAGGGCATTCATTCTCCAACCTATCTTAGAAAGCTCATTATGAATAGTGGGGTTGCTACTAACCACTTCATCTCAACTCACGAAGAGTGTTCACCCCAAGACTCCCCTTTTTACTCAACTTAGCTTCATACATTCATTTTAGTGTGTGTGTACATGTAAGAACACCTTGCATATAAGCATCATGCACATTACATCTATATATGCTTTAGTCCTTCATTCATCAACTCACACACCTTACATAGTTCACATAATCATATATTTCATTTAGACATAATCTAGGTCAAACATGTAATTCAAGCTTCACAAAACACAATACAAGACTAATTTTCAATATCTCTTCATTTCATATATTAGACCTTCAAAATTACACTCACAATACATACTAAGTAATATCAAATTCATCAAGTAAACACCGCCACCAAGAAGGCGGACCATACCACTCAAGAGCAATTTATACTAAGAACTATACAATATAAGCAACTCACCATTTAATCAAGCCATCACCACCTATAATCATTTTCTCAATATTTCATCATAATAAGGCCCTTAGGGCAGTAGATAAACCAACATATCAACACAAGAAAACCAAAGCTCATTCTTTACACAAACATGTTCACTTAACCTATTTCTTAAGCTAAAAGTTTGAAATATGCATAAACATGAGCTCATAAGGTTTTTGACATTAAAGTCATTAGTTAATTCTAGAATAAACACATTTGAATCATTAAAACACTTTTACAAGAATACTCATGCTTAAAATCAAAGATAGAAGAAAGTAGAGTTTGAAAACCCTTTTTGAAATCTTTTGGAATTGACTCCTTGAATGGAAGAGTGTTAAAGGATGGATAACATACCTAAAATGCAAGACAAACCCATTGATTTGTTATGAATAACACGCCCAAACCAGCCCTCCTGGCTCTTCTTGACTTCTAACTTCCAAAGAGACTTGAGAGAGAATTCTAAGGGAGAGGGGTTCTGGGGTTTCAGGAAATAAGGTCTAAAATTTGATCTTAGGGTTTAGAACACTTAAATATACCTAATAAACCCTAAAATAAACGTCCTAGGGTCCTAAAAGACTTGGGGTGAATTTCCCAAACACCTCAAGACTTAATAGGAAAAGACAGCATTTGGACAGGCTTCAATCGACGGTTTCCTACAGACGGGCCATTTGTCAACCGACGCCCCGTTGATGTGGTATCGTTGGTTGGGACATAAACTCTCACACCTGCAGGCTTTCATGTCCAAACGGTGGATGGAGACCGAAGGACCGTCTGTCCATCAATGGTCCATTGGTTGGGTCTCGTGGTTTGAGATTTAGCCCCATTTGGAGCCTGGTCATCCTGCCTTGTAGGTCCAATCGACACCCATGGTCGATGAAAAATCGGTTCACCAACGCACCGTCCTTTGGGTCGTCGTTTTGTCACTGATTTGGCAGTTTGTCCATGTCTTAGGGCCCTTCTCTAGGGCCCCCTTGTGGGTCCTAGGTTGAGGCGTACCCAAATGTTAAACCTCTAAACATGGTCGTCTAGGTATTAGGAACATGGAACATCTTATACAAGTTTCAAGTAAAATGAACACGTAAAACTTACTCAAACACCTAAAGACACACAAGTACTTTCTAAGGCACACCTTACGAACGTCATGGACGTTCTTGGTCGTTTGACATCCAAACTTAACTAAACTTCACACACTGCCTAAGAAAACTAAAGTAACTCATTTTATCACAAAATTAACTCAAGAAAAAACCACGAAGCTCTAGTTCACCTTAGTTTGTTTTAGGGCATTACATTCTCCCCCACATAGATAACATTCGTCCTCGAATGACAATAAAACTTCAAAAACTACAAGGACTCACTTGGCATCACTTAACACATCACAATCATGATCAAAACATTCAAAATCAAAGCATCAACTAACAAGGAGCATCATTTCACACTTTCAAACACTTAGCAAAATAGGCAACTTTTGCCAAACTTAACAAAGTCAAAACTCATTCTTAACGTTCTTTTATGGAGGAACTACCTTCTCCAACATTAAACATGCTCATATACAACACTTCTGCACACATTTATACTTCAATCAAGGCAAGGCAAATTTTTTTGTTTTATTTCAAAACTCAAATTCTTTTACAGTGATCATCACTGTAACACTGCCCAACATGGTCAAAATTTCAAAAATCCATCCTTTAAGCAATTCATCAAGATTACATAATCATATGAACTATAAAACCACATAAAATCATTTCATAACATAAAGAGAAATGCAACTCATGCTAATATGCAAGTCTCTAAATCATTTCCCCAAACTACTAAGGATTTTTGGTCTCAAGCTTGAAAAAGAACAAAAAGGAAAGATAAGGATACCAATCATCTTCTCTACTAAGCTAATTCTCCCCCACTTAGGGTGAAGCCATACTCAAGGCCTCATTCTTTAAAGCCCCATTATGCTTCTCACAAGATAGGAACTCATACTACTCTTAACACATGATCATCAAGACTAAACATCAACTCTTCTAGTCAAGCATAACACTCTCCTCTTAGGATTCAAGCTTAGACAAACTCTCTTTAACACACCTCATTCAATACTACTTAACCCAATTTCATGGAACAAAACTCCCTTACTAGGTGTTCACACCATTTTTCCTCCTTTGAATAAACTTACACAAGAACCTCCACCAAATAACAAGAACAATTATTAAAACATTATCCACACAAGAGGGTTACCCTCAATTCATATAAAATCTCCACCTTCCCTAAACATTCCTCAAATTTTCACCTTAAAGCTTTCTACCACCATTGAACATATTCTCAAGATAATTCATTCCCTCCAAAAGGCACCTCATTCAATCACTATAACTCTTACCACACTTAGAACTACAAAACCTTAAAGTTTATCATCACAACACTTTCAATATCATCAATCACACCTATCCACAAAATGGCATCACATCACAATCCTCAAAACTCACCTTCACATTTACTATTCTAGCCACAAAACCATCATAACATCAAAACTCATCTTTTCTCTCCCTCAAACTTAGAAGCATATCCCTTCCCAAGCAATCACACCTAGATAACCACGGAAAAAGGAGAAGAAGATGTTATGGAGTTAAGTTCTATGGCACGATACAAGAGTAATGAAGAAAGTGAAGATCTATCGTCCTATAGCCTCTTGTCCTTGGAAGTGTCGCGATTCACACCAATGACAAAGATACTACTCAACGTGGCTTGTGAGAATTTTAGACCCTAAACTATTTCCCATAAACTTATGCTCTGATACCAAGTCTGTCATAACCCAAAAGCACCCCCTAGAAGTTAGGGATAACCCTTGGATCGTACACCGGACATACTTGACCTTTTTGGGTCTCATACAAGCCCTTTTACTATCGTTCATTACATAAGACATGAAAAGTAGTGCGAAATTTAAAACTTTTCACAAATAATTTAATAAACGAAGTCTTTCATAAATACTTAGAAAATCTCATCGTCACAAGCCAACTTAAGACACGACATAATATCTTTGGGACACGGACCTTTACATTAAAAGGAAAATACATAGTAAGTCTTTAAATAATAAACTAAGAAAAGGACTATGCGGACATACTTTGTCTTGAGAGGAACTTTCTCAAGCTTCACCTTCAAACCTTTAAATCTTCCAACCTATACTGATAGAGTATAGAAAAGTATGTGGTTAGTACAAAACAATGTACTAAGTATGGCATATGCAAAATCATGCAAAAAGGGACATTTTAATAAAATAATCTTTCGTGCAAAATAATTTTAACATTCATGAATCTAGGAACAAAACATCATAAGACACATCATTTAACACTTAAAGAAGAATTTCCATAATTTTAACCCAAAAATACACCTTACAGTGAACTTCCCAACTTAACAGTAACCCATTCATTCATACGGATTTCACGCAAATACTCTTCTCCAATAGGACTCTTAGGTCACACTAAGTGCAACGGTAGAGTAGCATCCCATACTACTACTCCAACTTAGCTCTCCTAATGGATTCCCATGGATTGAGCACTTTACAATAATTTAACCAAAATCACAGTGAACCATAATAACCATTACAATGAGTTAATTTACAGTGAACTAAAGTCTCCAACAAATGGTGAATTTCCAAGGCATTGGCAATGAAGAAGTGAACTCATTTCCGTAGCAGTTTCCCTACCTAAGGATTATCCTAAGACTCTACAAGGTAAGACACGAAGAAAACATCTAAACACTTCCTTCAATACAAACCAAAGCGATCCTCAAGACTACCCAATTTTGGCTTACTCACCTCGGGAGAACAAGTCACCACTCAATCACAACACATTAGAAAAACACAGGAAAAAAACACAAAATACTTCCCTTTCTGAATGCCTACTTAGTGCAATGAGTAGATAGCGTCTCATACCACCACCTACCCTATGTAGTACACTCTTTTAGAAGGTTTGGGACCAAGTCATCCCTTTCGGAAGGTCCTACTTAGTGCAATGGATAGAAAGCGTCTCATACCACCACCTACCCTAAGTAGCACGTTCTTTTAGAAGACTTAGTTCATTCAATTCACATAGGTATAACATTCTTTTAGAAGACTTGGTACTTTCATTAACTTTGTGGGGGATTATCTTAACAGACAAAGACCATGAGAGCTAGACATGGAATCCCTATATTAACCCCTATCGGATGAGGGAACCTCACTTGCCTAAAGTAAGGTCATACTTCTTAGCCTTTATATGGATTTTCCAATAGCTACACCTATGCGGGCACATAATTAATGGATAAGGAGATTGCTACTAAGTAACTCATTCTCTACTAACAAGGAGTACTAATCTCAAGAGGTACATTGCAATACAACATATCAACTCACGAAGTGTAATCCACCTCTTCTTCATACCCTCTCGGTGCTGTGCATAACTCCACACGGATTCTCAACATTATAAACTATAGGTTAAGGATAACTAGTGAATACCACATCTCATCTCACGAAGGGCGTTCATTCTCCAACCTATCTTAGAAAGCTCATTAGGAATAGTGGGGTTGCTATTAACCACTTCATCTCAACTCACGAAGAGTGTTCACCCCAAGACTCCCCTTTTTACTCAACTTAGCTTCATACATTCATTTTAGTGTGTGTGTACATGTGAGAACACCTTGCATATAAGCATCATGCACATTACATCTATATATGCTTTAGTCCTTCATTCATCAACTCACACACCTTACATAGTTCACATAATCATATATTTCATTTAGGCATAATCTAGGTCAAACATGTAATTCAAGCTTCACAAAACACAATACAAGACTCATTTCCAATATCTCTTCATTTCACATATTAGACCTTCAAAACTACACTCACAATACATACTAAGTAATATCAAATTCATCAAGTAAACACCGCCACCAAGAAGGCGGACCATACCACTCAAGAGCAATTTATACTAAGAACTATACAATATAAGCAACTCACCATTTAATCAAGCCATCACCACCTATAATCATTTTCTCAATATTTCATCATAATAAGGCCCTTAGGACAGTAGATAAACCAACATAACAACACAAGAAAACCAAAGCTCATTCTTTACACAAACATGTTCACTTAACCTATTTCTTAAGCTAAAAGTTTGAAATATGCATAAACATGAGCTCATAAGGTTTTTGACATTAAAATCATTAATTAATGCTAGAATAAGCACATTTGAATCATTAAAACACTTTTACAAGAATACTCATGCTTAAAATCAAAGATAGAAGAAAGTAGAGTTTGAAAATCCTTTTTGAAATCTTTTGGAATCGACTCCTTGAATGGAAGAGTGTTAAAGGATGGATAACATACCTCAAATGCAAGACAAACCCATTGATTTGTTATGAAGAACACGCCCAAACCAGCCCTCCTGTCTCTTCTTGACTTCTAGCTTCCAAAGAGACTTGAGAGAGAATTCTAAGGGAGAGGGGTTCTGGGGTTTTAGAAAATAAGGTCTAAAATTTGATCTTAGGGTTTAGAACACTTAAATATACCTAATAAACCCTAAAATAAACATCCTAGGGTCCTAAAAGACTTGGGGTGAATTTCCCAAACACCTCAAGACTTAATAGGAAAAGACAGCATTTGGACATGCTTCAATCGACGGTTTCCTACAGACGGGCCGTTTGTCAAATGACGCCCCGTTGATGTGGTATCGTTGGTTGGGACATAAACTCTCACACCTGCAGGCTTTCATGTCCAAACGGTGGATGGGGACCGCAGGACCGTCTGTCCATCAACGGTCCGTTGGATGGGTCTTGTGGTTTGAGACTTAGCCCCATTTGGAGCCTGGCCATCCTGCCTTGTAGGTGCAATCGACTCCCATGGTCGATGAAGAATTGGTTCACCAACGCACCGTCCTTTGGGTCGTCGTTTTGTCACTGATTTGGCAGTTTAGTCCATGTCTTGGTGCCCTTCTCTAGGGCCCCTTGTGGGTCCTAGGTGGAGGCGTACCCAAACGTTAAACCTCTAAACATGGTCGTCTAGGTATTAGGAACATGGAACATCTTATACAAGTTTCAAGTAAAATGAACACGTAAAACTTACTCAAACACCTAAAGACACAAAAGTACTTTCTAAGGGACACCTTACGAACGTCATGGACGTTCTTGGTCGTTTGACCTCCAAACTTAACTAAAATTCACACACTGCCTAAGAAAACTAAAGTAACTCATTTTATCACAAAATTAACTCAAGAAAAAACCACGAAGCTCTAGTTCACCTTAGTTTGTTTTAGGGCGTTACATTCTCCCCCACATAGATAACATTCGTCCTCGAATGACAATAAAACTTCAAAAACTACAAGGACTCACTTGGCATCACTTAACACATCACAATCATGATCAAAACATTCAAAATCAAAGCATCAACTAACAAGGAGCATCATTTCACACTTTCAAACACTTAGCAAAATAGGCAACTTTTGCCAAACTTAACAAAGTCAAAACTTATTCTTAACGTTCTTTTATGGAGGAACTACCTTCTCCAACATTAAACATGCTCATATACAACACTTCTGCACACATTTATACTTCAATCAAGGCAAGACAATTTTTTTTGTTTTATTTCAAAACTCAAATTCTTTTACAGTGATCATCACTGTAACACTGCCCAACATGGTCAAAATTTCAAAAATCCATCCTTTGAGCAATTCATCAAGATGACATAATCATATGAATTATAAAACCACATAAACTTATTTCATAACATAAAGAGAAATGCAACTCATGCTAATATGCAAGTCTCTAAATCATTTCCCCAAACTACTAAGGATTTTTGGTCTCAAGCTTGAAAAAGAACAAAAAGGAAAGATAAGGATACCAATCATCTTCTCTACTAAACTAATTCTCCCCCACTTAGGGTGAAGCCATACTCAAGGCCTCATTCTTTAAAGCCCCATTATGCTTCTCACAAGATAGGAACTCATACTACTCTTAACATATGATCATCAAGACTAAACATCAACTCTTCCAGTCAAGCATAACACTCTCCTCTTAGGATTCAAGCTTAGACAAACTCTCTTTAACACACCTCATTCAATTCTTAGTCACTACTTAACCCAATTTCATGGAACAAAACTCCCTTACTAGGTGTTCACACCATTTTTTGCTCCTTTGAATAAACTTACACAAGAACCTCCACCAAATAACAAGAACAATTATTAAAACATTATCCACACAAGAGGGTTACCCTCAATTCCTATAAAATGTCCACCTTCCCTAAACATTCCTCAAATTTTCACCTTAAAGCTTTCTACCATCATTGAACATATTCTCAAGATAATTCATTCCCTCCAAAAGGCACCTCATTCAATCACTATAACTCTTACCACACTTAGAACTACAAAACCTTAAAGTTTATCATCACAACACTTTCAATATCATCAATCACACCTATCCACAAAATGGCATCACATCACAATCCTCAAAACTCACCTTCACATTTACTATTCTAGCCACAAAACCATCATAACATCAAACTCACCTTTTCTCTCCCTCAAACTTAGAAGCATCTCCCTTCCCAAGCAATTACACCTAGATAACCACGGAAAAAGGAGAAGAAGATGTTATGGAGTTATGTTCTATGGCACGATACAAGAATAATGAAGAAAGTGAAGCTCTATCGTCCTATAGCCTCTTGTCCTTGGAAGTGTCGCGATTCACACTAATGACAAAGATACTACTCAACGTGGCTTGTGAGACTTTTAGACCCTAAACTATTTCCCATAAACTTATGCTCTGATACCAAGTCTGTCATAACCCAAAAGCACCCCCTAGAAGTTAGGGATAACCCTCGGATGGTAACCGGACATACTTGACCTTTTTGGGTCTCATACAAGCCCTTTAACTATCGTTCATTACATAAGACATGAAAAGTAGTGCGAAATTTAAAACTTTTCATAAATAATTTAATAAACGAAGTCTTTCATAAATACTTAGAAAATCTCATCGTCACAAGCCAACATAAAGACACGACATAATATCTTTGGGACACGGACCTTTACATTAAAAGGAAAATACATAGTAAGTCTTTAAATAATAAACTAAGAAAAGGACTATGAGGACATACTTTGTCTTGAGAGAAACTTTCTCACGCTTCACCTTCAAACCTTTAAATCTTCCAACCTATACTTATAGAGTATAGAAAAGTATGTGGTTAGTACAAAACAATGTACTAAGTATGGCATATGCAAAATCATGCAAAAAGGGACATTTTAATAAAATAAGCTTTCATGCAAAATAATTATAACATTCATGAATCTAGGAACAAAACATCATAAGAAACATCATTTAACACTTAAAGAAGAATTTCCATAATTTTAACCCAAAAATACACTTTATAGTGAACTTCCCAGCTTAAGAGTAACCCATTCATTCATACGGATTTCACTCAAATACTCTTCTCCAATAGGACTCTTAGGTCACACTAAGTGCAACGTGAGAGTAGCATCCCATACTACTACTCCCACTTAGCGCCCCTATTGGATTCCCATGGATTGATCACTTTACAATAATTTAACCAAAATTACAGTGAAACATAGAAACCATTACAGTGAGTTAAAAGCTTTATAGTGAACTAAAGAATACAACAAATGGTGAATTTCCAAGGCATTGCCAATGAGGAAGTGAGCTCATTTCTGTAGGAGTTTCCCTAACTAAGGATTATCCTAAGACTCTCCAAGGTAAGTCATGAAGAAAACGTCTAAGCACATCCTTCAATACACACCAAAGCGATCCTCAAGACTACCCAATTTCGGCTTACTCACCTCGGGAGAACAAGTCAACACTCAATCACAAGACATTAGAAAAACACCTAACAAAACACCAAAGACTTCCCTTTCGGAATGCCTACTTAGTGCAATGAGTAGCTAGCGTCCCATACCACCACCTATCCTAAGTAGTACACTCTTTTAGAAGGTTTGGCACCAAGTCTTCCCTTTCGGAAGGTCCTACTTAGTGAAATGTATAGATAGCGTCCCATACCACCACCTACCCTAAGTAGCACGTTCTTTCAGAAGACTTAGTTCATTCAATTCACATAGGTATCACATTCTTTTAGAAGACTTAGTACTTTCATTACTTTTGTGTGGGGTTAGCTTAACCGACAAAGACCATGAGATCTAGACGTGGAATCCCGATATTAACCCCTATCGAATGAGGGAACCTCACTTGCCTAGAGTAATGTCATACTTCTTAGCTTTGACATGGCTTTCCCAATATCTACACCTATGCGGGCACAAACTTAAGGGATAAGGAGATTGCTACTAAGTAACTCATGCTCTACTAACTAGGGGTACTCATCTCAAGAGGTACATTGGAATACAACATCTCAACTCACAAAGTGTAATCAACCTCTTTTTCATATCCTCTAGGTGCTAGGCATAACTCCCCACGGATTGTCAACATTATAAACTATAGGTTAAGGATAACTAGTGAATACCACATCTCAACTCACGAAGGGCATTCATCCTCCAACATATCTTAGAAAGCTTTTTAGGAATAGTGGGGTTGCTACTAAACACTTCATCTCAACTCACGAAGAATGTTCACCCCAAGACTCCCCTTTTTACTACAATTAAGCTTCATACATTCATTTTATGAGTGTGTGTACATGTGACAACACCTTGCATATAAGCATCATTTCATACACATTACTTTGATATATGCTTTAGACCTTCATTCATCAACTCACACACCTTACATACTTCACATAATCATATATTTCATTTATGCATAATTTTGGTCAGACATGTAATTCAAGCTTCACAAAACACAATACAAGACTCATTTCCAATATCACTTCATTTCACATATTAGACCTTCAAAACCACACTCACAATACATACTGAGTAATATCAAATTCATCAAGTAAACACCGCCACCAAGAAGGTTGACCATACCACTCAAGAGCAATTTATAATAAGAACTATACAAAATAAGCAACTCACAATTTAATCAAGCCATCACGACCTATAATCATTTTCTCAATACATCATCGTAATAAGGCCCTTAGGACTGTATATAAACCAACATAATAACACAAGAAAACCAAAGCTCATTCTCCACACAAACATGTTCACTTAACCTATTTCTTAAGCTAAAAGTTTAAAATATTCCTAAACATGAGTTCATAAGGTTTTTGACATTAAAATCATCAATTATAGCTAGAATAAGCACATTTGAAATATTAAAACACTTTTACAAGAAGACCCATGCTTAAAATCAAAGATAGAAGAAAGTAGAGTTTGAAAAGCCTTTCTGAAATATTTTGGAATTGACTCCTTGAATGGAAGAGAGTTCAAGGATGGATACCATACCTCAAATTCAAGACAAACCCACTGATTTTTTATGAAGAACACGCCCAAACCAGCCCTCCTAGGTCTTCTTGACTTCTAGCTTCGAAAGAGACTCGAGAGAGAATTCTAAGGGAGAAGGATTTTGGGGTTTTAGGAAATGAGGTCTAAAATTAGGCCTTAGGGTTTAGAACACTTTAATATACCTAATAAAACCTAAAATAAATGTCCTAGGGTCCTAAAAGACTTGTGGTGAATTTCCCAAACACCCAAAGACTTAACAGGAAAAGACAGCTTTTGGACAAGCTTCAATCGACGGTTCCCTACAGACGGGCCGTTTGTCAACCGATGCCACGTAGATCGGGTGTCTTTGGTTGGGACTGAAGCTCTCACACCTGCAGGCTTTCATGTCCCAACGACGGATGAAGACCGACGGACCGTCTGTCCATCAACGGTCCGTTGGTTGGGTCTCGTGGTCCAATCGACGCCCATGGTCGATGGACCGTTGGTTGACCAACGGACCGTCCTTTGGGTCGTCATTTGGTCACTGCTTTGATAGTTTTGTCCAATTCTTGGGCCCTTATCTAGGGCCCCTTGTGGGTCCTAGGTGGGGTCATACCCAAACGTTAAACTCCTAAACAAGGTCTTCTAGGAATTAGGAACATCTCATACAAGTTTTAAGTAAAACGAACACGTAAAACTCACTCAAACACCTCAAGAGACACTAGTACTTTCTAAGGCACACCTTCCGAACGTCATGGATGTTCTTGGTCGTTTGACCTCCAAACTTAACAAAACTTCACACACTGCTTAAGAACACTAAAGTAACTCAATTTATCACAAAATTAACTCCAGAAACAGCCACGAATCTCTAGTTCACCTTAGTTCATTTTAGGGATTTACACCTTGATGTCCTTTAAAATGTTTAGTTTCATTCGAGGACGAATGTTGTTCTAAGTGGGGGAGAACGTAAAGGCCCTAACATGAACTAGGTTGAACTAGAACTTCACATGTGTCTCATGAGTTAATTTTGTGTTAAATGGCTAATCATGATATTTTGAGGTAGTGTCAAAAGTTTGGTGACTATTGGAGGTCAAACGTAGAAGAATGTCCATGACATTCAAAGGTGTGCCTTGCAAAGTGCTTGTGTGTCTTAGCTTGTTTAGTAAGTTTTACGTTTTCGTTTTAGTTGAAATTGATGTGGGATGATCCTACAACCTAGATGACTATGTTTAGGGGTTCAATGTCCATGTACGACTCCATATATGACCCATAACGTACCTAGAGGAGGACCCATGACTTTGTAACCACGCTGTTAAAATAGTCCGAATCGACGCCCTAGCATCAACGGACTGTTGTCCTTTTGATGGGCCTTCGGTTTGGGGTGTAGCTCCTACCTTAGTAGTGGGATCTTAACCACCAAAATGGATCCTCAGTCCCAATCGACGCCCAAGCAGGATGGGACATCGACCAGAAGATGCTCCGAAGCTAGTGGTTGATACGCTCAAACTTACTTCTCAAATAAGAAGTAAGGCGGTCGTATCAAGTAAAGAACCCAACTAAAGAGTTTGGGGTCGATCCCACGAGGAAAATGGTTTAGACTTAACTTTATTCTATTATTACTTCTATTTAGTCAATTATTTTCTGAAAACAAATAACTAAAGGGGGGTTTTAATTAATAAAAGCAATTAACTAAATTAAAGTAATCAACTAACAAATTCAAATCTTGGAGTTTAATCAAATAATAAAAGTAACTAGGGCTTAAGTGTTCCCCACAGGTTCCTAACTCGGTAATTCTAGCTATAACAATTCTTTCCTAGTATTTTGCATGTAAAGAGATACGTTATGTATCTCTAAATCCTTGGTTCGACATCTAGAAAATTTCACCCCGCACCTTGGTCCGGCTACGTGTGTTGCTATACTAATCCTTACCTTTACCTCATATTAGGCATCATAATTGATATTTGACTAAGTTATTACTTCGTAGCAACCTATACTAGCCTATTAGATAGTATACACTAAATCTATGTTGATAATTGTTTTCCTATTATCTACCTCCTTGGTCCGGCAAGTAGCATTAAGGCGAGTTCTAACGTTGGCCATCCGTTAAAAAGACTTCTACACGAAAGAATTATCAATACATGCAAGACACTATTCTAGAATTGCTATTTTAGTTAGATTTTACCTTGTTATTTACCCATGGTTCCCGCAACCCTAGTTATGGAGTTTAGTTACCCATGGTCATAATCACACAATTCATATTTGTAATGTAAGAATTCATGCACTTACTTTAATGAGAATGAATAAGTTCCAGAAATTCACTTGATTAATCCACAAAAACACCAACAATCGATTCCGTAAAAAGTATACCAATTACCAAAACAAATAGTTCAACACTAAAACAAGAGTACTGAAAAATATTCAAGAGTCTAACCCCAAAAACGAGGTTTTTCGGACTATTTATAATAAAATAAAAGCTAATAAAGGAAGGAATCTAATTAAGGAAATTTTGTCCAAAACGCGTCTGAGACGATGGCCTATGTGACGGACCGTCGTGGCCTCCGTCGCTCCATACTTGGGCTCTAATCTCTGTTGCTTCCTTCATCAACTCTGTTACCCTCGACGAACAGGTATGACGGACTGTTTTAAGCACGACGGTCCGGCGAGGGACTCCGTTCCACAACACTTAGAAACTTCTTAGAATTGGGTACTGGGACTACTCTCTGACAACCACAACGAACAAGCAGGACGGACCATCGTGACAATGATGGTCCGTCATGAACTTCCGTAGTCCCACACTCAGTAAGACTTCCCCATCTTCCTTTAACAGCTACTATTCTCACTATGGTGCCAACTACGGACCGTCACAGTCACAACAGACCATCGTGGGCTCCGTAGGTGGTCACTTCTGCAATTCCTGCTCACTACCTCCGCGTTCTCCTTTGAACAGATTTCCTGCAAATAAAGAGAAACCGATATCAATAATCAATATAAAAAGGCTTTGGACACCCACTAAACTTAAGGAAAAAGCATTAAAAGTACCGTGAAACCACGGTACATCAGTGGCCATTGATGGAGACACTGTAAAGCTGCCACATTTTTTACAATTTTTTTTTCCCAAGGCTTGGGGTGTTTAGTAAATTCAGCCCAAGTCTTATATGAACCACGGCTGATATTTTTAGGGTCTTTAAGGTATATTAAGTTAGTTTTAAGTCCTATACCTAGGCAAGACCACTCATTTCAAATATTCAAAACCCTCTTTCAAGAAAGACTATCCCAAAACCCCATAGAAGCTTGGATTCAAGAAAGGGTTTGGAGGGCTGGTGTTGGACGTGTTCTTCATAAAAAATTAGCGGGGTTTATTCTAATTGAGTTATAATAGTCATCCATGAACTTCCTTTAATTCAAGGAGCCACTTATTAATGATTTCAAAGAGGGTTTCAACTTCAAACTTCTTTATTCCTTGACTATAAGTACGAGTTTTTGTATTAAAATATTTTAATGATTATAACAAGTTGTTGCTAGTGTTTAATTATGATTTTAATATCAAAACCCCAATGAAACCATGTTTATGCTTTTTATAAACTTTTAGATTATCAAATGGGTCTAATGAGCATGATTACAAAATATTATAGATATTTTTTGTTTATGGTTATATTGTGTTTTTGCTACTGCCCTAAGAGCTATTTTATTATTAATTATGGGATAAATTGTGAATAGGTGGTGAAAAGTTAGATGAATGGTAAGTGACTTAGCTTTTCTAGTTCTTAATATGAAATGTCCTTGAGTTGTATGGTCCACCTTTGGCGGAGGTGTTTATTTGAAGTATATGAATATGAATTTACATATGTAGTATGAATGAGGCCTTGAAGGCATATTATGTGAAGTAAGATGATAATGATGTTGTTCTTATTGATGTGCTTTATGAAGCTTGTTATGTGAATTATGCTGGAGATTATGTCTAAGTGATCAATATGTTTATGTGAAGCATGTTAAAGTGTGTAATATGATGAATGAAGATGAAGAATGTGAATGAAAAGGGGAGTTTTGGGGTGGACACTCTTCGTTAGTTGAGATGAACTGTTTAGTAGCAACCTCACTAACTCCCAAGAGCTTTCTAAAATAGGTTGAGGGATGGATACCCTTCGTGAGATGTGATGTGGTATCAAATACATCATTCCTTATCCTTTAGTAATGAATGTTTAAGACTGTGTGGTGGAGTTATGCTTAGAACCTAGAGGATATAAAGAAGAGGTGGTTACACTTCGTGAGTTAAGATATTGTATACAATGTACCTCTTGAGATGAGTATTCTTCGTTAGTAGAGAATGAGTTACTTAGTTGCAATATTCTTATCCCTTAACAATGCGCCCGCATAGGTGTAGCTATTGGAGAATCAATTTGAAGTCTATGATAATGACCCTACCCTAGGCAACTGGGGATCCCTCATACGATAGGGGTTAATATCGGGATTCCATGTCTAGCTATCATGGTCTATTTCGGTTAATGATAACTCCCCAAAAAAGAATGTAATGAATTAAGTCTCCTAAAGAGTGTACTACTTAGGGCATGTGGTGGTATGGGACGTTATTTATCCGATGCACAAGTAGACACTTGAAAGGGGAGTCTTTGTTTGTCTTTGTATTTACTATGTAAATGGGATATTATGTAATGAAATGAAGTTATGTGACTTAATGTCTAATGTTAATAAAGCTAGTTAAAGTTATGTCTTGTATAATGAAGTTTATTAATGATGTATATAGTGTACCTAACCTCATGGAATCCTCAAGGAGCACAAAGTGGGAGTAGTAGTATGGGATGTTATTCTCATATTGTACTATGAGTAACTTACAAGTCCACTTAGGTAAGGGTACTTATGTGAAGTCCTAAGATTCAAGAATATTTATCTAATGTTTAGTAGTAGGAGTGTGGACTTGTTACCCGTGCGAAGTAAGCCTATAATGTGTAGCCTTGAGGATCGCTTAGGTGCGCATTGAAGGAATTGTATGGACGGTTCTTCCATGTCTACCTTTGTGAGTCTTAGGGTAACCTTGGTTAGGGAAAATTCTAAGGAAATGAGTTCACTGTGAGTTTAAGTAATGTAAGTTCACTGTAAAGTTGAGTTCACTGTGACATTTTGTTTTGTTGTAAAGTGGTCTTTTATGCTAAAATTATGGAAGTCCTTTCTTATGTATTTAACGATGATACATGTGCTATTTTACTTCTATATGCATGAAAGTTTTACTTAATTTGCATGAAATCGTATTTCTACTAAAACGTCCCTTTTTGCATATTTTTGCATATGCCATACTTAGTATATTGTCTTGTACTTACCCCATACTTTTCTGTACTTTATAAGTATAGGTTAGAGGAAAGTTGAAGACTAGAAGGCATGCTTGGGAACCGACTCTCTCAAGACTAATTATGTCCTCGTATATTCGAGGTCATAGTTCTATTTCTTAGTTTCTACTATTAAGACTTATTATGTATTTTCCTTTAATTTAAATGGTCGTGTCCCTAAGATATTAAGTAGTGTATTTAAGTGGGCTTGTGAAGAAGAGACTACTCTATAGTATTTATAAAATATATTTCCTCATTATTATTAATTTCGTGAAAAGTTTTAATTTCGCACTACTTTACATGTCTTATGTAATGAATGATAGCAAATGGCTAGTACAAGACCTCCTAAAGGTCAAGTACGCAATTGTCCGACCTAAGGGTTCCCCTATCTTCTAGGGGGTACTTTCGGGTTGTGACAAACTTGGTATCGGAGATAGGTTTATGGGAAACAGTTTAGGGTCTAAAGTCTCACAAGCCACGTCTAGTAGAGTCTTGTTCATCGGTGTAAGTCGCGACACACCGATGAGTGAGAAGCTTTAACGATATAGAAGTTTCACTTTCTTCATTATTCTAATGTCGTGTCTTAGAGTTGAGTTCTATAAGATGTATTTCTCAACCTATTATCTTGTGTTTATAGGACATGAATACAAGGAGGACACCTGCTGGAAGGGAGGATGAAAGTGTAGCTAATGAGAGGATCCCTTACCGTGGTGAGCAAGTCGCTATAGTTGACCTAGAGGATGTGAATGAGGCGGTTCCCCCTCCAGAACCTTAAGGACCTCAAGTGCCCCAAATGCCCCCTATGCCCCAAGCTCCTCAAGTTCTCTTTGTTGAAGGGGATATGACTAATGCGGAGTTAAGGTCTGCCATTATGGATTTGACCCGACTCATGATGATCCAAGCTCAAGTCGTCACTAATCATTTGGTTGCCAAAGCTAACCAAGGAGGTGGACCTCAACCCAATATAAGTACTCCCGTTCTGAGAATTCGGGATTTAATGAGGATGAACCCTCCTACATTTCATGGCAATATGGTGGATGAAGATCCAAAAATCTTCATAGATGAAAAATTTAAGGTGGTTGATGCTATGGGTGTGAGTCCTAGAAAGAGAGTGGAGTTAGCCGCTTATCTACTCAAAGATGTGGCCCAAGTGTGGTTAGAGAAATGGAGGGATGAGAGACCCTTAAGGGATAGTCCGGTAGATTGGGAAGTGTTCAAAGAGGCTTTTCTTGATAGGTTCTTTCCCTTGGAGTCGAGGGAGAAGAAGATGGTAGAATTCATGAATCTTCGTCAAGGGGTTATGAGTGTGAAATAGTACTATTTCAATTCACCTAACTCTCTAAGTATGCCCCAACCATAGTAGGTAACCCTAGGGCTAGGATGAACAAATTTTTGATGGGAGTGTCTAGCTTGGTGGAGAAAGCGTGTCATACGGCAATGCTCCTTAATGAAATGGATATCTCTAGACTCATGGTGTGTGCTCAACAAATTGAGGAGTCCAGAATTAGGGAGATAAGACAAGAAGGTAATAGGCCTAGGTCGGATGAACAAAGTAAACCCAAACCCAAGAAGAGGTTCTATCACCAATTGTCTTCCATGGGACCAAGTATAGGGCTCCAAACAAAACTTCCCAAGGAGGTGGCCATACTTTTGAGAATTCTAGGTGTGCTACTTGTGGAAAGCAACATTTGGGTAAGTGTCTTTCCAGAACGGATGGTTGGTTTGGGTGTGGTAACAAGGGTCAGAAGTTGAGGGATTGCCCTAACATCAAGGCAAAAGGAAAAGAGTTCAACCAAGCCCCTAATGGTGGTCCGGATCCGAATGCTCCAACGAAGAATCGTTTCTATGTAATGGAAACAGAGTAAGGAACTAATGCGGAATTAGAGCCTCGATAAGTCTTAATTCTTTATGGTTGTTGGTTTTACTTTGGATGAGTTTATCTGATCTTGTCTCTCATGTTGTCATGCCTTCACGTTAAAATTTCTTCAAAGATGAACTAATGAATTTTTAGAATGTTTCATTGTTAAGGATTTGTGCATTCACTGCAAAGAATTTCAAAAATTGACTTAATTGCAGTTTGATGATTTGTAGCTTTAACGTGTGTACAAATTATGTGTATGAGAATGTTTAATATTGGAGAAGGTAGTTCCTCCATAAATCGAGATATTAGAGTGTGTTTTGAATTGTGGAATTTGTTCCTAATGTTGCTTAGTGTTGCTAGCAAATGCTTATCAATGTGTAGTTGTGATTCTTGCTAAGGTGGTGCATTGACTATGAATGTTTTGATCTTTGTTTTATGTGTTATATGCTGATAGATGAGTCCTTGATGTCCTTAAAAATGCTTTGTGTCATTCGAGGACGAATGTTGTTCTAAGTGGGGGGAGAATGTAACGTCCGTAAAATGAACTAGGTTGAACTACAACTTCGCATGTGTATCATGAGATTATTTTAAGTTAAAATGGTTAATAATGATGTTTTGAGGTAGTGAATTATGTTTGGTGACGTTTGCAGGTCAGACGTCCAAGAACGTCCATGACGTTTGAAAGGTGTGCCTTAGAAAGTGCTTGTGTGTCTTAGCATGTTTTAGCGAGTTTTACGTGTTTGTTTTAGATGAAATTTATGTGATATGATCCTAAGACCTCGATGTCTATGTATAGGGGTTCAACGTGTGGGTAAGAATCCACCTAGGACCCACAAGGGGTCCTAACGGAGGACCCAAGACTTGGCAAACAAGAAGCCATAAGAGGCTCAATCGACGCCCTAGCATAAACGGACCGTAGTCTTGTTCACAGGCCGTTGTTTGGGGGCGTAGCTCCACCCTTAGTGGTGGGATATTAACCCCCAAGATGGATCCTCATTCCCAATCGATGCCCTAGCAGGATGCGCAGTTGACCAGACGACGACGCGTAGCTAGTGGCCGTCGATTGATACACTGTAAAGCGGGCACATTTTTCTACCAAGGCTTAGGGTGTTTTGTAAATGCAGCCCAAGCATTTTATGAACCATGGCTGATATTTTTACGGTCTTTTAGGTATATTAAGTTAGTTTTAAGTTGTAGACCTAGACAAACCCCTCATTTCAAATATTAAAAACCCTCTCTCAAGAAAGACTCTCCCAAAACCCCTTAGAAGCTTGGAGTCATGGAATGCAACAATAGTCACTATCCATGACAATCATACATCATCTAGGGTTCATGTAATAGGTAGCTTAAAGTCATAATTGTGCCATGTATGAATGGAATCCCATACTACCATCCACACTATGTACTTCTCTAGGCTATCCTAATCAAAACTAACTTATCTTGTACTCTTGTCTATTAAGCTTAATCATAATAGCATAATAGACATACTATCATGTAAATCACGTTAGCGTAAAATCCAAGATAACAAGGAAGGATAAATAAGTACAAACCTAACCACCATGCAACCAATCATGTATGCAAGCTAATCATAGCGAAGCATGCATCCTCTAAACAATGTATCATGAGAAACCAATCTCAAGATATTTGATGAAATACACCTTAAATGGAAATCAAGCTAATCCTTAGGAGAGTATAGGCCTTTTCCTTAAAATTATCATGACACGGTTTTGGCCTAACAAAGTCAAGCTATCATGAAGTCACTCTACTCATTCTACTTCAAGCTATTCTTAGGAGAGTTATATTACTCAATCCCAAGCTATCATGAGAACCACCATCCCAAAGCTAAAAAGATCAATCATCCTAGCAACACATGACCAAGCTATACAGGAGAGAGCTTACATCCTCCAACCCAATCTATCATGAGATTCATCATTTAAAGCTATTACACATTGGTCATATCTTAGAAAGTCAAATTAACAAGAAGAGGCTATTCAATACAACTTTCAAGCTATTCTAGTCTATAATGCTTTGATTAATTTTAGGATCTTAGGTAATCCTAAAATCATCAAGGTGAGAGAACTTACTTCCCATAGATGTTTCATATCTAAGTGTAAAAGAGAAAGAAAACATCAATACAATCTCCTCATATTGACTTCACCCCCAATGCCCTAGCAACAATGGCATATAAGCCCTACATTAAACTACTACCTTTAGTTTATCATAATTCATATTCAATTACATGTTAATTCATTCAATTACATCATTACAAGGTAATTATAGTCATGTAATATCACATAGGTTCAATTCCCACTTCACAAGTCAAGATCATCCTAAATAAATTAGACCTAGTTTAATTCATATCTAGGTGATTCAATCATGATCAAATAGTATACAATACAATTGAATTAAGGAGATTAACTTAGAATCTTTATCTAGCCTCTAATGTCCCTCAATCACCATAATCACCTATATCATTAAATGCTATAATTCACCATGAAAACCTAATGAAAACATCACATAATAATCATATGAACATAAGTGAATGCTACCCACTAGATTGGGATCACAATCAAGCCTTACCCACAATGTTATCACAACCCTCTCTAGATTGAGGTATTTTCAATTCACAAATTGAGGGAAACTAGGGGGACTTCATGTATATACTTGAATGAACAAGCTTGACATACCTTAGAGTATAGCATTAAACCCAACTTGAATCCTTGGTGAACTCGTCCTAGAAGTTGCCTCCAAGTTCTCATCTTCTTCAATGATGGTTTTGGGAGAGATTTTGGGAGAAAAAGGTTTTGTTTTGGAGTGTAGAGTCAAAATGACTATTTAACTACTTAAATACCCTTCAAACCCCTAAAGTAATATCACATCCGGGGAGAACCCACTAGATGTTACCGTTGTCGTCCTTCTCGAAGAGGAATTAGACAAGCCCTTAGCATTCGTCATAACATATCATAGGTTAAAATTGCGCAAAATTAATGTTTTTGAATATACTAAGTGAAGTATACTTAGACTTCTCTCTTATCATATATTGAGGAATAAAAGTGTATCTTTTATGTAACAACCCTAAAAATGGATATGCTAAGTAATGCTTAATGAGTCTAGAATGCCTACGATTAGATCGGGTTCACACGAATTGATGCGCATAGAACCATACCTAGGAACCCTTGCTACAGCCAATCCAACTACCTTGGGGAGTTATTTTGAGCTAGAAAAGTTTGGGTCCGGCCATGTAGGGCTCTCGAATATGAAGATTTACTTGAAGGAGTCTTTACCAGACTTAAAAAGGGAAAATCTTAGGTTTGGAGGGTCTAAGGGTAAAATGGTCTTTTTCTAGGCTAAGGGTAGTATCGTAATTACACTAAATATATAATTAATTATGTAATTAATAAGGTGGAGGGGCATTTTTGGGGAGAGAGGGCAGAAAATGGGTTCTAAGAGTGAAGTCTTGCTCCACCCGGGTTCCAACCTAGGTGGAAGCGATGATTTAAATTATTTTTATTTAAGTTGGTAAATTAATGTAATTAATTAATATTTTTTATTTATTAGCTGATTTAAAATAAAAAGGAAATCAGATTTTTAATCATTTAATAAAAATTTTATTTGACTAAGTCCTAAACTAGACTCCTAAGCCTAAGAAAACTCTTATCTCTCATTCTCATCTCTCTCTCACGTCTCTATCACTCTCATTCACGTTCTCTCTGCCAAATAACGTACAGGAACAGTAGGTAAACCAAAGTTTTACACACTTGAATAACTCATAACGAAAATTATAAACAAACAACTAATCAAACATGTTAGGGAAAGAGAGGGTTTTTCTGTCGAGTTGGTGTTGAAGCTCTTGGATTTGGACGTGTGTTTGGAGAATCTTTGGGCAGCAAGTTCAAGGTTTTAATGTCAAAATAAGGTATGAGTTTTCTTACTCTTGGTCCCTTTCCCAAGAGACCCCTTAAGGTTCAGTATATTCAATCCGAAAACTAGGGTTGTTCCCCATTGCATGTCCCTGTCACTAGCCCCCAATGATTCGTAGGTTGGGTATGTTTGCTGGTAGATATTAGGCGTGTATTGTGTTTTCGTGATAAATATGTTCATGAATGTGTGTTTGAAATCGTATGAAGGATCACCTATGTGATCCGAAACTATGTGTACGTGTGTGCAATGTGAACAGTGACTATATGCCTCGGATTTAAGGCTCTAAAATGTGATGTTATGGTTGTATTTCATGTACAAAGTTATGTAAATTGTTATGTTCATAAGTGATGTAAAAATGCTGATTTGAGTGCAATTCTTTATCGAATGAAATCTTGAAAATGCACCTAAACAACTCATTAAAACACTACTTAAAACGTATAAACATTTAATGTGAAAGAAGTGAGAAAATAGGCTGCAAAAATTTCCAACAGCTTGTTGATGAGTTTCGGCCAAGCTAAGGGGAAATTCATGCTATGAAAAAATGAATTAAAAAATGTGAGATCTTTGGGGATTGAAACCGTGACCTCACCATGTTAAAAACCATGAAATTAATTGAGTTAAAGATATTGTGGTGAGGGGGATTCGAACCATGGTATTGGCTGGAAACTTAAAAAAAAAAGAAATGAGAGGAGTGGGATTCGAACCCACCACCTCTCAATCAGATTTAAGGAAGAGTAAAAGAAAAATAAAGGGGGAGGTGTGTGGGAATCGAACCCACGATCTCTTAGGCAGATTTAAGGAGAAAATTAAAAGAAAAATAAAGGGGAGGCGTGTGGGAATCGAACCCACGACCTCTTAGGCAGATTTAAGGAGGAAATTAAAAGAAAAATAAAAGGGGGAGGCGTGTGGGAATCGAACCCATGACCTCTAGGCAGAACCAAGGGGAGTTAAGGAGAAGAAATTAAAGAGGGCCTGTGGGGGTTCGAACCCACAACCCCTCGGCCAAAGGAGAGAAATTAAAAGCAATGAAAAATAAAAGTAAATGAGGTTGTGGGGGTTTGATCCCACATCCTCTCAGTCCCATTGAGTGAAAAATGAAGAGAGAAATTAAGGGGAAAATAAAATAAAGGCGTTGGAGCTCAGTTTGGGTTCCCAAGACGTATGGATCAAACCAAATGAATGAAAATGTAAGTGTTGTCCAAGGGATTCAAAATCGAGTTCCCTTGCCAAATTTCGTATTGATACATAAGTCATACGTGAATTAAATATTCAAGAATAATGCCTCCTACTTAGATCAAAATCGAGATCTTGGCATACATACAAGATGCATAAGTCTTGTACCACATAATCTTAGGAAGGTATGAATCACTTAAACGAACTAGGAATGAAGCCTCATGGCTTGTATATATAGACCCATAAGTCTAGCATACATTTAAAAATAAGTGAACCTAAGATGTATGTAATGAAATGATGTAACCCTAAAAGGGATAAGTACGAGTGTAAAACACACTAAATGGCCAAGTGCATTGGCGTATGATGAAATGAATATCATGTAATGAAATGATGAAACCCTAGAAGGGTTAAGTAAGAGTATGAAACACACAAATGGCCAAGTGCATTGGCATATGATGAAATGAACATTCACGTAAAAAGGGGTGAGTAACTATGAAGAGCAAATGTGTTAATGTTAATGAATGTGGTGACAACATGATAAGAGGCTAATGTGAAAGATGAGAGCAATCTCAAATGAGCCTAAGTAAATGTTACCAAAACGTACTCACCTATGAGAGTGTAAAGTTAATGAAGAGACCAGTCTCTGTGAACACTCTAATGAAAGTATTGAGAATAATGTACACTTAATACTAATGATGAGATTAGAAATCATCTATTGAGCTATGATGTCCTCATACTAGAAGCCATCTTCCATGACGTATGAGTTGAATGAAATGGAACTTTATACTGAGCACCGATAGACTAGCTATGAGCGGTGATGCCTTATTTCTGGAAGGGCGGAGGTTTAAGTAACTCTCATGAGATGAGACTGTCTTGCATGCCGGGTATGGTTCTACTTATATCTCCTTGTCTTTGAACCTATACTACCAATATAGGGATCTGGCGGGGTTTAATTCCCATGTACGCTAGAATGTTTTGGGTCACTTTGGCCGGTGATTCCACCTCTTTTTGGTGTGGGGGAGACACTAGATTTCATGATGCTCACATGATCTATGTGGGTTAAAGTTAAAGTTCCCAATGAATGAATGAGGCCAGCCTCAAATGATGCACATAATGAAATGAATGATACCAAAGGTGTTAGGATAGTATGATCAAGAGGTGAGTTAGACTCAAGCAATGACATTAGGTCATTCTTGGTCATTAAACAGCGAACCCGATGAAAGTCTTAAACTACATCCTAGGTATAGCTGCTGTTCACACTAGCCTATGAACGAAATGAAATGAAGTACATATGAATGAATGAAGCAGACTCTGTGTTTGCTAATGAAGACCCCCTAGTTGAGGTCCCATATGTTGAGCCCTCATTTTGGAAAGTCTTAATGACAAGTCCATAATTCCAAGGTCTCATGGCATATGAATGAATGATATGAAAGATGTTATGTGCTATATGCAATATGATATGTGTTATGTGTAAGATGTTATGTGTTTTGTGCAATGTGATAACTATGATGATGCATGTTACTCTCATGGCATGACTTTACCAATCCAAATTTGGAAAGCTCACTAACTTTCCTAATCCAAATTTGGAAGGCTCACAAACTTTCCTAATTCAAATTTTGAAAGCTCACTAACTTTCCTAATCCCAATTTGGCAAGTCCACTGACTTGACTTCCCATAATTATGTTGTTAGAAAAGAGCTATTCTTACTCGTGCATGTCCTTGGTGTGTGATTGCATATACCCATACTTAGTACAAGTGTGTACTAATCCCATAGAACTCTATATTTTTAGGTGTAGGCACATGTGGACGCTAGAGTTTACATGTTGATGTTGCAGCTATCCGGACGTGGAACTTTCATCCGGACTTGGTAGACCCTCATGCTTTCGATGATGTCTACCGTTATTATGTAGATTAGATGTAGGCTTTAGCTAGTGGAGTATGTTCCATTAGTGTTTCTTTCCATTTTTATTTCAGACATTGTATTGGTGCCATTTTGGCAATTATACATTTAATGCAGTATTGAACTATTTCTTTTGGTTGATAATCTTAATGTTAGATGGTTGATTTTGAACATTATGAATGTAAGTATAATGACCTTTATGCGTGTTAAGAAACAAGAAGTTTCAAATTTTCCGCTAAAATTAAACTTGATGCAGTAAGAATGACGTAAGTAGGCTTGTATGCGACGTCTGAGATGTCAACGACGCCGGTCTAGTCTGGGTCTAAATTCCAGTCGTGACAAAGTTGGTATCAGATCCTGGTTAACTTCCGAAGATAATAAGTTCACATCAACCACATTGAGTAGTTTCTAAGTCATGGTACTGAAGTACACCACTATCCTGGATTAGAGACTGCATAATGCGTAGGAAACTTTCCCTTCTTCTGATCTTATTGTGCCATTCCTAATGTATGATTTTCTTGGTTTTATGAGCGTGTCTAACGTCAATCCTTGTTGTTTTAAGAGAATGAATACTAGGAGAACGATTGGTCAGAGGAGAGGAGGAGCAGCTACTAGGGACAATCAGGTTCCACCCAATCTCCAGCTAAAGGAGTGGCTATGCCGGTTAACCCTGCTGGGTTGACTGATGCGGAGGTATGGGAATCTCTGTCCCAGATGGCACAGGCCATCACTATGCAGGTCAAGGCCATGACTGACCAGGTCAACCGGCAGAATATTCAGAGGGAGAACCCACCGATTCGTAGCATGGCTGACATGCTGAGAGATTTCACGAGAATGAATCCTCCTATTTTCACAGGGTCTAAGACTTCAGAGGACCCCCAGGAGTTTGTGGACGATGTGCATAATATTTTGGTGGCTATGGGGGCCACAGATACGGACAAGGCTGAACTGGCTTCCTATCAGCTCAAGGATGTAGCACAGACTTGGTGCAGGATGTGGCAGGATAGCCGAGCTTTGGGCGGAGTTCCGATTACTTGGGAGATATTTAAGACAGCCTTCCAGAGATTCTTTCACAAGGAGATGAGGGAGGCCAAGGTTGAGGAGCATATCAACCTTAAGCAGGGATAAATGACAGTCAGGGAGTATTCCCTGAAGTTTGTTAAATTATCCAGGTATGCAACTTTCCCTTGTATCTAACGACAGGGATGAGATGAGTACTGAAATTTGTTATATTATCCATGTATGCTACTTGCCTTGTGTCTAACAGTAGAGATGAGACGAGTAGATTCTTGACAGGGATTGCTGAGGATTTCGAGGAGGAGCGTAGGGCAGCTATGCTGCATGACAGCATGGACCTTTACAGGCTTATGGTCTATGTCCAGCAAGTGGAGGAAAGCAGGAAGAAGAAGCACACTAGGGCAGGGAACAGGTCAAGGCAAGCTGAGGAGAATTTTTCAAGGAAGAGTAGTACTGAAATCAGGGATAATCCCAGGTTTAAGAAGGGACTCTCCCACCAATGGGAGTCAAGTTCATCAAAGGGTCGCTATAATAGGGATTTCGCGCCCAGAGTTAGGAGAAACAATGAAGCAGATACACCTCTGGAGAGGCCACCTTGCAGGAAGTGTGGCAAACTACATGGATGAGAGTGTATGATGGGCACTAACGCTTGTTATAGTAGTGGCAAACCGGGTCACATGGTGAAGGATTGTCCGAATAAGAGAATCCTAGAACAAGGGAAGGAGAGAGTTTAGCCTAATGGTCCAAGTGAAGAGGCTCCAAGGAGGCAACGATTATTCGCACTCAAGTCTAGGGGTGAAGGGGAAGGCACCTCTGGTGAAGTCTTGGGTGCGTAGCCTTAATTAGACTTTCATGTATTTGACTTTGTATGGTGTTTATGCACTAGTATGAGGTTAATATGTTTGAGTCATCATGTTGGTTGCTGATTTGTATGACTAACATGTTTACTTATGTTGTATGCTTTGATAAGACTAGTTTAGGAAAGAGTTCCTTAGTCTATTAATGTTAAGCTACTAGTAGGTTTCAAGGATGTGCACCATCATGTTAATATGTGAATCAGATATTCACCAATGGAGAGTATTGAATTACATATATATGCATACATTCTATAGATGACTTACTTATTGTTAGTGAAGAGTAGTGTCATTCGGGGACGAATGTTCCTAAGGGGCGGGGGGGATAATGTAACATCCCTAAAAATGGATATGCTAACTAATGCTTAATGGGTCTAGAATGCCTACGATTAGACCGGGTTCACACGGATTGATGCGCATAGAACCAGACCTCGGAACCCTTGCTACAGCCAAGCCAACTAACTTGGGCAGTTAGTTGAGCTATAAAAGTTTTGGTCCAGCCATGTAGGGCTCTCGAATATGAAGATTTACTTGAAGGAGTCTTTACCAGACTTAAAAAGGGAAAATCTTAGGTTTGGAGGGTCTAGGGGTAAAATGGTCTTTTTCCAGGCAAAGGGTAGTATCATAATTACCCTAAATATATAATTAGTTATTTAATTAATAAGGTGGAGGGGCATTTTGGGGAGAGAGGGCCGAAAATGGGTTCTAAGAGTGAAGTCTTGCTCCACCCGGGTTCGAACCTAGGTAGAAGCGATGATTTAAATTATTTTTATTTAAGTTGGTAAATTAATGTAATGAATTAATATTTGTTATTTATTAGCTGATTTAAAATAAAAGGGAAATCACATTTTTAATCATTTAATAAAAACCTTATTTTACTAAGTCCTAAACTAGACTCCTAAGCCTAAGAAAACTCTCATCTCTCACGCTCCTCTCTCGCTCACGTCTATATCACTCTCATTCACATTCTCTCTACCAAATAACGTACAATAACAGTAGGTAAACCAAAGTTCTTCACACTTGAATAACTCACAACAAAAATTATAAACAAACAACTAATCAAACATGTTAGGCAAAGAGAGGGTTTTTCCGTCGAGTTGGTGTTGAAGCTCTTGGATATGGACGTGTGTTTGGAGATGCTTTGGGCAGCAAGTTCAAGGTTTGAACGTCAAAATAAGGTATGGGTTTTCTTACTCTTGGTCACTTTCCCAAGAGACCCCTTAAGGTTCAGTATATTCAATCCGAAAATAAGGGTTGTTCCCCGTTGCATGTCCCTATCACTAGCTCCCAATGACTCGTAGGTTGGGTAATGGTAGATATTAGGCGTGTATTGTGTTTTCGTTATAAATATGTTCATGAATGTGTGTTGGAAATCGTATGAAGGATCACCTATGTGTACGTGTGTGCAATGTGAACGGTGACTATATGCCTCGGATTTAAGGCTCTAAAATATGATGTTATGGTTGTATTTCATGTACAAAGTTATGTAAATCGTGATGTTCATAAGTGATGTAAAAATGCTGATTTGAGTGCAATTCTTCATCGAATGAAATCTTGAAAATGCACCTAAAGAACTCATTAAAAAACTACTTAAAACGTCTAAACATTTAATGTGAAAGAAGTGAGAAAATAGGCTGCAAAAATTTCCAACAACTTGTTGATGAGTTTCGGCCAAGCTAAGGGGAATTTCATGCTATGAAAAAATGAATTAAAATGTATGAGATCACTCGGGATTGAACCCGTGACCTCACCATGTTAAAAACCATGAAATTAAGTGAGTTAAAGGTATTGTGGTGAGGGTGATTCGAACCATGGTATTGGCTGGAAAATGTAACTTTAAAAAAAAGAAATAAGAGGAGTGGGATTCGAACCCACCAGCTCTCAATCAGATTTAAGGAAGAGTAAAAGAAAAATAAAGGGGGAGGTGTGTGGGAATCAAACCCACGACCTCTTAGGCAGATTTAAGGAGAAAATTAAAAGAAATATAAAGGGGGAGGCATGTGGGAATCGAACCCACGACCTCTTAGGCAGATGTAAGGAGGAAATTAAAAGAAAAATAAAAGGGGGAGGCATGTGGGAATCGAACCCACGACCTCTAGGCAGAACCAAGGGGAGTTAAGGAGAAGAAATTAAAGAGAACCCCCACAACCCCTCAGCCAAAGGAGAGAAATTAAAAGCAATTGAAAATAAAAGTAAATGAGGTTGTGGGGGTTCGATCCCACATCCTCTCAGTCCCTTTGAGCGAAAAATGAAGAGAGAAATTAAGGGAAAAATAAAATAAAGGCATTGGGGCTCGAACTTGGGTTCCCAAGCCATATGGATCAAACAAAAATGAATAAAAATGTAAGTGTTGTCCAAGGGATTCGAAATCGTGTTCCCTTGCCCAAATTCCGTATTGTTACATAAGTCATACGTGAATTAAATATTCAAGAATAATGCCGCCTACTTGGATCAAAATCGAAATCTTGGCATACATACAAGATGCATAAGCCTTGTACCACATAATCTTAGGAAGGTATGAATCACTTAAACGAACTATGAATGAAGCCTCATGGCTTGTATATATAGACCCATAAGTCTAGCATACATTTAAAAATAAGTGACCATAAGATGTATGTAATGAAAAGATGTAACCTAGAAGGGTTAAGTACGAGGGTAAAACACACTAAATGTCCAAGTGCATTGGCATACGATGAAATGAATATCATGTAATGAAATGATGAAACCCTAGAAGGGTTAAGTAAGAGTGTGAAACACACAAATGGCTAAGTGCATTGGCATATGATGAAATGAACATTCACGTAAAAAGGGGTGAGTAATTATGAAGAGCAAATGTGTTAATATTAATGAATGTGGTGACAACATGATAAGAGGCTAATGTGAAAGATGAGAGCAATCTCAAATGAGCCTAAGTAAATGTTACCAAAACGTACTCACCTATGAGAGTGTAAAGTTAATGAAGAGACCAGTCTCTATGGACACTCTAATGAAAGTATTGGGAATAATGTATACTTAATACTAATTATGATATGAGAAATCATCTATTGAGCTATGATGTCCTCATACTAGCAGCCATCTTCCATGACGTATGAGTTGAATGAAATGGAACTTTGTATTGAGCACCGATAGACTAGCTATGAACGGTGATGCCTTCTTTCGGGAAGGGCATAGGTTCAAGATACTCTCATGAGATGAGACTGTACGGCATGCCGGGTATGGTTCTACTTATATCTCCTAGTCTTCGAACCTATACTGCCAATATAGGGATCTGGCGGGATTCAATTCCCATGTACGCTAGCATGTTTAGGGTCACTTTGACCGGTGATTCCACCTATTTTGGTGTAGGGGAGACACTGGATTTCATGATTCTCACATGATCTATGTCGGTTAAAGTTAAAGTTCCCAATGAATGAATGAGGCCAGCCTCAAATGATGCACATAATGAAATGAATGATACCAAAGGTGCTAGGATAGTATGATCAAGAGGTGAGTTAGACTCAAGCAATGACATTAGGTCATTCTTGGTCATTGCACAGCGAACCCGATGAAAGTCTTAAACTACATCCTAGGTATAACTGCTGTTCACACTAGCCTATGAACGAAATGAAATGAATTATATATGAATGAATGAAGCAGACTCTGTGTTTGCTAATGAAGACTCCCTCGTTGAGGTCCCATATGTTGAGCCCTCATTTTGGGAAGTCTTAATGACAAGTCCATGATTCCAAGGTCTCATGGCATATGAATGAATGATATGAAAGATGTTATGTGCTATATGCAATATGATATGTGTTATGTGTAAGATGTTATGTGCTGTGTGCAATATGATAACTATGATGATGCATGTTACTCTCATGGCATGACTTTCCCAATCCAAATTTGGAAATCTCACTAAATTTCCTAATCCAAATTTGGAAGGCTCACTAACTTTCCTAATTCAAATTTTGAAAGCTCACTAACTTTCCTAATCCCAATTTGGCAAGTCCACTGACTTGACTTTTCATAATCATGTTGTTAGAAAAGAGCTATTCTTACTCATGCATGTCCTTGGTGTATGCTTGCATATACCCATACTTAGTACAAGTGTGTACTAATCCCATACAACTTTATATTTTTAGGTGCAGGCACATATGGACGCTAGAGTTTACATGTTGACGTTGCAGCTATCCGGACGTGGAGCTTTCATCCGGACTTGGTAGACCCTCATGCTTTCGTGGATGTCTACCGTTATTATCTAGATTAGATGTAGTCTTTAGCTAGTGGAGTATGTTCCATTAGTGTTTCTTTCCATTTTTATTTCAGACATTGTATTGGTGCCATTTTGGCAATTATACATTTAATCCAGTATTGAACTATTTCTTTTGGTTGATAATCTTAATGTTAGATGGTTGATTGTGAACATTATGAATGTAAGTAGAATGACCTTTATGCATGTTAAGAAACAAGAAGTTTCAAATTTTCCGCTAAAATTAACCTAGATGAAGTAAGAATGACGTAAGTAGGCTTGTATGTGACCTCTGAGGGGTCAATGATGCCGGTCTCGTCTGGGTCTAAATTCCAGTCGTGACAAAGTTGGTATCAGATCCAGGTTAAATTCTGAAGATAATAAGTTCACATCAACCACATTGAGTAGTTTCTATGCCATGGTAGTGAAGTGCACCACTATCCTGGATTAGAGACTGCATAATGCGTAGGAAAATTTCCCTTCTACTAATCTTATCGTGCCTTTCCTAATGTATGATTTTCTTGGTGTTATGAGCGTGTCTAACATCAATCCTTGTTGTTTTAAGAGAATGAATACTAGGAGAACTATTGGTTAGAGGAGAGGAGGAGCAGCTGCTGGGGACAATCAGGTTCCACCCAATCTCCAGATGAAGGAGTGGCTATGCCGGTTAACCCTGCTGGGTTGACTGATGCGGAGGTACGGGAATCTCTGTCCCAGATGGCACAGGCCATCACTATGCAGGTCCAGGCCATGACTGACTAGGTCAACAAGCAGAATGTTCAGAGGGAGAACCCACCGATTCGTAGCATGGCTGACATGCTGAGAGATTTCACGAGGATGAATCCTCCTATTTTCACAGGGTCTAAGACTTCAGAGGACCCCCAGGAGTTTGTTGACGAGGTGCATAAGATTTTGGTGGCTATGGGGGCCACAGATACTGAGAAGGCTGAGCTGGCTTCTATCAGCTCAAAGATGTAGCACAGACTTGGTGCAGGATGTGGCAGGATAGCCGAGCTTTGGGCAGAGTTTTGATCACTTGGGAGATACTTAAGACAGCCTTCCAGGAGAAATTCTTTCACAGGGAGATGAGGGAGGCCAAGGTTGAGGAGCTTATCAACCTTAAGCAGGGATCAATGACAGTCAGGGAGTATTCCCTGAAGTTTGTTAAACTATACAGGTATGCTACTTTCCCTTGTATCTAACGGCAGGAATGAGATGAGTACTGAAATTTGTTACATTATCCAGGTATGCTACTTCCCTTGTGTCTAACAGTAGAGACGATACGAGTAGATTCTTGACAGGGATTGCTGAGGATCTCGAGGAGGAGCGTAGGGCAGCTATGCTGCATGACAGCATGGACCTTTACAGGCTTATGGTCCATGTCCAGCAAGTGGAGGAAAGCAGGAAAAAGAAGCACACAAGGGCAGGGAACAGGTTAAGGAAAGCTGAGGAGAATTTTTCAAGGAAGAGTAGTACTGAAATCAGGGATAATCCCAGGTTTAAGAAGAGACTCTCCCACCAAGGGGATTCAAGTTCATCCAAGGGTCGCTATAATAGGGATTTTGCGCCCAGAGTTAGGAGAAACAATGAAGCAGATACATCTCAGGAGAGGCCACCTAGCAGGATTTGTGGCAAACTACATGGAGGAGAGTGTATGATGGGCACTAACGCTTGTTATAGTTGTGGCAAAGCGGGTCACATGGTGAAGGATTGTCCGAATAGGAGAATCCAAGAACAAGGGAAGGAGAGAGTTCAGACTAATGGTCAAAGTGAAGAGGCTACAAGGAGGCAACGATTCTTCGCACTCAAGTCTAGGGGTGCAGGGGAAGGCACCTCTGGTGAAGTCTTGGGTGCGTAGGCTTAATTAGTCTTTCATGTATTTGACTCTGTATAGTGTTTATGCACTAGTATGAGGTTAATATGTCTGAGTCATCATATTGGTTGCGGATTTGTATGACTAACATGTTTACTTATGTTGTATGCTTTGATAAGACTAGTTTAGGATAGAGTTCCTTAGTCTATTAATGTTAAGCTACTAGTAGGTTTCAAGGATGTGCACCATCATGTTAATATGTGAATCAGATATTCACCAATGGAGAGTATTGAATTACATATATATGCATACATTCTATAGATGACTTACTTATTGTTAGTAAAGAGTAGTGTCATTCGGGGACGAATGTTCCTAAGGGGGGGGGGGATAATGTAACATCCCTAAAAATGGATATGCTAAGTAATGCTTAATGGGTCTAGAATGCCTACGATTAGACCAGGTTCACACGGATTGATGCGCGTAGAACCAGACCTCGGAACCCTTGCTACAGCCAAGCCAACTAACTTGGGGAGTTAGTTGAGCTAGTAAAGGTCGGGTCCAGCCATGTAGGGCTCTCGAATACGAAGATTTACTCGAAGGAGTCTTTACCGAACTTAAAAAGGGAAAATCTTAGGTTTGGATGGTCTAGGGGTAAAATGGTCTTTTTCCAGGCTAAGGGTAGTATCATAATTACCCTAAATATATAATTAATTATTTAATTAATAATGTGGAGGAGCATTTTGGGGAGAGAGGGCCGAAAATGGGTTCTAAGAGTGAAGTCTTGCTCCACCCGGGTTCGAACCTAGGTGGAAGCGATGATTTAAATTATTTTTATTTAAGTTGGTAAATTAATGTAATGAATTAATATTTGTTATTTATTAGCTGATTTAAAATAAAAGGGAAATCACATTTTTAATCATTTAATAAAAACCTTATTTGACTAAGTCCTAAACTAGACTCCTAAGCCTAAGAAAACTCTCATCTCTCGCTCACGTCTATATCACTCTCATTCATGTTCTCTCTGCCAAATAACGTACAAGAACAGTAGGTAAACCAAAGTTTTCACACTTTAATAACTCACAACGAAAATTATAAACAAACAACTAATCAAACACGTTAGGTAAAGAGAGGGTTTTTCCGTCGAGTTGGTGTTGAAGCTCTTGGATTTGGACGTGTGTTTGGAGATGCTTTGTTCAGTAAGTTCAAGGTTTGAACGTCAAAATAAGGTATGGGTTTTCTTACTCTTGGTCCCTTTCCCAAGAGACCCCTTAAGGTTCAGTATATTCAATCCGAAAACTAGGGTTGTTCCCCGTTGCATGTCCCTATCACTAGCTCCCAATGAGTCGTAGTTTGGGTATGTTTGTTGGTAGATATTAGGCGTGTATTGTGTTTTCGTTATAAATATGTTCATGAATGTGTGTTTGAAATCGTATGAAGGATCACCTATGTGTACGTGTGTGCAATATGAACAGTGACTATATGCCTCGGATTTAAGGCTCTAAAATGTGATGTTATGGTTGTATTTCATGTACAAAGTTATGTAAATCGTGATGTTCATAAGTTATGTAAAAATGCTGATTTGAGTGCGAAATCTTGAAAATGCACCTAAAGAACTCATTTAAAAACTACTTAAAACGTCTAAACATTTAATGTGAAAGAAGTGAGAAAATAGGCTGCAAAAATTTCCAACAGCTTGTTGATCAGTTTCGGCCAAGCTAAGGGGAATTTCATGCTATGAAAAAATGAAGTAAAATGTGTGAGATCACTGGGGATTGAAACCGTGACCTCACCATGTTAAAAACCATGAAATTACGTGAGTTAAAGGTATTGTGGTGAGGGTGATTCGAACCATGGTATTGGCTGGAAAATGTAACTTAAAAAAATAAGAAATAAGAGGAGTGGGATTCGAACCTACCACCTCTCAATCAAATTTAAGGAAGAGTAAAAGAAAAATAAAGGGGCAGGCGTGTGGGAATCAAACCCACGACCTCTTAGGCAGATTAAAGGAGAAAATTAAAAGAAAAATAAAGTGGGAGGCGTGTGGGAATCGAACCCACGACCTCTTAGGGAGATTTAAGGAGGAAATTAAAAGAAAAATAAAAGGGGGAGGCGTGTGGGAATCGAACCCACGACCTCTAGGCAGAACCAAGGGGTGTTAAGGAGAAGAAATTAAAGAGAACCCCCACAACCCCTCAGCCAAAGGAGAGAAATTAAAAGCAATTAAAAATAAAAGTAAATGAGGTTGTGGGGGTTCGATCCCACATCCTCTCAGTCCCTTTGAGCGAAAAATGAAGAGAGAAATTAAGGGAAAAATAAAATAAAAGCGTTGGGGCTCGATCTTGGGTTCCCAAGCCGTATGGATCAAACCAAAATGAATGAAAATGTAAGTGTTGTCCAAGGGATTTGAAATCGGGTTCCCTTGCCCAAATTCCGTATTGATACATAAGTCATACGTGAATTAAATATTCAAGAATAATGCCGCCTACTTAGATCGAAATCGAGATCTTGGCATACATACAAGATGCTTAAGTCTTGTACCACATAATCTTAGGAAGGTATGAATCACTTAAACGAACAATGAATGAAACCTCATGGCTTGTATATATAGAACCATAAGTCTAGCATACGTTTAAAAATAAGTGAACCTAAGATGTATGTAATGAAATGATGTAACCCTAGAAGGGTTAAGTATGAGTGTAAAACACACTAAATGGCCAAGTACATTGTCATACGATGAAATTAATATCATGTAATGAAATGATGAAACCCTAGAAGGGATAAGTAAGAGTGTGAAACACACAAATGGCCAAGTGCATTGGCATATGATGAAATGAACATTCATGTAAAAAGGGGTGAGTAATTATGAAGAGCAAATGTGCTAATGTTAATGAATGTGGTGACAACATGATAAGAGGCAAATGTGAAAGATGAGAGCAATCTCAAATGAGCCTAAGTAAATGTTTCAAAAACGTACTCACCTATGAGAGTGTAAAGTTAATGAAGAGACCGGTCTCTATGAATACTCTAATGAAAGTATTGATAATAATGTATACTTAATACTAATGATGACATGAGAAATCATCTATTGAGCTATGATGTCCTCATACTAGAATCCAGCTTCCATGACGTATGAGTTGAATGAAATGGAACTTTATACTGAGCACCGATAGACTAGATATGAGCGGTGATGCCTTCTTTATGGAAGGGCGGAGGTTCACGTAACTCTCTTGAGATAAGACTGTCCGGCATGCCGGGTATGGGTCTCCTTATATCTCCTAATATTCAAACATATACTTCCAATATAGGGATCTGGCGGGGTTCAATTCCCATGTACGCTAGCATGTTTTGGGTCACTTTGGACGGTGATTCCACCTCTTTTCGGTGTGGGGGAGACATTGGATTTCATGATGCTCACATGATCTATGTCGGTTAAAGTTAAAGTTCCTAATGAATTAAAAAGGACAACCTCAAATGATGCACATAATGTAAGACCTCGAAAATGAGATAAGGTGTCTAGACCTAATATGTTCGTCTTATCGTTATAAGGTCCTAAAATGCCTTATTATTTCATATAGAGTCAGTGTGCAAAGTTCGAAGTGATTTGGAAGTCGAACGTCAAGGGACATCCAAGACGTTCGACGAATAGTCGCTTATGTGCCTCATGTGTGTATGCATGCCTAAATTGTGTGAACTGAGTCAAATAAGTCTTGAAATGGTGTTAAATGATGTTTAATGTTATTGTATGAAGTTTCGTGAAGTTTGGAGGTCAAACGCCCAACAACGTCCAAGGCGTTCGAAAGATAGCCCCTAAGACGTTCATCGTATGTCATGTTGGGGTCAAGGCTGTTTGGACGTCTTGTAGGTGTTTGTTTTGGATGAAACTTATGTGGTAGGTCTATAACATGTTAAGGTTTGAAATCGCGTTGGAAACGTCCGGGTACGACTTCTAAAGCGCCCCACAAGAGGCCCCAAAAGAAGGACCCAAGGCTGCCAATACACTGCCTGGGCAGTGTCCTTGACGGACCCAATGACGGACCGTTGGGCCTCTAACGGACCGTCAAGCAGGTCCCGTCGAAGGAGACTTGCCTTGGCAGGTTGTAAGCCAAGAAATTTGGCCAAGTCCCTTGCGACGGAGGCTGCCACGGCCCGTCATGGCCATGACGCCCCGTCATGGGCCTCGTCGCGGGTGGCCTGCTAGTTAGCTGCCTGCGTGCTGCCTCTTAAAGGGGTGAATGGTAAATTCACCCCACGTCCTAACCTGACTATAATAGGTTTAATTAAGTGATTTTTGGTGTATATAATCCATCCAAAACGTGATTAACCCATTCCCAAAACCCTCTCACATATTTTAAGCCTTTCTCTCCAAAAATGTTCTCTCTAAAACCACCATTGTTGGTGAAGCTCAAGAACAGATTCAATCTGGGTTTTCCATGGATGAATCATGAAGTTTTAGAGGTTATCAACTAATAAAAGGTATGGTGATCCTTCATCTCTAAGTAACCTTTCACTTGGAGAGTTCTTCTCAATGTTTTCAAAGAAATCTTATGAACAAGTTTCCAATCTTTCAATCTAGCCATGGGTTCTTTCTCAAAACGTTTCTAAAGATTAAATCATGATGAATTAGTATTAATATGATGATTTGAATGTGATTTCACTTCAATTGCATGATGAACCCATGTTCCTTCCAAAAATGGTTTAGCTCTTGAAAGGGTTTTGTGATTATGGCTTGTTCTTGATGAATTGGTGATTCTTTTATGTTGAATGGCTTGTGGTCATTGTTATTTACATTAACTAATGGTGAATTGATGATGAGTAGTTCATGATGATAAATATATGAAGTTTTGAGCATGAATAGCCTATGTTTCTACATGTTGTCTTGAAGTCGATTGTGAGATCGGTTGAGTAGACTTTTGATTATGTATGAACTGCTTTAGCTACTGTTTTAGGGTGATGTAATGGATGAATTTGATAGGTATAAATCCTTAATGATCTAATTAAGAAGGTCTTGCATGAATTGGTATAGATTCTTTAGGTTATGAAGTCAAGAAGCTAAGTATGTGATGGATCTTGAATTGTGATTATATGATGCATGACTTAGTCTTGATTTCTTACCTAATTAGCTACTGCCTTAGAATCATATATGTATGAACTATGATCTAAAAATCAAAGTAAGGGAAGTTAGCTAATGATCAATGTTATCCTACTTTCCTAGTATGTTGAGATGTTGTATTACGTTATGGTATAATCTTGTAGCGACTTGTACATGGTTTCCTATATGTTTAAAGTACATTTAGCTACTGCCATATATGTATTTTATTGATGAATAAGGAGTATTGATCAATGATGATCAAAGGGTGAGAAATTGGTAAGAATGCTTAATTCCTTTACTCTCCTACTTCTCTATTCTTTATAGTAAAGTTGATGAAGCCTTGTATGGCATTGTGTGGTATGGTCCACTTATGGTGGCGGTGTTTACTTTAATGTTATTGTAAATGTGTTGACCATGGCCATGAAGGCAAATTGATGAACTTATGAACATATTCCTAAAATGATACTATGAGAAGCTTATGCCTACTTTCCTATTCTAGTTGTGAATTAGGTAGTGTGGCGATTGTATGAGCATGTATATAATCATGTTAGGGTATTGTATAGGTGCTGCCATTGATGTGTTAAAATGGTTAATAGCCTCTACCCATGTATTCCTTATATGAAAGTGTAAATAGCTAAAGTTAGGAGTATTGATTTCATGGTATATATTGCCTTGTCTCCTATGCTATTAGGTGTTGTGTGCTATGTGCTTGAAAGTATAATGTGGTCTAATAGTGTGGCTGACTTAAGATGATATTGCTAGCCATGATGTGATCATATTGGTCAATGTACACACACTCTCACTTACATGCATATTTCAAGTAGTATGAGTCACTGGGTCTAAATGAAAGGTAGTTCTCATATTCACTAGTGTTTACTACTATGCATATTAAGGTGATGCTTATGAATGTATGATTCCCTTACTAGGATGACTTGATAGGTGTACTAGTATGGACAAGGGTATGGGACCTTGTATATGCATTGCACATGTATATCTTGATAGGATAGTTCCTAGGTTTGGTTCTTATGCATATGAAGGATGATTATATGAACATGTTATGAATATGATATGATGAAGTATGAATGTGTATAGTGTCTTAGTAGGTTTATATGAAAGGATTGCTCATATAGTTATACCTATAGACTTATGCATTGATATATGAACATGTGTGACTTGATGTGTTATGTGAAAGGTTTGCTCACATCTATATATACACTCACACACATGGATGATCTAGTAATTTATAGGGGCCTTGAGAGGGGTGCCCAAGAATGTTATAAATTCTAGATAGGTGCTTGAATATGCTATAAGCATATGAATGATGGATATACTAAAGCTTATGTTTTATAAATAAACTTAATAAAGGCTTTTCAATAAAGGGAACTTAGCTTAGCACCGAGTGAACTTGACATTGAGAGGTGTTGACTTCCCTTAGAGGAATATTTCACCATTTGTCCCTTATAGAGTGTTGACTTCCCTTAGAGGAATAATCACCTATGGACCTATGTATGGTGTCGACTTCCCTTAGAGGAATATTTCACCATTTGTCCCTTATAGAGTGTTGACTTCCCTTAGAGGAATAATCACCTATGGACCTACATATGGTGTTGACTTCCCTTAGAGGATACTCACCTATGTACTTACATGAAGTGTTGACTTTCCTTGAGGAATATTCACTCATGTTATCTCATGAGGTGAGGCCCCATTACCAAATGGTATATAGAGGGAATACCTATCTCTTAGTTCCATAAACTATGCTTGCCACATAGGATCTAGCAAAGTGAATTCGCTTGATATGCTAGCATGTATGTTAATGTTCTACCTTGGCTAGGTAGTAACACCTTCCTTTGGTGTAAGGCTCTACAACACCAAATTCCATGATTAGCACCCATGGTCTTAGTGTCGGTTAAGGCTATGGTTTCCCTAAAGGTAAAATGGACAATGGAATTAATTGAATAGGATCCTAACTAGGAGGACTTAAGGTAAGTTACTTAGGATAGATGGAAGTAATGAACCCATCTAGACATTGCACAAGTGACTCCTTAGAAAGTCTTAGGAAGGTTCTCTAATGCATATGATTATGTATGTGTCCTTTATGTATGATGTTGTAGTCTTGGTTTGACTATGTTTATGTTGTACTATACTTCTATGATGGCATGTGTTGTCTTGTGTAGATACTATATATGGTATTCTCTTATGTTCCTAAGGTGATGCATTGCACCAAGTATCCCTAAAGGATTTCTTAGGAGATTAATGAATTGAAAGAAAGAGTTAAATGCTAAGAAGGGTGAGTTCACTATAAAGTGACCTTTATGTGCACTTATATTCTATATGTGTTTTCATATGATGATTGGCCTTTGATTGTGTTTCTATGACGTATGTGGATGATATAAATGATGTTAACAAAGGTTTTATGATGATTTACTCAAAATGGCATGAAGTATGATTTCAAGGAAATGTCCCTTTTAAATGCATGTTTTTGCATGGTTGCCATACTTAGTACATTCTTGTGCTAATCCCATTCTTCTTTACTTTCTACACAAAGTGTAGGTTATGGAAGGCTTAAAGGAGATCTTTGATTGAGGAGCTTGATAGGTGTTTTTCTCAAGCTCAAGGAAAGGAATCCTTAAGTTCAAGGATGTCCTACTTATGTCTTTAATATGAAGTCTTTAAATATTGTATAGTTATGTAAGGTATCGTATGGGCCGTGTCCCTAATGTATTCTAAAGTTATTGAGTCTAAGATGGCAAAGAGACTTGGAGTTTAAATATGTATTATGACTTATGTTATATATATATACGATGTGATGTTTCTAGCATATGATGTGCTATTAAAAGTTTTAAATTTTCCGCTAAATTTACTATGCCAATGCAATGAATGATATGAGAGGCTTGTCTTAGACCTCCGAGAGGTCGACGACGCCGGTTACAATCCAAGATTGTACCTTATCTTCTAGGGTATGCTTTTGGGTTGTGACACATAATGAAATGAATGATACCAAAGGTGTTAGTATAGGATGATAAAGAGGCACTACAACATTTTAGGTCTACAGCCACCCTAAAAAAGTGTGGCCTAAATTATGAAAAAGTGTGGCCTTTGATAAAAGGCCACACTTTTTGACTTTAAGCCACACTTTTTCAAGGGTGGCTGAAAGTCCCGTAACCATAGAGTTTAGGCAACACTTTAAAGTGTTGCCTTAGCTGCTACGCGTAAAAGCGTTGCCAAAAAACTAAAAGGCCACGCTTTTGCAGCTACGCTTAAAAGTGTTGCCTTATCATCTACACTTTTAAGCGTAGCCTTAAAGGTAAAAAGACCACGCTTTTTAGCTACGCTTAAAAGTGTGGCCTTAGCGGCGACACTTTTTAGCGTAGCTAAATAGGCAAAAGGCCACACTTTTCAGCTACGCTAAAAAGTGTTATCTTATCATCTACACTTTTAAGCGTAGCCTTAAAGGCAAGAAGACCACACTTTTCAGCTACGTTTAAAAGTGTTGTCTTACCTGCTACACTGCCTTTGCTACCATATTGCCCACAATTATGAAGTGTTGCCTTTAATATCTAATATATGACAACACTTTGAAGTGTAGTCTTTGCCCATATGCATACACAATTTATATGCCACAATTTCTAAATAAATACACCAATATTGTTTTGCAATAAATAATCTCAAGCATTACTCTTACAAATGTATAGATTTTCCATAAACTTCAAAACATAATATGTGTTGTGTACATACACATACTTATAAAGCAATATTCTAAATATGTACACAATAGTTCGAAAAGTACTCTTACAATAGTTCAAATATTCCACCAATGAATATATTCCACAAAATCAAATATAATGTATTCAAACTTTTACAATAGTTCAAAAACTCTTCATCATCCACTTCAAATTTGTTCACCTCCATTTCCCTACACAAATCAGATTGCGATGGTTATAGAATAGGCAACAAGTTCCATATTGCAACATTTATTGAAGAGGCAAGAAGTCAAGATTGCAGTAGTTTATATAATCATTCATGCTTTAAATATATGTTACTCTCAATTTACTATTTAGAGGTAATATTGCTCAATTTGCAAAGTGTACTTACTACTAAGGAACTTGGAAACTACATACTGTATTCCAAATTGCAAAACTATTTTCCTTAAAGGCAAACTGCCCAACCTGCCCAACTATCCCAACCAGCCCAACTATTCCATATTCCAAAAACATCAACATATGAAGCATAAAAATCCAATCTTTTCCCAATACTTTAACTAAATGGATCTCAATTACAACAAAATATATCAAAAAAAGCAAGAATCTTTAACCAATAGGCACCTAAATTTTTCAAGAACATCAAAATATAAAGCATAAAAATCTAATCTTTATACAGATGGAACTCAATTAAATCAAAAATTTCTCAAAAAAACAAGAATCTTTACCTCAGTTTTAGTTACATTAATGGCAGATTTTAGAAAAGACTTTGAATCCTAATTGAGAGTTTAGAAAAGAAACCAGAGCCCCTGTTCCGACCCCTAAACAGAGGGCTGTTGGTTTTATCCCTTTTTCAATTTTCCTGTTTAAGAGTAAGTGGTTTACTCTCAAACCTTCAATGCATTAATACACTCCTCAAATAGGTCATAGAATGATCTATCCCTACTGTTGCTGTATGTATTTTCCATACATAACTAGCCAAATTTTCAGTAACTAAGATCTTTTCAATGTCATCCCTCCCTGCCCTGTAACAGCAAAACTATCAAAAAATCTTTTCCAAACGTGTTAAGTTTTTCCTAATCTGCAGATTTGCAGATTTGCATATTGCACATTTGCAGATTTACATATATATTGTAGATTACAATTTTTCCCCTAAATATAGAACAACAAGATACCACAACACATTTTTAAGATGCAACATAGATCTGCAGATTTACATATTTCATATTTTTAAGCCCAAGCACGAATAACTCTCCTAATACAGGTATACTTGTTGATACTACTAACGATTCACATGACATTTTGCAGGAATCCCAAGCTACTGTCCATAAAATACAGAACAGAAGCATCAAAATTGTAAGTCTACTCCCTCTAACTCTATGCTCGACCAGTTTACTCATGATCAAAGAAAGTATTTTTTGAAATTACTATATTTGATAAAAAAGATAATTTTGAAATTAGAAGAGACCATATGAAGGCTTTCTTGATAGAAATGATACATTGTCTGTTTGACGCACAAAGCTAAAGGTACTCGTCTACAAAATTTTATCGTTCCAACTAGTATGAGAGGTCAAGAAAATTGAATCGCAGATGACAATAGCTAGCTGTCCTAAAAACTTTTTATCACAGTTCTATTTATTGACAATAGAAGATTATGTCGCTTTAGGCTCTTCTAATTACAGAACCATTCACATGTTCTATAAGTTGATGAAATGCACATTTCAAGTAAACTAAATTTAATGATATTTGCCATAAATTTAAAATGCAGAAACTTGACATCAATAAACAACATCAATGCTTCAAATGAAATCGTTAATGCTTGTACGACAACTTAAGTAAGCACATGATTGATATAAAAAGAACCAAGTTTCCAGAACTGTAGTAAAATCAACATTTCCATCATCTGCTAAACATTCTCCACCCTGTTACCTTAAAGCTTTTGCTATACATATTTTCTTACAGATCAATGTATTTCTTCTCTCATTTTTATAGGGGATATATGGCACCAGAATATGCAATGCGCGGATACTTAACACCAAAAGAAAACATCTACAGCTTTGGGGTTGTTACACTTGAAAATGTGAGGGGGAGAAATAGTGCTAGTTGCAGGCCAAGTGATCAGACAGTTTACCTTCTTGATTCGGTAAAGCCTCAAACGAGAAGTTTCCAATTTCATTCATTGATGCACATGCCTAATAAACAGTTGCCATTGTATTTTTACTTGAATGCCTTTTCTAATTTGATCGATATCTGCTGGTTCGATTGAAGGCCTATGTGTTGCAAGAGTAGGGAAATTTGATAGATATAGTTTATCCAAAACTTGGAACAGATTATTCTTGGACAGAAGCTAATTATTCTGGAATTAGCAATGATGGTTAGCAGTATCGATACTACTGTTAGTAGTATCGTTATATTTTTTTTTTCAGAAAGAAGAAACTTTGTCAAATCTAACCATCTAAGGGCTCCATCAGAACTGTTTTGCTGTCAACAACACAAATACAGAAAAGTAGAAGACTCGTGTTTAAGGCTCAAGGCACCCAAAAATCAACTAACAAAGCTAAATTACGAGCTAGACTCCCAAAAATTATATAAAAACACAAGAACATCAAAACCCTAAAGCTAAAAATTAGACTTTCAAAGATAGAATTCTTACCCGGTAAATCCTAAATCTGTCTGAAATCAAGGTCTGCAACGAGAAGTCTGAGAGAAAAGTGTGATGGGGAGACTTAACTTCAGGTCATCTTGCCAACAACCCCAATCAATTCCTTCTAAACAAAAAAAAATAAAATGTCATTCAATTTGAAGAAGTTTGATTAAATCTTCAGCTCTTCAGCTCTTACCTTGACGAAATCTTCAGCTCGGAGAAGAGAAAGTTCGGTCAGCTCTGTGAGTTCTGCAGCTCGATCTTCAATTCGATCTTCAGCTCGTAGAAGAGAAATTTTGAGTTCTTCAGCTCGGAGAAGGAAAGGGAAACGTAACTTGAAGGAAAAGCTCGATTGTCAGCAAATGAAAGGGAAAGGGAAAGGGAAAGGGAAAGGGAAAGGGAAAGCTCGATCTTCAGCAAATGAAAGGGAAAGGGAAAGGGAAATCTTCACTGTTAATGAAATTTCAACAAATTTTAAGGTTTATTTTTTAATGAAAGGGAAAGGGAAAGGGAAATATCTTCAGAAAATTGAAGGAAAGTCTTTTTGATGTTTATTTTTGGCCAATAAGAATGGGAGGGAGAGTTAAAATTGTTGGAGGGAATATAAAATTTTGGTGAAAATTTTAAGGCCACACTTATAATGTGTTGTTTTTACAATAATAAAAATAGGACATTTAAAAAGTGTGGTCATATATATAAAAAACTTGTTGCCAATTATAACATTTTGTAGCAACATTTATAAAGTGTAGCTTATAGTATTAAAGAGTACACTTTTCAAGTGTTGCCAATATTATCGTTACTAAAAGTTAAAAAATTTGGATACACTTTAAAAGCGTTCCCAAAAATACTTTAGGCAACACTTTAGAAGTGTAGTCTAGAATTAGTGTGGTTGTAGACCTAAAATGGTGTAGTGAGGTGAGTTAGACTCAAGCAATGACATTAGGTCATTCTTGGTCATTGCACAGCGAACCCGATGAAAGTCTTAAACTACATCCTAGGTATAGCTGGTGTTCAAACTAGCCTATGAACGAAATGAAATAAAGTACGTATGAATGAATGAAGCAGACTCTGTGTTTGCTAATGAAGACTCCCTAGTTGAGATCCCATATGTTGAGACCTCATTTTGGGAAGTCTTAATGACAAGTCCATGATTCCAAGGTCTCATGGCATATGAATGAAAGATAGGAAAGATGTTCTGTGCTATATGCAATATGATATGTGCTATGTGTAAGATGTTATGTGCTGTGTGCAATATGATAAGTATGATGATGCATGTTAATCTCATGGCATGACTTTCCTAATCCAAATTTGGAAAGCTCACTAACTTTCCTAATCCAAATTTGGAAGGCTCAATAACTTTCCTAATCCAAATTTGGAAAGCTCACTAACTTTCCTAATCCCAATTTGGCAAGGCCACTGACTTGACTTTCCATAATCATGTTGTTAGAAAAGAGCTATTCTTACTCATGCATGTCCTTGGTGTGTGCTTGCATATACCCATACTTAGTAGAATTGTGTACTAATCCCATACAACTCTATATTTTTAGGTGCAGGCACAGGTGGACGCTAGAGTTTACAGGTTGACGTTGCAGCTATCCAGACGTGGAGCTTTCATCCGAACTTGGTAGGCCCTCATGCTTTCGAGGATGTGTACCGTTATTATCTAGCTTAGATATAGGCTTTAGCTAGTGGAGTATGTTCCATTAGTGTTTCTTTCCATTTTTATTTCAGACATTGTATTGGTGCCATTTTGGCAATTATACATTTAATGCATTATTGAACTATTTCTTTCGGTTGATAATCTTAATGTTAGATGGTTGATTGTGAACATTATGAATGTAAGTAGAATGACCTTTATGCATGTTAAGAAACAAAAAGTTTCAAATTTTCTGCTAAAATTAACCTAGATGAAGTAAGAATGATGTAAGTAGGCTTGTCTGCGACCTCTGAGAGGTCAACGACGCCGGTCTCGTCTGGGGTCTAAATTCCAGTCGTGACATCTTCGACTACTACAATCTTCATCGCTAGAGTAACAAAAATATAGTATCACCGAACATGAGGACCTACCAACACTCTGACAAAGAGATCCAAGATTCTTCAATCGACCTTCTTAAGCTTCAATGTCCAAACCCTACATTTATAGATATATAAAGGATATGGGTTAGTACGACACTTGTACTATGCGTGGGTATATGCACAAAAAACATTTAAAGGCATGCATTCAAAGGACTATTACTTTGGAAAGCATGCTAAGTCATTTGAAAGCCTTTAATACACATAGAATAAAACATATACAAGATAAGGATCACAACAACATAAAGCATGATCATAACCAAAGACACATCATCATAAAGTCATATTAACATTTCATGTTCAATAGTTCATATAAACATAACATACAACACTTACCAATAATCCCTTCCCAATCCTACAAGTGCAATGATCATGTGAAGCCCCAGAACCCCACATAATCAAGTAACCAAGATAAGAGACCATAAGTAATTCTTTACTCCATACAACTATATATCATAATTCGTCATCATCACATATAGCAATATAGACCGACCCATGTTCATCAACATATCTACATCATATAAGAGGAACATCATATATCTTAAGCATTATACATTTCATGTTCATAGTACATAAGAACAATCTCCTAGGACTTACCTTAGAGTAACCTTGTGCAATGTCTACGTATAGTCACATACCCTAACTTATATTACGTAGACTCCTCAAGTCACCCTAGCCAATGTCCATTTACTTTAGTCTTTTATTTTAATTGAGGGAACAATCGCCTTATCTGACATTAGACCATCTGATCTAAACATGGAATCCGGTGTCAAGAAACCCCACACCGAAAGAAGGTGGTGTACTTTTCAAGGTAAAACCAAAACATGAACATATAATTCTAGGTGGATCCACTAGCTAGTATACCTATGGCGAAAACATAGTTAAGGAACTATGATACATATTAGAGACCCATAATTCCATATTGATTGGAAGACTCTATCTCATGTGACTCATCGTGAACCTACCTAAAAACATGGGAAGGGTCACCTCTCATATGTAGTTCACTCGGTACTAAGCTAAAGTCCTTTTTCAAATTTCCTTTAAGTTATCATTAATCAAAAAATTTATCGTAGGACATATGAGACTAACTCCTTGTATAAACGTGATCATTATGTCATTATGACTACTATGAGAATTTCCTGCCATCACAACCCTTCATTTGTGAGAATAACATATCATAGTCATATTGTGTAAGGCATACAAGCGAAACATCATCAACCTTTCATTATGATATCCTTAACATGATCCCATATTTAACATATTGATGGACCCTCATACATGCATAGAAATATCATACATACTTCAATTTCATAACAACATCATTTATAGGACAACATAAACATAATAGAGTTATAATAACTTTAAAAGACTTACCTATTACTTCCAAGAATTTTCATGAAGAAATTACTCTCAATTCACAACAATAATCCAATAATATAGTGAAATTCAAAATAACATAACCAATCCCAACCACTCTAGCCATATACAAGACCCATTCATAGCTAGGGTTAAGGGAAAGGGGTTCATTTTATGAGTTCATTCAAGCAACAGTTCCACTCCCAACATTACATGACATTAAGTGAATGATCTAACATAATCGAATCCATCATTTAGGAAAAGAACATGCTTCACACGAAATCCAACAGTTCCATATCAATTATTCAACAATACACACTTAATTAGTAATAGAAAATGATGGTTTATCATAATTAGTCATCAATTTCGAGTTTGGAAGAAAACACATTGGTTGAGTAAAAACCCTAGAGTTTGAATTATTTTGAAATCACTTTGGAAGGACCTCTTGGGGAAAAGAATCCAAGAGTGAAAAACCCATACCTTAATGACGATTAAATCGACGAATTTTGAGAAGAAAAGTTGAGAACTTCACCTTATTCTCCAAGCTTTCAATGTTCTTCAATGGTGGTTGAGTAGAGAGACAATTTAGAAAGAGATGAGAGTGAATTTGTAAATCTGATTTTTAGTGCGTTAATGTGACTTAAAATGGACCTAAAACTAAAATAAAAACGTCCCCTAAATTACTCAAAATACCCCTCAATTCTTTTTTCTAAAATTTGGGTCTAGGTAGTGAGCCTCGTGGAGTCCCCACGTCACGAGGCTACTTTTTTCTTCCTTGTGATGGCAGCGCGACGCGTCCTTGGCTCCACACCACCTTGCTCGACAATGCTTAGGTCCTCCTCAAGGACCCTTCGGGTGGTCCTTGTGGAGTGGTTACACCACGTTTGGAACCTTTATACTATATTTTACCTGTTCAAAGTCTTTTTACAAGTTTTTAGACTTCATTTTACACTCCCAAACCTTCACCAAACCAAGGGATGTCTACTAGTTCATATTTAGCTAGTTTCAGGATGTCAAGGTCTTTGTTTTTCGTTTCGCTCTACCCTTTTCTAATTGTGTTTAATATATATTATAGGTTTGGAAACATCATTTTAACAATTATTTAATAGGTGAGTCTGTAGTATAAGTCATGGAACTTCCGGATTGTTACATTATCCCCTCCTTAGGAACATTCATCCCCGAATGACATAAAAATCTCTTGGAGGGTAAGGATAGTCTCAATACTAGCAACGCAACAAACAACAACATATAATCATAATAAAGCGCAGCATAGGATTACTTCACACTCCTTTAAACACATACAAAAACTTTACACATATAACTCAATTCATGATGCATAACATATAAGAGCTCAATATTTCATAACACATAATGAGGAACTACCTTCTGAACATCAATACGAGCTCAAAACATGTAACAACCCTCAAAATGTACTAAGGTATATATATAGAGTGTCACATGTGACGAAAAAGGTTAATAATATGTTCATTAAGTGTTTTATAGTATGTATACTTGATTTGAGGTGATTTGGAAGTCAAACGTCAAGGGATGACCAAGACGTTCAACGACGAGTCACCAAAGGTCCTTAGGTGTTTTTATGTGCTTATGTGTGTTTAATGGGATCTTTAGGTCCTTATATAAGTTATAATTATGTTTATAGGAAGTGTGTTCAGTTTCATAAAGTTTAGAGGTCAAACGTCCAAGAACGTCCATGACGTTCGAAAGTTGGTCTTTGGACGTACTAGCGAGTCCTTGTATGTTTTCCTTGATTTTATGTGTTTTTTGGAGTTGAGAATCAGTCTATTTGACCCTAGTAACTAAATATACATGTTAAGGGTAAAAACATATGGGTACGACTTCCCGTGGACCACCCAAAGGGCCCCTAAAGAGGACCCAAACATTGGAGAATAGGCTGCCCAAGGCAGCGTGCAGGAGCAAGATTTGGACCTTGACCTCGAGACGCATGCTTGGAACGCACCTCACTGCCTCAAATTGATTTGGGTCAGAATGGGGAGGCTGATCCGCGACACGCAGCCCACTCCTAGATCCGGTTGCATCATTTTTAAGTCAATATTTACATGTCTAAGAGCCCCAATTCGTGTGGGGATGTTTTGGTAACTTAGGGGACGTTTTATTAACTGATTTTAGGACCTTTTTGAACCCTTTTCCAAGCCAAAATCCCAATACACATTAATAAATCAAATTCCCAAAGTTCTCTTCTCTTCGAAAACCCCCAAAACCCCCATTGACTACCAAGCTCAAGAACAAGTTATAGAGTGGGTTTATTGGATCTTTCTTCTTAGATTTGCATGAACTTTTTAATGTATAAGGTATGCTTATCCTTCATCCATAGATAACCATTCATCTATGGAGTCCTTTCAAATGTTTTCTAAACATGAATTCTAAGTCAAAAATACTATTTTTGAATCTAGCCATTGATTCATTCTTAAATTGATTTCAAAAGCATTCTAATGATGAATATATGTTTATCTACTGATTTATGATGAATTTCTATCCAATTTTATGAAGAAACCATGATCCTCCTAATTATTCAAATTAGCCTATAATGTGGGTCTTGTGATATTGATTTGATATTATAGAATTTTGATTAGATTGTATTGAATTGGTTATTTCTATTACTTTCTATATCAATTGAATATGAATTGTGGATGAATGATCAAAGATAATCATTATCTTGGAGATTTAGTGAGTTGACTTATTTTTTCTAATTAGACTAGAATGTTTATTGAATCGTGTTGATTGGTATGGTCCAACTTTGGTGGCAGTGTTTACATTCTTGTACATGTTTATGTGTTATGATCATCGTCTAGAAGGCATTATATGCAATATGAATTGATATGATGATTTCTATGTTAGAAAGATGAAGGATTTAGCCTTGATTCAAATATCATGTCTAAGTGAACTAATGCTACATGAAGTTCTGTGTATAGTTTTCTACACTACTTGCTTAATCTAGGCATGGGGGATGATTTTATATGTGTATATGTTATGATCATGTTAGGGTTAGGTGTGGTCTATATGGCTAATGGTGATAAATATCCTTGTAGCATGACCCCTACCCATATGAACCGTATATGAATGTGTGATCAAAGTATGCTAAGAGTCTTATATTCTAATGTCGAATATGTTAGTGTCTCATATGATTTAATGTGAATGTGTGTAGTCTATAGTCCTTAATACCCTATATGATTGTATGACTTGTGACTTGAAGAATGTTGTACAAGTTTTGTGGTCTTTAGAGGGTGGCTTCTTCAATACTATATGATAGCCATTATGTGATCATGTTAACCAATGTACACACACATTTCAGGCATATCTATGAGTAGGATGGATTCATGATTATTGAGGAAAGGATAGTTCTCCTATGCATCATCACCTATTTCTATGCATGTAAAGTATATGATTTATTAATTTATGAACATGTGTGCCTAAAGGTGTTTATGTGAAGGTAGATCTCACATATATGTACACACACATGCATATAATAATATTATATGATTATGTGAAAGGACATTCTAACATAATGTAGGTTATATGGTGAATGTAGAATTCTCATCCTAGATACCTTTGATCATATGATATATGAGGGAGTAAGTCCCTAAGGCCTTTCTTTATGAACTAATGTTATCTAAAGCCTTAATGATGTTTAAAAAGGGAGTTATTGCTTAGCACCAAAAGGGTATGTAAATGAGATGGAGGTCTCACGTTAGTAAGTTCGGTTTCCCACATGGGTTTCTTTACGACTAGTAGTGTTGATTCCCAAGGTATATCTTGTCTCATGAGATGGAAACCTTCACAATTAGCAGTCATGGTTTCTATAAACAATCTCCTTGTCCCTTAACTATATGCCCATATAGTACTCTAGCTTAGTGGATCCACCTAGATAAGTTATGCACAAATTGTTTCACCTTAGGCAAGTGTTAACCCTCTCTTTTCGGTGTGGGAGTAGAACATCGGATTCCATGTAGCTCAATTGGTCTATGTAGGTTATGGCTATGTCTCCAAAAGGTTAATAATTAACTAAGATAAGAATATGAACTCTAATCTAAATTTCTTGAGAACTGTACTTGGTATGAGAGGACTATGGACCCTACCTATGCATTGCACTAGATGAATTCAAGAAAGAATAGGATTGGAGACCCTTATGAAGTAAAGACTTATGGTGTGCATGAATCGTATGAATGCATGTTAAGTGATCTTGTTATGTTCATAAAGTGTACTAAAAATACATGTTGCATGATTTCATATGAAATGTCCTCTTTAAATGCATATTTTTGCATGGTTGCCATACTTAGTGCATTCTTGTACTAATACCATTCTTCTTCATCTTTTTACATAAAGTGTAGGTGGTGGTGGGTAGAGGTTGTCTCCTATGTGAAGATCTTGGATAGATCTCCCAAGTTCAAGTAAAGGAACCCTTATGATTCAAGGGTAGCCTATGTCAAGATGTTCTTAAAGTTAATGTAATAGCTTAGACTTATATTTATGTTGTTAAGGGCCGTGTCCCTATTCTATTCTATTGAGTGTGTCTTAAGATGGCAAAGAGACATTAGAGTCTAATATGTATTATGACTCCTATTTTATATAAAAATATGAGTGATGTTCTAGCATATGATGTGCTATGAAAAGTTTTAAATTTTCCGCTGTTTTTATTATGATTATGCAATGAAAGATGTCTAAGGGCTTGTCTTAGACCTCTGAGAGGTCGACGACGCCGTGTGGCAATCTAGGAGTACCTTAAGTTATAGGGGTACTTTGGGTCGTTACAAATTTGGTATCAGAGCATAAGGTTTTGTGTTTTGTTTTTAGGTTTCAATGTCACATGTTGCCACGTCTAGTAGAGTCT
>JABWTJ010001232.1:81688-100248 GCA_016801875.1 Solanum sitiens | reverse complement strand
ATGTGTGCTATAGCACACGAAAAATTTTCGAAATTGGGGTATGTGCGCTTCGGGGCTATTTTGACCTTGAAAATGGGTCGGAATGGCCGTCAGGGCCAACCGGATGCATAGCCAATGTCTTGACGGACGTCCACAAATGTTTTTGGCACTTTTGACGTCGGGATCCGGATCACCCAAAAAATGGTGTGCTATAGCACACGAAAAATAGTCGAAATGGGGGTATGCGCGCTTCGGGGCTATTTTGACCTTCAAAATGAGTCGGAATGGCTGTCAGGGCCAACCGGATGCATAGCCAACGTCTTGACGGATGTCCACAAAAAATTTGGCACTTTTGACGTAGGGATCCGGATCACCGAAAAAATGGTGTGCTATAGCACACAAAAAATCGTCGAAATGGGGGTATGCGCGCTTCGGGGCTATTTTGACCTTCAACATGGGTCGGAATGGACGTCAGGGCCAATCAGATGCATAGCCAACGTCTTGACGGATGTCCACAAAACAATTTGGCACTTTTGACGTCTGGATCTGGATCACCCAAAAAATGGTGTGCTATAGCACATGAAAAATCATCGAAATGGGGGTATGCGCTTCGGGGCTATTTTGACCTTCAAAATGGGTCGGAATGGCCGTCCGCGCCAACCGGATGCATAACCAACGTCTTGACGAACGTCCACAAAAATATTTGGCACTTTTGACATCGGGATCCGGATCACCCAAAAAATGGTGTGCTATAGCACACGAAAAATCGTCGAAATGGGGGTATGCGCGCTTTGGGGCTATTTTGACCTTCAAAATGGGTCGGAATGGCTGTCAGGGCAACCCAGATGCATAGCCAATGTCTTGACGGACGTCCACAAAAAGTTTTGGCACTTTTGACGTCGGGATCCGGATCACCCAAAAAATGGTGTGCTATAGCACACGAAAAATCGTTAAAATGGGGGTATGCGCGCTTCGGAGCTATTTTGACCTTGAAAATGGGTCAGAGGCCGTCAGGGCCAACCGAATGCATAGCCAACGTCCTGACGGATGTCCACAAAAATTTTTGTTACTTTTGACGTCGGGATCTGGATATCCCAAAAAATGGTGTGCTATAGCACACGAAAAATCGTCAAAATGGGAGTATGCGCGCTTCGGGGCTATTTTGACCTTGAAATTGGGTCGGAATGGCCATTAGGGCCAACCGGATGCATAGCCAACGTCTTGACGGACGTCCACAAAAATATTTGGCACATTGGACATCGGCATCCGGATCACCCAAAAAATGGTGTGCTATAGCACACGAAAAATCATCGAAATGGGGGTATGCGCGCTTCGGGGCTATTTTGACCTTCAAAATGGGTCGGAATGGCCGTCAGGACCAACCGGATGCATAGCCAACGTCTTGACGGACGTCCACAAAAAAATTTGGCACTTTTGACGTCGGGATCTGGATCCCACTTCAAAAAATTGGTTGCTATGGCACACGAAAAATCGCGTCGAAATGAGGGGATGCGGCTTCGGGGCTATTTTGACCTTCAAAATGGTCGGAATGGCGCGTCAGGGAACCAACCGGAGTCATAGCCAAGTCTGACGGACGTCCACAAAATTTTTTGGCACTTTTGACGTCGGGATCTGGATCACCCAAAAAATGGTGTGCTATAGCACACGAAAAATTGTCGAAATGGGGGTATGCGCGCTTCGGGGCTATTTTGACCTTCAAAATGGGTCGGAATGGCCGTCAGGGCAACCCGGATGCATAGCCAACGTCTTGACGGACGTCCACAAAATTTTTTGGCACTTTTGACGTCGGGATCCGGATCACCCAAAAAATGGTGTGCTATAGCACACGAAAAATCGTTGAAATGGGGGAATACGCGCTTCGGGGATATTTTGACCTTGAAAATGGGTTGGAATGGCCGTCAGGGCCATCCGGATGCATAGCCAATGTCTTGACGGATGTCCACAAAAATTTTTGGCACTTTTGACGTCGGGATCCGGATCACCCAAAAAATGGTGTGCTATAGCACACGAAAAATCATTGAAATGGGGGTATGAGCGCTTCGGGGCTATTTTGACCTTGAAAATGGGTTGGAATGGCCGTCAGGGCCAACCGGATGCATAGCCAACGTCTTGACGGATGTCCACAAAAATTTTTGTTACTTTTGACGTTGGGATCCCGATATCCCAAAAAATGGTGTGCTATAGCACACGAAAAATCGTCGAAATGGGGGTATGCGCGCTTCGGGGCTATTTTGACCTTGAAAATGGGTCGGAATGGCCGTCAGGGCCAACCGGATGCATAGCCAACGTTTTGATGGACGTCCACAAAAATATTTGGCACTTTTGACGTCGGGATCCGGATCACCCAAAAAATGGTGTGCTATAGCACACGAAAAATCGTCGAAATGAGGGTATACGCGCTTCGGGGCTATTTTGACATTGAAAATGGGTCGGAATGGCCGTCAGGGCAACCGGATGCATAGCCAACGTCTTGACGGACGTCCACAAAAATTTTTGGCACTTTTGACGTCGGGATCCGGATCACCCAAAAAATGGTGTGCTATAGCACACGAAAAATCATCAAAATGGGGGTATGCGCATTTCGGGGCTATTTTGACCTTCAAAATGTGTCGGAATGGCCGCCAGGGCCAACCGGATGCATAGCCAACGTCCTGACGGATGTCCACAAAAATTTTTGTTACTTTTGACGTCGGGATCCGGATATCCCAAAAAATGGTGTGCTATAGCACACGAAAAATCGTCGAAATGGGAGTATGCGCGCTTCGGGGCTATTTTGACCTTGAAAATGGGTCAGAATGGCCGTCAGGGCCAACCGGATGCATAGCCAACGTCTTGACGGACGTCCACAAAATTTTTTTTGGCACTTTTGACGTCGGGATCTGGATCACCCAAAAAATGGTGTGCTATAACACACGAAAAATCGTCAAAATGGGGGTATGCGCACTTCGGGACTATTTTGACCTTCAAAATGGGTCGGAATGGCCATCAGGGCAACCCGGATGCATAGCCAACGTCTTGACGGACGTCCACAAAAATTTTTGGCACTTTTGACGTCGGGATCCGGATCACCCAAAAAATGGTGTGCTATAGCACACGAAAAATCGTCGAAATGGGGGTATGCGCGCTTCGGGTCTATTTTGACCTTCAACATGGGTCGGAATGGACGTCAGGGGCAATCAGATGCATAGCCAACATCTTGACGGATGTCCACAAAACATTTTGGCACTTTTGACGTCTGGATCCGGATCACCCAAAAAATGGTGTGCTATAGCACATGAAAAATCATCGAAATGGGGGTATGCGCTTCGGGGCTATTTTCACCTTCAAAATGGGTCGGAATGGGCGTCCGCGCCAACCGGATGCATAACCAACGTCTTGACGAACGTCCACAAAAAACTTTGGCACTTTTGACGTCGAGATCCGGATCACCCAAAAAATGGTGTGCTATAGCACACGAAAAATCGTCGAAATGGGGGTATGCGCGCTTCGGGGCTATTTTGACCTTCAAAATGGGTCGGAATGGCTGTCAGGGCAACCCGGATGCATAGCCAACGTCTTGACGGACGTCCACAAAAAGTTTTGGCACTTTTGACGTCCGGATCCGGATCACCCAAAAAATGGTGTGCTATAGCACACGAAAAATCGTTAAAATGGGGGTATGCGCGCTTCGGGGCTATTTTGACCTTGAAAATGGGTCGGAATGGCCGTCAGGGCCAACCGAATGCATAGCCAACGTCCTGACGGATGTCCACAAAAATTTTTGTTACTTTTGACGTCGGGATCCGGATCACCCAAAAAATGGTGTGCTATAGCACACGAAAAATCATCGAAATGGGGGTATGCACGCTTCGGGGCTATTTTGACCTTGAAAATGGGTCGGAATGGCCGTGAGGGCCAACCGGATGCATATACAATGTCTTGACGGACTTCCACAAAATGTTTTGGCACTTTTGACGTCGGGATCCGGATCACCCAAAAAATAGTGTGCTATAGCACACAAAAAATCGTCAAAATGGGGGTATGCGCGCTTCAGGGCTATTTTGACCTTGAAAATGGGTCGGAATGGCCGTGAGGGCCAACCGGATGCATAGCCAACGTCTTGACGAACGTCCACAAAAATTTTTGGCACTGTTGACGTCGGGATCCGGATCACCCAAAAAATGGTGTGCTATAGAACACGAAAAATCATCGAAATGGGGGTATGCGCGCTTCGGGGCTATTTTGACCTTGAAAATGGGTCGGAATGGCTGTGAGGGACAACCGGATGCATAGCCAACGTCTTGATGGACGTCCACAAAAATTTTTGGCACTTTTGACATTGGGATCCGGATTACCCAAAAAATGGTGTGCTGTAGCACACGAAAAATCGTCGAAATGGGGGTATGCGCGCTTCGGGGCTATTTTGACCTTATAAATGGGTCGGAATGGCCGTGAGGGCCAACCGAATGCATAGCCAACGTCTTGACGGACGTCCACAAAAAGTTTTGGCACTTTTGACGTCGTGATCCGGATCACCCAAAAAATGGTGTGCTATAGCACACGAAAAATTGTCGAAATGGGGGTATGCGCGCTTCAGGGCTATTTTGACCTCGAAAATGGGTCGGATTGGCCGTGAGGGAGAACCGGATGCATAGCCAACGTCTTGACGGACGTCCACAAAATTTTTTGGCACTTTTGACGTCGGGATCCGGATCACCCAAAAAATGGTGTGCTATAGCACACGAAAAATCGTCAAAATGGGGGTATGCGCGCTTTAGGCTATTTTGACCTTGAAAATGGGTCGGAATGGCCGTGAGGGCCAATCGAATGCATAGTCAGCGTCTTGACGGACGTCCACAAAATTTTTTGGCACTTTTGACATCGGGATCCGGATCAACCAAAAAATGGTGTGCTATAGCACACGAAAAATCATCGAAATGGGGGGTATGCACGCTTCGGGGCTATTTTGACCTTGAAAATGGGTCGGAATGGCCGTGAGGGCCAACCGGATGCATAGCCAACGTCTTGACGGACGTCCACAAAATTTTTGGCACTTTTGACGTCGGGATCCGGATCACCCAAAAAATGGTGTGCTATAGCACACGAAAAAACGTCGAAATGAGGGTATGCGCGCTTCAGGGCTATTTTGACCTTGAAAATGGGTCGGAATGGCCGTGAGGGCCAACCGGATGCATAGCCAACGTCTTGACGGACGTCCACAAAATTGTTTGGCCCTTTTGACGTCGGAATCCGGATCACCCAAAAAATGGTGTGCTATAGCACACGAAAAATCGTCGAAACGGGTGTATGCGCTCTTCGGGGCTATTTTGACCTTGAAAATGGGTCGGAATGGCCATGAGGGCCAACCGGATGCATAGCCAACGTCTTGACGGACGTCCACAAAAAGTTTTGGCACTTTTGACGTCGGGATCCGGATCACCCAAAAAATGGTGTGCTATAGCACACGAAAAATCGTCGAAATGGGGGTATGCGCGCTTCAAGGCTATTTTGACCTTGAAAATGGGTCGAAATGGCCGTGAGGGAGAACCGGATGCATAGCCAACGTCTTGACGGACGTCCACAAAAATTTTTGGCAATTTTGACGTCGGGATCCGGATCACCCAAAAAATGGTGTGCTATAGCACACGAAAAAACGTCGAAATGAGGGTATGCGCGCTTCAGGGCTATTTTGACCTTGAAAATGGGTCGGAATGGCCGTGAGGGCCAACCGGATGCATAGCCAACGTCTTGACGGACGTCCACAAAATTGTTTGGCCCTTTTGACGTCGGAATCCGGATCACCCAAAAAATGGTGTGCTATAGCACACGAAAAATCGTCGAAACGGGTGTATGCGCTCTTCGGGGCTATTTTGACCTTGAAAATGGGTCGGAATGGCCATGAGGGCCAACCGGATGCATCGCCAACGTCTTGACGGACGTCCACAAAAATTTTTGGCACTTTTGACGTCGGGATCCGGATCACCCAAAAAATGGTGTGCTATAGCACACAAAAAATCGTCGAAATGGGGGTATGCGCGCTTCGGGGCTATTTTGACCTTGAAAATTGGTCGGAATGGCCGTGAGGGCTAACCGGATGCATAGCCAACCTCTTGACGGACGTCCACCAAATTTTTGGCACTTTTGACGTCGGGATCCGGATCACCCAAAAAATGGTGTGCTATGGCACACGAAAAATCCTCGAAATGGGGGTATGCGCGCTTCGGGGCTATTTTGACCTTCAAAATGGGTCGGAATGGCCGTCAGGGCCAACCGGCTGCATATCCAACGTCTTGATGTACGTCCACAAAAAATTTTGGCACTTTTGACGTCGGGATCCGGATCACCCAAAAAATAGTGTGCTATAGCACACGAAAAATCATCGAAATGGGGGTATGCGCTTTGGTGCTATTTTGACCTTCAAAATGGGTCAGAATGGCCGTCAGGACAGTCGGATGCATAGCCAACGTCTTGACGGACGTCCACAAAAATTTGTAGCACTTTTGACATCGGGATCCGGATCACCCAAAAAATAGTGTGCTATAGCACACGAAAAATCGTCGAAATGGGGGTATGCGCGCTTCGGGGCTATTTTGACCTTCAAAATGGGTCGGAATGGCCATCAGGGCCAACCGGATGCATAGCCAACGTCATGACGGACGTCCACAAAAACATTTCGCACTTTTGATGTCGGGATCCGAATCACCCAAAAAATGGTGTGCTATAGCACACGAAAAATCGTTGAAATGGGGGTATGCGCGCTTCGGGGCTATTTTGACCTTCAAAATGGGTCGGAATGGCCGTCAGGACCAACCTGATGCATAGCCAACATCTTGACGGACGTCCACAAAAATATTTGGCACTTTTGACGTCGGGATTCGGATCACCCAAAAAATGGTGTGCTATGGCACACGAAAAATCCTCGAAATGGGGGTATGCGCGCTTTGGGGCTATTTTGACCTTCAAAATGGGTCGGAATGGCCGTCAGGGCCAACCGGATGCATATCCAACATCTTGACGGACGTCCACAAAACATTTTGGTACTTTTGACGTCGGGATCCGGATCACTCAAAAAATGGTGTGCTATAGCACACGAAAAATCGTCGAAATGGGGGTATGCGCGCTTCGGGGCTATTTTGACCTTGAAAATGGGTTTGAATGGCCGTCAGGGCCAACGGGATGCATAGCCAACGTCTTGACGGACGTCCACAAAAACTTTTGGCACTTTTGACGTCGGGATCCGGATCACCCAAAATATGGTGTGCTATAGCACACGAAAAATCGTCGAAAAGGGGGTATGCGCGCTTCGGGGCTATTTTGACCTTCAAAATGGGTCAGAATGGCCTCCAGGGCCAACCGTATGCATAGACAACGTCTTGACGGACGTGCACAAAAATTTTTGGCACTTTTGATGTCGGGATCCGGATCACCAAAAAATGGTGTGCTATAGCACACGAAAAATCGTTGAAATGGGGGTATGCGCGCTTCGGGGCTATTTTGACCTTCAAAATGGGTCGGAAAGGCCTTCAGGGCCAACGGGATGTATAGCCGATGTCTTGACGGACGTCCACAAAAAACTTTGGCACTTTTTACGTCGGGATCTGGATCACCCAAAAAATGGTGTGCTATAGCACATGAAAAATCATCGAAATGGGGGTATGCACGCTTCGGGGCTATTTTGACCTTCAAAATGGGTCGGAATGGCCGTCAGGATAGTCGGATGCATAGCCAACGTCTTGACGGACGTCCACAAAAATTTGTGGCACTTTTGACGTCGGGATTCGGATCACCCAAAAAATGGTGTGCTATGGCACACGAAAAATCCTCGAAATGGGGGTATGCGCGCTTCGGGGCTATTTTGACCTTCAAAATGGGTCGGAATGGCCGTCAGGGCCAACCGGCTGCATATCCAACGTCTTGATGTACGTCCACAAAATATTTTGGCACTTTTGACGTCGGGATCCGGATCACCCAAAAAATAGTGTGCTATAGCACACGAAAAATCATCGAAATGGGGGTATGCGCGCTTCGGGGCTATTTTGACCTTCAAAATGGGTCGAAATGGCCGTCAGGGCCAACCTGATGCATAGCCAAGGTCTTGACGGACGTGCACAAAAATTTTTGGCAATTTTGACGTCGGGATCTGGATCACCCAAAAAATGGTGTGCTATAGCACACAAAAAATCATTGAAATGGGGGTATGCGCGCTTCGGGGCTATTTTAACCTTCAAAATGGGTCGGAATGGCCGTCAGGACAACCGGATGCATAGCCAACGTCTTGACGGACGTCCACAAAAATTGTTGGCACTTTTGACGTCGGGATCCGGTTCACCCAAAAAATTGTGTGCTATAGCACACGAAAAATCGTCGAAATGGGGGTATGCGCGCTTCGGGGCTATTTTGACATTCAAAATGGGTCGGAATGCCCGTCAGGGCCAACCGGATGCATAGCCAACGTCTTGACGGACGTCCACAAAAATATTTGGCATTTTTGACATCGGGATCCGGATCAGCCAAAAAATGGTGTGCTATAGCACACGAAAAATCATCGAAATGGGGGTATGCGCGCTTCGGGGCTATTTTGACCTTCAAAATGGGTTGGAATGGCCATCAGGGCCAATCGGATGCATAGCCAACGTCTTGACGGACGTCCACAAAAATTGTTGGCACTTTTGACGTCAGGATCCGGATCACCCAAAAAATGGTGTGCTATAGCACATGAAAAATCGTCGAAATGGGGGTATGCGTGCATCGGGGCTATTTTGACATTGAAAATGGGTCGGAATAGCCGTCAGGGCCAACCGGATGCAGAGCCAACGTCTTGACGGACGTCCACAAAAATTTTTGGCACTTTTGACGTCGGGATCCGGATCACCCAAAAAATGGTGTGCTATAGCACACGAAAAATCGTCGAAATGGGGGTATGCGCGCTTCGGGGCTATTTTGACCTTGAAAATGGGTTTGAATGGCCGTCAGGGCCAACTGGATGCATATCCAACGTCTTGACGGACGTCCTCAAAATTTTTTGGCACTTTTGACGTCGGGATCCGGATCACCCAAAAGATGGTGTGCTATAGCACACAAAAAATCGTCGAAAAGGGGGTATGCGTGCTTCGGGGATATTTTGACCTTCAAAATGGGTCGGAATGGCCGTCAGGGCCATCCGGATGCATAGCCAACGTCTTGACAGACGTCCACAAAAATTTTTGGCACTTTTAACGTCGGGATCCGGATAACCAAAAAATGGTGTGCTATAGCACACGAAAAATCGTCGAAATGGGGGTATGCGCGCTTCGGGGCTATTTTGACCTTCAAAATGGGTCGGAATGGCCGTCAGGACAACCGAATGCATAGGCAACGTCTTGACGGACGTCCACAAAAAATTTTGGCACTTTTTACGTCGGGATCCGGATCACCCAAAAAATAGTGAACTATAGCACACGAAAAATCGTCGAAATGGGGTATGCGTGCTTCGGGGCTATTTTGACCTTCAAAATGGGTCGAAATGGCCGTCAGTGCCAACCGGATGCATATCCAACGTCTTGACGGACGTCCACAAAAACTTTTGGCACTTTTGACATCGGGATACGGATCACCCAAAAAATGGTGTGCCATAGCACACGAAAAATCATCGAAATGGGGGTATGCGCACTTCGGGGCTATTTTGACCTTCATAATGGGTCGGAATGGCCGTCAAGGCCAACCAGATGCATAGCCAACGTCATGACGGACGTCCACAAAAAATTTTGGCACTTTTGACGTCGGGATCCGGATCACCCAAAAAATGGTGTGCTATAGCACACGAAAAATCGTTGAAATGGGGGTATGCGCGCTTCGGGGCTATTTTGACCTTCAAAATGGGTCGGAATGGCCGTCAGGGCCAACCGGATGCATAGCCAACGGCTTGACGGACGTCCACAAAAATATTTGGCACTTTTGACATCGGGATTCGGATCACCCAAAAAATGGTGTGCTATGGCACACGAATAATCCTCGAAATGGGGGTATGCGCGCTTCGGGGCTATTTTGACCTACAAAATGGGTTGGAATGGCCGTCAGGGCCAACCGAATGCATATCCAACGTCTTGACGGACGTCCACAAAAAATTTTGGCACTTTTGACGTCGGGATCCGGATAATCCAAAAAATAGTGTGCTATAGCACACGAAAAATCGTCGAAATGGGGGTATGCGCGCTTCGGGGCTATTTTGACCTTCAAAATGGGTCGGAATGGCCGTCAGGGCCAACCGGATGCATAGCCAACGTCTTGACGGACGTCCACAAAAATATTTGGCACTTTTGACGTCGGGATCCAGATCACCCAAAAAATGGTGGGCTATAGCACACGAAAAATCGTCAAAAGGGGGGCTATTTTGACCTTCAAAATGGGTCGGAATGGCCGTCAGGGCCAACCGGATTCATAGCCAACGTCTTGACGGACGTCCACAAAAATATTTGGCACTTTTGACATCGGGATCCGGATCACCAAAAAAATGGTGTGCTATAGCACACGAAAAATGCAATCGAAATGGGTATGCGCGCTTCGGGGCTATTTTGAACTTGAAAATGGGTCAGAATGGCCGTGAGGGCCATCTAGATGCATAGCCAAGGTCTTGACGTACGTCCACAAACAATTTTGGCACTTTTGACATCGGGATTCGGATCACCCAAAAAATGGTGTGCTATAGCACACGAAAAATCGTCGAAATGGGGGTATGCGCGCTTTGCGGCTATTTTGACCTTGAAAATGGGTCGGAATGGCCGTGCGGGCCAACTAGATGCATATCCAAGGTCTTGACGGACGTCCACAAAAAAGTTTGGCACTTTTGACGTCGAGATCCGGATCACCCAAAAAATGGTGTGCAATAGCACACGAAAAATCGTCGAAATGGGGGTATGCATGCTTCGGGGCTATTTTGATCTTGAAAATGGGTCGAAATTGCCGTGAGAGCCAACCGAATATATATACAAGGTCTTTACGGACATCCACAAAAATTTTTGGCACTTTTGATATCGGGATCCGGATCACCCAAAAAATGGTGTGCTATAGCACACGAAAAAAACGTTGAAAATGGGGGTATGTGCGCAATTCGGGGCTATTTTGATTGACCTTGAAAATGGTCAAAATGGCCGTGAGGGCCAACCGGATGCATAGCCAAGGTCATGACGGACGTCCACAAAAATTTGGCACTTTTGACGTCGGGATCCGGATCACCCAAAAAATGGTGTGCAATAGCACACGAAAAATCGTCGAAATGGGGGTATGCGCGCTTCGGGGCTATTTTGACCTTGAAAATGGGTCCGAATGGCCGTGAGGCCCAGCCGGATGCATAGCCAAGGTCTTGATGGACGTCCACAAAAATATTTGGCACTTTTGACGTCGGGATCCGGATCACCCAAAAAATGGTGTTCTATAGCACACGAAGAATCGTTGAAATGGGGGTATGCACACTTTGGTGCTATTTTGACCTTGAAAATGGGTCCGAATGGCCGTGAGGGCCAAACGGATGCATACCCAAGGTCTTGACGGACGTCCACAAAAATATTTGGCACTGTTGACGTCGGGATCCGGATCACCCAAAAAATGGTGTGCTATAGCACACAAAAAATCGTCAAAATGGGGGTATGCGCGCTTCGGGGCTATTTTGACCTTGAAAATAGGTCGGAATGGCCGTGAGGGCCAACCGGATGCATAACCAAGGTCTTGACGGACGTTCACAAAATTTTTTGGCACTTTTGACGTAGGGATCCGGATCACCCAAAAAATGGTGTTCTATAGCACACGAAGAATCGTTGAAATGGGGGTATGCGCGCTTTGGTGCTATTTTGACCTTGAAAATGGGTCAGAATGGCCGTGAGGGCCAAACAGATGCATAGCCAAGGTCTTGACGGACGTCCACAAAAATTTTTGGCACTGTTGACGTCGGGATCCGGATCACCCAAAAAATGGTGTGCTATAGCACACGAAAAATCGTCGAAATGGGGGTATGCGCGCTTCGGGGCTATTTTGACCTTGAAAATGGGTCGGAATGGTCTTGAGGGCCAACCGGATGCATAACCAAGGTCTTGACGGACATCAACAAAAATATTTGGCACTTTGGACGTCGGGATCCGGATCACCCAAAAAATGGTGTGCTATAGCACACGAAAAATCGTCGAAATGGGGGTATGCGCGCTTCGGGGCTATTTTGACCTTGAAAATGGATTGGAATGGCCGTGAGGGCCAATCGGATGCATAGCCAATGGCTTGACGGACGTCCACAAAAATTTTTGGCACTTTTAACGTCGGGATCCGGATAACCCAAAAAATGGTGTGCTATAGCACACGAAAAATCATCGAAATGGGGATATGCGCGCTTTGGTGCTATTTTGACCTTGAAAATGGGTCGGAATGGCCGTGAGGGCCAACTAGATGCATAGCCAAGGTCTTGACGAACGTCCATAAAAAAATTTGGCACTTTTTACGTCGGGGTCCGGATCACCCAAAAAATGGTGTGGTATGCACACGAAAAATCGTCGAAATGGGGGTTTGCGCGCTTCGGGGCTATTTTGAACTTGAAAATGGGTCATAATGGCCGTGAGGGCCATCTAGATGCATAGCCAAGGTCTTGACGGACGTCCACAAACAATTTTGGCACTTTTGACGTCGGGATTCGGATCACCCAAAAAATGGTGTGCTATAGCACACGAAAAATCGTCGAAATGGGGGTATGCGCGCTTTGGGGCTATTTTGACCTTGAAAATGGGTCGGAATGGCCGTGCGGGCCAACTAGATGCATATCCAAGGTCTTGACGGACGTCCACAAAAACGTTTGGCACTTTTGACGTCGAGATCTGGATCACCCAAAAAATGGTGTGCTATAGCACACGAAAAATCGTTGAAATGGGGGTATGCATGCTTCGGGGCTATTTTGATCTTGAAAATGGGTCGAAATTGCCGTGAGAGCCAACCGAATATATATACAAGGTCTTTACGGACATCCACAAAAATTTTTGGCACTTTTGATATCGGGATCCGGATCACCCAAAAAATGGTGTGCTATAGCACACGAAAAACGTTGAAATGGGGGTATGCGCACTTCGGGGCTATTTTGACCTTGAAAATGGGTCAAAATGGCCGTGAGGGCCAACCGGATGCATAGCCAAGGTCATGACGGACGTCCACAAAAATATTTGGCACTTTTGACGTCGGGATCCGGATCACCCAAAAAATGGTGTGCAATAGCACACGAAAAATCGTCGAAATGGGGGTATGCGCGCTTCGGGGCTATTTTGACCTTGAAAATGGGTCCGAATGGCCGTGAGGCCCAGCCGGATGCATAGCCAAGGTCTTGATGGACGTCCACAAAAATATTTGGCACTTTTGACGTCGGGATCCGGATCACCCAAAAAATGGTGTTCTATAGCACACGAAGAATCGTTGAAATGGGGGTATGCACACTTTGGTGCTATTTTGACCTTGAAAATGGGTCCGAATGGCCGTGAGGGCCAAACGGATGCATACCCAAGGTCTTGACGGACGTCCACAAAAATATTTGGCACTGTTGACGTCGGGATCCGGATCACCCAAAAAATGGTGTGCTATAGCACACGAAAAATCGTCGAAATGGGGGTATGCGCGTTTCGGGGCTATTTTGACCTTGAAAATGGGTCGGAATGGCCGTAAGGGCCAACCGGATGCATAACCAAGGTCTTGACAGATATCCACAAAAATATTTGGCACTTTTGACATCGGGATCCGGATCACCCAAAAATTGGTGTGCTATAGCACACGAAAAATCGTCGAAATGGGGGTATGCGCGCTTCGGGGCTATTTTGACCTTGAAAATGGATCGAAATGGCCGTGAGGGCCAACCGGATGCATAGCCAATGGCTTGACGGATGTCCACAAAAATTTTTGGCACTTTAAACGTCGGGATCCGGATCACCCAAAAAATGGTGTGCTATAGCACACGAAAAATCATCAAAATGGGGATATGCGCGCTTCGGTGCTATTTTGACCTTGAAAATGGGTCGAAATGGCCGTGAGGGCCAACTAGATGCATAGCCAAGGTCTTGACGGACGTCCATAAAAAATTTTGGCACTTTTGACGTCGGGGTCCGGATCACCCAAAAAATGTTGTGCTATGCACACGAAAAATCGTCGAAATGGGGGTATGCGCGCTTCGGGGCTATTTTGACCTTGAAAATGGGTCAGAATGGCCGTGAGGGCCAACTAGATGCATAGCCAAGGTCTTGACGGACGTCCACAAACAATTTTGGCACTTTTGACGTCGGGATTCGGATCACCCAAAAAATGGTGTGCTATAGCACACAAAAAATCGTTGAAATGGGGGTATGCGCGCTTTGGGGCTATTTTGACCTTGAAAATGGGTCGGAATGGCCGTGCGGGCCAACTAGATGCATAGCCAAGGTCTTGACGGACGTCCACAAAAAAGTTTGGCACTTTTGACGTCGAGATCCAGATCACCCAAAAAATGGTGTGCTATAGCACACGAAAAATCGTCGAAATGGGGGTATGCATGCTTCGGGGATATTTTGATCTTGAAAATGGGTCGGAATTGCCGTGAGGGCCAACCGAATATATAGAGAAGGTCTTTACGGACATCCACAAAAATTTTTTGCACTTTTGACATCGGGATCCGGATCACCCAAAAAATGGTGTGCTATAGCACACGAAAAACGTTGAAATGGGGGAATGCGCGCTTCGGGGCTATTTTGACCTTGAAAATTGGTCGAAATGGCCGTGAGGGCCAACCGGATGCATAGCCAAGGTCTTGACGGACGTCCACAAAAATATTTGGCACTTTTGACGTCGGGATCCGGATCACCCAAAAAATGGTGTGCAATAGCACACGAAAAATCATTCAAATGGGGGTATGCGTGCTTCGGGGCTATTTTGACCTTGAAAATGGGTCCGAATGGCCGTAAGGACCAGCCGGATGCATAGCCAAGGTCTTGATGGACGTCCACAAAAATATTTGGCACTTTTGACGTCGGGATCCGGATCACCCAAAAAATGGTGTGCTATAGCACACGAAGAATCGTTGAAATGGGGGTATGCGCGCTTTGGTGCTATTTTGACCTTGAAAATGGGTCCGAATGGCCGTGAGGGCCAAACAGATGCATAGCCAAGGTCTTGACGGACGTCCACAAAAATTTTTGGCACTGTTGACGTTGGTATCCGGATCACCCAAAAAATGGTGTGCTATAGCACACGAAAAATCGTCGAAATGGGGGTATGCGCGCTTCGGGGCTATTTTGACCTTGAAAATGGGTCGAAATGGCCGTGAGGGCCAACCGGATGCATAGCCAAGGTCTTGACGGACGTCCACAAAAATATTTGGCACTTTTGACGTCGGGATCCAGATCACCCAAAAAATGGTGTGCAATAGCACACGAAAAATCGTCGAAATGGGGGTATGCGCGCTTCGGGGCTATTTTGACCTTGAAAATGGGTCTGAATGGCCGTGAGGCCCAGCCGGATGCATAGCCAAGGTCTTGATGGACGTCCACAAAAATATTTGGCACTTTTGACATCGGGATCCGGATCACCCAAAATATGGTGTTCTATAGCACATGAAGAATCGTTGAAATGGGGGTATGCGCTTTGGTGCTATTTTGACCTTTGCACCATGGGGTCCGAATGGCCCAGTGAGGCCAAACGTATGCATAGCCAAGGTCCTGACGGAGCGTCCACAAATTGTTTGACACGGTTGACGTCGGGGATCCGGATCACCTCAAAAAATGGTGTGGCTATAGCACCACGAAAAATAGTCGAAATGGGGGTAAGGCTGCTTCGGGGCTATTTTGACCTTGAAAATGGGTCGGAAATGGCCGGAGGGCCAACCGGATGGCGTAACCCAAGGTCTTGATAGAACGAATCCAAAAAATATTTGGCACTTTGATACATCGGGATCCAGGATCAACCCAAAAATTGGTGTGCTATAGCACACGAAAAATCGTCGAAATTGGGGTATGCGCGCTTCGGGGCTATTTTGACCTTGAAAATGGATCGAAATGGCCGTGAGGGCCAACCGGATGCATAGCCAATGGCTTGACAGACGTCCACAAAAATTTTTGGCACTTTAAACATCGGGATCCGGATCACCCAAAAAATGGTGTGCTATAGCACATGAAAAATCATCGAAATGGGGATATGCGTGCTTCGGTGCTATTTTGACCTTGAAAATGGGTCGAAATGGCCGTGAGGGCCAACTAGATGCATAGCCAAGGTCTTGATGGACGTCCATAAAAAATTTTGGCACTTTTGACGTCGGGATCCAGATCACCCAAAAAATGGTGTGCTATAGCACACGAAAAATCGTCGAAATGGGGGTATGCGCGCTTCGGGGCTATTTTGACCTTGAAAATGGGTCAAAATGGCGTGAGGGCCAACTAGATGCAGAGCCAGGTCCTTTGACAGATGGTCCACAAACAATTTTGGGCACTTTTTGAGTCGGGGATTTTCGATCGGATCCACCCAAAAAAAGTGGTGTGCTATAGCACACGAAAATCGTTGAAATGTTGGTATGCGCGCTTTGGGGCGATTGTGGACCTGAAAATGTTCGAATGGCCGTGCGGGCAACTAGATGCGATAGCGAAGGTCTTACGACGTCCCCAAAAATTTTTTGGCACTTTTGACATCGGGAGTCCCGGATCACCCAAAAATAGTGTGCTATAGCACACGAAAAATCATCGAAATTGGGGTATGCATGCTTCGGGGCTTTTTGATCTTGAAATGGGTCGGAAATGGCCGTGAGGGCCCAACCGAATATATAGACAGGTCTTGAAGGACACCACAAAATTTTTTTGGCACTTTTGACATCGGGATCCGATCACCCAAAAAAGTGGTGTGCTTAGCACAACAAAAATCGTCGAAATGGGGTATGCGCGCTTCGGGGCGTATTTTGACCTTGAAATGGGGTCGAATGGGCCGTGAGAGCCAACCGGAGCATAAGCCAAGTCTTGATGGACGTCCACAAAAAGATGGGGCACTTTGGGACGTCCGGGATCCGGATCACAACAAAAAATGGTGGTGGCAAGAGCAAACGAAAAACAGCGAAATGGGGGTATTCGACTTATCGGGGCTTTGTTTGACCTTGAAATGGCCTAATAGGCCGTGAGGGCCCCAACAGGATTGCTAAGCAAATCTTGACGGACGTCCCACAAAATATTTGGCACTTTTTGACGTCGGGTCCGGATCGACCACAAAAAATGGTGTTCTATAGCACACGAAGAATCGTTGAAATGGGGGTATGCGCGCTTTGGTGCTATTTTGACCTTGAAAATGGGTCCGAATGGCCGTGAGGGCCAATCGGATGCATATCCAAGGTCTTGACGGACGTCCACAAAAATTTTTGGCACTTTTGACGTCGGGATCCGGATCACCCAAAAAATGGTGTGCTATAGCACACGAAAAATCGTCGAAATGGGGGTATGCGCGCTTCGGTGCTATTTTGACCTTGAAAATGGGTCTGAATGGCCGTGAGGGCCAACCGGATGCATAGCCAAGGTCTTGACGGACGTTCACAAAATTTTTTGGCACTTTTGACGTAGGGATCCGGATCACCCAAAAAATGGTGTTCTATAGCACACGAAGAATCGTTGAAATGGGGGTATGCGCGCTTTGGTGCTATTTTGACCTTGAAAATGGATCCGAATGGCCGTGAGGGCCAAACGGATGCATATCCAATGTCTTGACGGACGTCCACAAAAATTTTTGGCACTGTTGACGTCGGGATCCGGATCACCCAAAAAATGGTGTGCTATAGCACACGAAAAATCGTCGAAATGGGGGTATGCGCGCTTCGGGGCTATTTTGACCTTGAAAATGGGTCGGAATGGCCGTGAGGGCCAACCGGATGCATAACCAAGGTCTTGACAGACATCCACAAAAATATTTGGCACTTTTGACATCGGAATCCGGATCACCCAAAAATTGGTGTGCTATAGCACACGAAAAATCGTCGAAATTGGGGTATGCGCGCTTCGGGGCTATTTTGACCTTGAAAATGGATCGAAATGGCCGTGAGGGCCAACCGGATGCATAGCCAATGGCTTGACGGACGTCCACAAAAATTTTTGGTACTTTAAACGTCGGGATCCGGATCACCCAAAAAATGGTGTGCTATAGCACATGAAAAATCATCGAAATGGGGATATGGACACGCTTCTGTGCTATTTTGGAACCTTGAAAATGGGTCGAACATGGCCGGGAGGGCCAACCGGATGCATAGCCAACGTCTTGACGGACGTCCTCAAAAACGTTTGGCACTTTTGACATCGGGATCCGGATCACCTAAAAAATGGTATGCTATAGCACACGAAGAATCATCGAAATGGGGGTATGCGCGCTTTGGGGCTATTTTTTGGAACCTGGAAAATGGTGCAAAAAAATGGCCGTGAGGGCCAACCGAATGCATAGCCAAGGTATTGACGGACATCCACAAAATTATTTTGGCACTTTTGACGTCGGGATCCGGATCACCCAAAAAATGGTGTGCTGTAGCACACGAAAAATCGTCGAAATGGGGTAGGCGCGCTTCGGGGCTATTTTGACCTTGAAAATGGGTCGGAATGGCC
>JABWTJ010001232.1:64512-80743 GCA_016801875.1 Solanum sitiens | reverse complement strand
TGACGGATGTCCACAAAAAATTTGGGCACTTTTGACGTCGGGATCCCGACACCCAAAAAATGGTATGCTATAGCACACGAAAAATTGTCGAAATGGGGGTATGAGCGCATCGGGGCTATTTTGACCTTGAAAATGGGTCGGAATGGCCATTAGGGCCAACCGGATGCATAGCCAAGGTCTTGACGGACGTCCACAAAAAGTTTTGGCACTTTTGACGTCGGGATCCGGATCACCCAAAAAATGGTGTGCTATATTGCACACGAAAAATCGTCGAAATAAGGGTATGCGCGCTTCGGTGCTATTTTGACCTTCAAAATGGGTTGGAATGGCCGTGAGGGAAAACTAGATGCACAACCAAGGTCTTGACGGACGTCCACAAAAATATTTGACACTTTTGACATCGGGGTCCGGATCACCCAAAAAATGGTGTGCTATGCACACGAAAAATCGTCGAAATGGGGTTATGCTCGCTTCGGTGCTATTTTGACCTTGAAAATGGGTCGAAATGGCCGTGAGGGCCAACTAGATGCATAGCCAAGGTCTTGACGGACGTCCACAAAAAGTTTTGGCACTTTTGACGTTGGGGTCCGGATCACTCAAAAAATGGTGTGCTATGCACACGAAAAATCGTCGAAATGGGGGTATGCTCGCTTCGGTGCTATTTTATACTTGAAAATGGGTCGGAATGGCCGTGAGGGCCAACTGGATGCATAGCCAAGGTCTTGACGGACGTCCACAAAATTTTTTGGCACTTTTGACGTCGGGATCCGGATCACCCAAACAATGGTGTGCTATAGCACACAAAAAATCATCGAAATGGGGGTATGCGCGCTTCGGGGCTATTTTGACCTTGAAAATGGGTCGGAATGGCCGTGAGGGCCAACCGGATGCATAGCCAAGGTCTTGACGGACATCCCCAAATATATTTGGCACTTTTAACATCGGGATTCGGATCACCAAAAAATGGTGTGCTATAGCACACGAAAAATCATCGAAATGGGGGTATGTGCGCTTCGAGGCAATTTTGACCTTGAAAATGGGTCAGAATGGCCGTGAGGGCCAATCGGATGCATAGCCAAGGTCTTGACAGATGTCAACAAAAATTTTTGGCACTTTTGACGTCGGGATCCGGATCACCCAAAAAATTGTGTGCTTATAGCACACGAAAAATTGTCGAAATGGGGGTAAGCGCGCTTCGGGGCTATTTTTACCTTGAAAATGGGTCGGAATGGCCGTGAGGTCCAACCGGATGCATAGAGAGCTCTTGACGGACGTCCACAAACAATTTTGGCACTTTTGACGTCGGGATCCGTATCACCCAAAAAATGGTGTGCTATAGCACACGAAAAATTGTCGAAATGGGGGTATGCGTGCTTCGGTACTATTTTGACCTTGAAAATGGGTTGGAAAGGCCGTGAAGGCCAACTAGATGCATAGCCAAGGTCTTGACGGACGTCCACAAAAAATTTGGCACTTTTGACGTCGGGATCCGGATCACCCAAAAAATGGTGTGCTATAGCACACGAAAAATCGTCGAAATGGGGGTATGCGCGCTTCGGGGCTATTTTGACCTTGAAAATGGGTTGGAATGGCCGTGAGGGCCAACCAGATGCATAGCCAAGGTCTTGACTGTGAGACCTTGAAAATAGCTTAAGTGCTCTAGAGTCTAACATGTTGGTCTTAGTGTTCTAAGGTCCTAAATGTGTTTAATATGTGGTATATAGGCAGTAGCTAAAGTATTAGGGGTGTTGGAAGTCAAACGTCAAGGGATGACTATGAGGTTTACGACTAAGTCTCCTAAATGTCTAAAATGTGGTTCTATGTGTTTATGTGTGTTTCTTGGTGTTTTAAAGTTCTAAATAGAGTTATTATAGCATGTATAGGCAGTGGTTAAAGTTTCGTGAAGTTTGGAGTTCAAACGATCAAGAACGTCCAAGGCATTCGAAAGATGTGCCTTGAGTCGACCTTGTACGTCTAGGCGAGTTTCATCGAGTTTTATGTGTTCGTTTTGGTTTAAATTCATGTGAGAGGTGTTAAACTCATATATGGTCATGTTTAGGTTGGAAAAGTCCTGGAAATTATCCCCAAGGACCATCAAAGGGTCCTTGAGGAAAGGACCCAAAATCTGTTGGCAGACTGTCCCAGACAGCCTTTGCGACGGAGCTTGTGACGGCCTGTCATGGCTGTGACACCCCGTCACAAGGGTTCCGTCACGGGGGCCTTGTCCAAGGGTGTAGTGAGGACCCTTGGCAAGCCATAGGAGCTGGATATGGAGGTCCATGACGGACCGTTTCACCCGTGATGGTCCGTCACAGACAGGTCGTCACAAGCAATTCTCCTGCGCAGATTTTTCTGCCAAGTTAGGGGTGAACTTGTAAATTCACCCCATGACTAAATAAGAGTGTGGACGGTTTATTAAGGGGTATTTGGGTATTTTAAAGGAGTATATAAGTTTTTAACACTTAGAATAATTCATTCTTCTAAAATCAAAAACCCAAAGTCCCTTAGAAAACCCAAAGACTCCATTGAAGTCCAACTTGAAGAATCAGCTTGGTGTGGCATTTTGAAGGAGAATTCTTCATCAAAGTGAAGGATTATCATCCTTAAGGTATGGCTTTGATCCTTGAAACTCGTTTCATCAAGGAGCCAACTTTCAAAGATGTTTTCAAAGCTTTCTAAAGAGATTTGTCCTATTTCGGAATTTCTACCATGGGTTCTTGCATAAATGATTTCTAAACATTGAATTATGATCTAATCGATATTGTATTGATGATTTCAACATAAATAACCTATGAACCCATGTGAATTGATGAACCCTAGTTTTGACTATTTATTGGGTTACTTGATATTAAGCTTATGTTGATGAATTGTTGTATAGTTTCTTATGGGCTTTCTAATGATATAAGAATTGTGTTCAATTGATATTTAATTGATATTATATTGTTAAACCTAGATTGAATTGATGTAGATTCATTGAGTTTTATGGTTATTGCTTTGAATTGTTGTTTATGGCCATGGGTAAGGGCCTTGTGATGTTGAATTGGTTGATTTGGCATTGAATTGAGGTGTGGATATGGGGATGAAGGTATGCTGCCCCGTTTTCTTTAATTTTGATATTAATTATACTTGATATCGTTGTGATTGGTATGGTCCACTTATGGTGGCGGTGTTATGTGAATTGATGTGGCCTTATCGGCGTTACTTTATGCAATATGATGATCATGGCCTTGTCGGCATTACTTGAAGTATATGATGATTATGTGATATATAATAATGTCAATCTATATGTGAAAGTATATGTGTTCTTATATGAAGTGATGTTAGGTTATAAGATGTTATTCCTAAATACTTCTACAATGACTTATATTGTATGTTAAAGTGAAATATGTGGTGTCTTGTTTAGGTAGACTTATGTCCCTTGCTTGATGTTTATATGAACGTTATTATGTGATGATTTGACTTAGTATGTTAAGAGTCTTGAATAATATAAGTGAGACCTTGATGATAAGAAGGTCAATGTTATGTGGAACCTTGTACTTAGTGGCGAGGTTATGAATTGTGAAGTAGTTAGCCGTAATGGTATCCTTCATGTTATGAGTGATGGACTTAGGGATGGTTGGCTGGAACGGCATCATATCATACCTTAGGAAAGTCGCGATGAGCTTCTTGTCGCTAAAGTGAGATATGCCCTAGTGGAACTTGCTTTGGTAGGGTGAATGTAAAGGAGGTCGTGAACTAGATAAGGACCTATTTATGTGAACCTTGATGTGAACTAATCTATGAGAACTAAGGCTAGCACCGAGTGAGTATGAGTAAGGGGGAAGTGGATTCAGTTAAAGAAAGAGATTGAATGCTTTGTACACTCTTCATATTCCTTAACCATGTGCCTACATGGGATGTGTCCAAGTTCTACCATTGGCAAGTAGAACAACCTCATCGAAGTAGGATAGAACTTCGGATTCCATGTCTTGCTACCATGGTCTATGTCGGTTATTGCCTATTCTCATCATGTGGAATACCTTTTAGCATTAGATAAGTTTATGAGGTTTAGGTGGTGGTATGGGACGCTATCTAGACATTGCACAATAGACTTTGAAGGTGTTATGTGGAGTTCCTAGGTCTTGTCCAAAGACCATTATGTGATCCATTATGTGAGTGTCTTATGTGATGATTTATGTGAGTGTCTTATATGATGTATGAGTCTTAATGAACTAATGAATTAATGAACTATGTTAGTAATTATGTAAATGGTTTAGTACCTAATCTAAGTGACTTAAGCATTCCTTAGCTAAAGTATGAGGAGGACATGAAAGGATGGTCTCTTCATGTCTTATCTTTGGAAGTCTTGAGGATGACTCTAGTTAGGGAAGTTGGTTAATCTTGTTGACATGATCTAAGCCTTAGGAAGTCTTAAGGACTATTTAGGTAATCTTGGAGATGTCATTGTACTATGGACATATCTTCTTGATTTCTTAAGTAGGTCTTTTGATAGGCTTTGGAAGGAGAATGTCTTCTAATCTAAGTGTTGGTGTGTTTAGTGAGAATGATTCTATTTAAGGTAGTCTATAGGATCTCTTGTGTGTGTGTGAAAGGGATTGTATGGGTGGTCGCTCCACACTTACTCAAGTGAGACTTAGAATCACCTTTGGTAGAGGAATCTTACATAGATGGTTAAGGTTGTTTTCTAAGTGTGTATGTGACTCATCGTAGGTAATCTTAAGGGTCGTTTAGGCACATCTAGAGAGGGTGTATGGGCGGTCTCTCTTTGTGTGACTTAAGTGAATCTTAGGATGACTTTAAGTGAGGGAATTACATGCTAGGAAGACTTAGGGAGAAGGGTGAAGTGATTCACTGTAACAGTGAATTAATTCACTGTACAGTGAATGTAGCTCACTGTAAAGTGAGTCTTTAAGATGCTATCTTTGATTAATTGTTATCTTATGTGTTTCTTAATTGATTAATGATGTTCTTATGTTTAAACTATGATTTCTAAATGAAATGATGCATATTTCCAATAAAGTCCGTTTTCATGATTTTTATGCATATAGCCATACTTAGTACATGTGGTTATACTAATTCCATGCTTTATTTTCTATCTATAGTCCTTGGTAGGTAAGGGAGCTTGGAGAAGAAGACTTGGGCATTAGAAGAATCGTCCGAGTAGAAGAGTTCAAGTATGTCCTCACTGTTTCTGTAACATTTTGAAATACCGAAGTCATGTGATAAGACTTAAATGGTCTCCTTAGGATCTAAACCAGTGTTCCTACCAAATTAGGCATATTTAGAGTCTTTGAAGTGGTGTTTTAACCGAAACTCTTATACATCCGGCAAATTGGGTCATAAGAGGGCTAGAGTGTCCTTTTGAGTTAACCTAGTTAAAGAGTCGGAATATGGTAAATGGTTGTTACCATAGGTGTAAAATATAGTGTGGGATGGTTTCATTCTGGAAAAGTCAGGGTACGACTCCCCGAGGACCAAACAAGGACCCTCGAGGAGGACCCTAGAAATAGCAGGGCATGACGGACCCCATGACGGGGCGTCACAGGCGCGACGGGACGTCAAGGTCTCCGTCGTGCCAGCCTTGGTGCCGTAGGACAAGCCTCCGCCTGCACAAGTCTCTGACCAACGTGACGGATGTGCAGGACGGAGGGATGTCAGTCCGTCACGCCCACGACGGACCGTCGTGCCATCCTTGGTGTCTGGGGAGAAAGCCTCCGCCTGCACAAGTCTCTGACCAACGTGACGGATGTGCAGGACGGAGGGATGTCAGTCTGTCACGCCCACGACGGACCGTCGTGCCATCCTTGGTGTCTGGGGAGAAAGCCTCCGCCTGCACAAGTCTCTGACCAACGTGACGGATGTGCAGGACGGAGGGATGTCAGTTCGTCATGACCACGACGGACCGTCGTCGGGGATCCGTCGTGGAAGGTCTGTGACAGTTTTGGAAAAGTTAGTTTTAGTTAGTTAATTAATTAATTGACTTAGGGGTAATTAGGGGTTTAAGAGAGACTAATTAAGTGACTTAAGACCCCACTATAAATACCCAACCCTCATTAGCCTAATCATTCTCTCAAAAACAAAACTCTCTTCCTTCTCTCTACTTTCTCTCTCTATTGGAAGACTCCATTGGAGATCAACTTGGGGAAATCATTGGGGGTTGATTTAGCACGAAATTCACCATCAAAATGTCATCAAATCTTAAGGTATGGGATCTAATTCACCTTTGAGATTCTTTCCTCAAAGGGTTCCTTCAAAGCTTTTTCCAAAAAGTTGAGTTTCTTATGGGTTTCATCCAAATCCGAATTTGATCATGTGAATTGAGTTAATCATGTATTATTTGGGTTAGACTGAATAGATTATCATGAATTGTAACTTGATTATGGTTAATTGATGTAGTTTGATCTAGGTTGTGGGTGATGACCCCTAACCCTTAACCCTAAATGTTGAATTGATATGGATTAGGTTGAGTTTGATAGAATTGACCTCATAATAAGTTAAATGGTCTGTAATGATTGTCATTGTATTGATTATGGATCTATTATGATGAATTGAAGTTCTTCACACCTATGTTCTTGAATATTGAATCTAAGTTAAGAAGATACACTTGAGATCATGTTACTAGGCTTTGATGTAGTATTGCTTCATAGTATAGTGCTTCTCCTTGATTAGTTCTTGTGATTTATTATTGAATTATATCGATGTGATGATCTAAGATTGGTTGATCAATGGGTTGATGGTAAGGCCCTTTATTGATGGACTAGGGAGGAGTATTGGTAAGTCTTGATGATCCTAGCCTTCACTTCAAATTATGGTTAATTGTCAGCAAGTGATAATGTTATGTTGAAGTATGCTTTGATTGATGTGATAAGATGATATGATACATGAACTTATATGCTTAGGTTGGTTGTGAGGTTGCTAAGTGTAATGTAATATAGGGAAGTTGTTCGATGTACCCTATTATGATGAGATGTACGAGGGTTGACTTCACCTATATGAATTGTTAATGAAAGGACATAATTCTCATACTATTCTTATTTGAGCTATAATGATGATATACAAGGGATTGACCCTTCTATGTAATTAAATTGAGAAGATTAATAAAGATTAAAGGCTTCTCTACAAATGGGGACTTAGCTTAGCACCGAGTGAACTTGACATTGAGAGGTGTTGACTTCCCCTAGAGGAATATTCACCATTTGTTCCTTATAGAGTGTTGACTTCCCTTAGAGGAATACTCACCTATGGATCTACGTGAAGTGTTGACTTTCCTTGAGAAATATTCACTCATGAATTCTCATGAGATGAGGCCCCATTACCGAATGGTATATAGAGGGAATACCTATCTCTTAGTTCTTGAACTATGTTGCCACCATAGGATACTAGCTAGTGGATCCACCTAGATAGCTATGTTCACGTTAGGTTCTACCTTGGCCGGTAGACCACCTTCCATCGGTGTAAGGTTTCATGACACCGGATTCCACATTCGATTATGTGGTCTATGTCGGTTAAGGCAAATGTTCCCTAAACTAAAATGAATGAATGAATAAGGTATAGGCTAATTAAAGTAACTTGAGAGGTTGGCTTTAGCTTAGGTAGGGGTATGGGACTCTACCTACGCCTTGCACGAGTTTGCCTTGATAGGAACTTTGAGAGGTCAATATTATGCATGTAAGGCGATAGTATGATGTAAAAGGTTGGTATGTTGAGTAACATGCTTATGAATATAATGTGGTTGTCTTTGCTTGAAGTAGGATGTATCATGACATGACGAGTATGTTGGTGAGTAAATTGCTAATTGTAGTCTTGGTAGGTTACTTGATTGAGTAGGAGATATGGTAATTTTACTTGATCATTGCACTTGTGACTTATTGAAGGTTATCATTAGTATGCTTTGCTTTGCTATGGTTTAATTTCATATGTAGTCTATTATGTTTTCATAAATGTCCCTTTCTAAATATATTTGATTGGTAATTGTATATGAGATTTCATACTTAGTACATGTGGAGTACTAATCCCTTTTCTTTCCCTTTTCCCCAAACATTTTAGGTTCGGGTCGCTGAGCTTGATCCAAATTGCTAGGAAGGAAGACTTGGATAATTTGTCATCCAAGTGGTAGGTCCTCACTCTCTCGAGGACGTGGCCGATATCTCTCTTTTATGATGTGTAGTTACTATGATTCTATGTTGACTCTATTGTTCTCTTGAGACGATGTAGTAGACAGCCTATATGCGGCTTCTTTCATTTGATGTAGGGCTATGCCCAAGACTTATTGTGATCGATAGATGGTCTATGAGATGAGACGGTTTTATGACTATTATTTTCTGAATATATAAGTGTATGAAATAAAAGTACAAGACTAAGTAATCTTCGTATATGAACAAGTCTATGTATACTTGATATATATAATGATGTGTATGTAGAGGTCTATGTAAACCTCCGAGTAGTTCTAGATAAAAAGTTTTTAATTCTTACTGATTTTTAGTCGATGAATGCTATGACGAAGCTAAGAGGCTTGTCTTAGTCCTCCGAGAGGACGACGACGCCGGTTACGTCTAGGGGGTAAACCCGGATGTGACAAACTTGGTATCAGAGCATGAGGTTAAATATCATTGATGTTAACGTCTCTCTCTCAACCACGTTATTTAAGTTTGTATTCATAATTGTGAAGCGCGCCACACTTATGAATAGGAACTTATTTGATGATTAGGAATCATTCTCATTGTTGGAAATCCATATCGTGCCCCTAAAATGTACGTCGGATATGCTTTCGCCAGAACCTTGTGTTTTGGTTATAGGAGATGAATACTAGAAGAAATGCAGATCGAAGACTTGAGGAAGAGATGGCTGCTGCGGGAATTCCTCGTGACGAACCTGCTCCTCCTCTTGAAGAGGTTGCTATTGATGACCAGGTTCCTGCTGATCCTCCACCGATGACAGAGGCTCAGATGAGAGCTATTATTGCTCAAATGGCTCAAGCCATGACTACTCAAGCTCAAGCCGCAACAGTGCAAGCCCAAGCTATGACTGCCCAAGCCAATAGGGATTTGGCACCTAGAGTCCATGAACAGACTATGGCCTCCAGACTTAGGGATTTCACTCGAATGAATCCTCCTGTCTTTTATGGGTCGAAGGTTGATGAAGACCCTCAGGAATTTATTGATGAGGTTCACAAGATTTTGTGTGCTATGGGGCTGTCGTCTAGCGAGAATGCCGAGTTGGCCTCCTACCAACTCAAAGATGTCGCTCAGATATGGTATGCGCAATGGAAGGACAACAGGCCACTTGGAAGTGGGTTAGTGACGTGGAAGTTATTCAAAGGGGACTTCATTGATCGGTTCTTCCCTAGAGAGATGAGGGAAACGAAGGTGGTGGAATTCATCAATCTCCGCCAAGGAACGATGAGTGTTCATGAGTATTCTCTGAAATTTACTCAATTGGCCAAATATGCTCCGTCTTTGGTCTCTGATCCTAGAGATGAAATGAGTCGATATGTGACAGGTATATCGGACGATTTACAAGAGGAGTGTCAATCGGCTATGCTACATGATAACATGAACATTGGTCGTCTCATGGTGCATGCAAGAAGGGTTGAGGAGGCTAGATCAAAAAGGAAGGATAAGGACTCAAGGAGGACAATGTCTTCTGAGAGTGAAACTGCCAAAGATAGGTTGGGAATTCAAGACAGGCCTAGATTCAAAAAGAGGTTCTCCAACCACGTTCCATCCAAATTTCCCAAGACTAGGGATTCTAAAGCTCCTAGACCAAAAGTTGCCAAGGGAAAGGATGGGAACTCATCTAATGAGAAGCCTACATGTTCTAAGTGTGGGAAAGGTCACTATGGAGAATGTTTGATTGGAATGGGAAATTGCTTTGGTTGTGGAAAGATTGGTCACAAGGTGCGGGATTGTCCAAATGCTAAGGGACAAGAGAGGGGTGGTCATCCAAGTGGTTCTAATAGTGCTCCCAAAAAGAACCGTCTTTATGCTCTTCGTACTAGAGATGACCAAGAGGCCTCTCCCGATGTGGTGACTGGTATGTTACAAATCTTTGCCATTGATGTGTATGCATTACTTGATCCGGGTGCTACGTTGTCTTTCGTTACTCCATTGGTAGCTAAGAAATTTAGTACATTACCCGATGTTTTGCATGAACCTATTTTGGTGTCTACCCCGGTGGGTGAGTCAGTGGTAGCAAAAAGAGTCTATCGAAATTATCCTATTTCAATACCTCATAGAGTTTCTCATATTGATCTAGTTGAGCTAGACATGATTGATTTTGATGTCATATTAGGTATGGACTGGTTGCATGCTAGTTTCGCTTCCATCAATTGGAGGACCAAAATTGTGAGGTTTTGTTTCCCAAATGAACCCGTTATAGAGTGGAAAGGTGGAAATTCTCTTCCTAGAGGTCGTTTCATAACATGCCTAAAGGCGTGTAAAATGATCTCGAAGGGGTGTCTCTACCATATTGTGAGAGTCCAAGAAGTGGATTCCGAAGTTCCTCCTATAGAGTCAGTCCCTGTGGTGAGTGAATTTACGGAGGTCTTTCCTGATGACCTTCCTGGCATTCCTCCCGAACGGGAAATCGATTTCGGTATTGATTTGCTACCGGAAACAAATCCTATTTCTATTCCTCCTTATAGAATGGCTCCGGCCGAGTTAAAGGAATTGAAGGCACAACTTAAAGATTTGCTAGACAAGGGCTTTATAAGGCCTAGCATTTCTCCATGGGGTGCTCCGTTGTTGTTCGTGAAAAAGAAGGATGGGTCCTTGAGAATGTATATTGACTACCGACAACTCAACAAGGTTACCATCAAGAACAAGTATCCTCTTCCTCGGATTGATGATTTATTTGATCAACTCCAAGGAGCGAGTTACTTCTCAAAGATTGATTTGAGGTCAGGGTACCACCAGCTTAGGGTGAGAAATGAAGATATTTCAAAGACAGCTTTTCGGACTCGATATGGGCATTATGAGTTCGTGGTTATGTCTTTTGGTCTCACAAATGCTCCGGCGGCGTTTATAGATCTGATGAACAGGGTGTTTCGAAAGTACCTTGATTCATTCGTTATTGTATTTATCGATGATATCTTGGTGTATTCAAAAAATGAGGTTGACCACATGGATCATCTAAGGGTAGTATTGCAAACCCTTAGGGAACATAAATTGTTCGCCAAGTATAGCAAGTGCGAGTTTTGGCTAAGGTCGGTGGCATTTCTTGGGCACATCATCTCTAGTGAGGGAGTTGAGGTAGACCCAAGGAAGACAGATGCGGTAAGAAACTGGCCTAGACCCTTGACCCCAACTGATATTAGGAGTTTCTTGGGTCTAGCGGGTTATTATCGAAGGTTCGTAGAAGGTTTTTCTTCCATTGCATCTCCTTTGACTTCATTGACTCAAAAAGGCAAAACGTTTGAATGGTCAGAGGCATGTGAGAAGAGTTTTCAATTATTGAAGGATAGGCTTACTTCCGCTCCGGTTTTAACTTTACCGGAAGGATCTAAAGGGTTCATTGTGTATTGTGATGCATCCCGCGTAGGTTTGGGGTGTGTGCTTATGCAGAATGGGAAGGTGATTGCCTATGCTTCGCGGCAACTTAAGGTGCATGAGAGAAATTATCCTACTCATGACCTTGAGTTAGCGGCCATGGTGTTTGCTTTAAAAATATAGAGACACTACTTGTATGGTGTTCATGTAGATGTTTTCACTGATCATAAGAGCCTTCAATATGTGTTTACCCAAAAAGATTTGAATCTTCGACAAAGAAGGTGGTTAGAGTTGTTGAAAGATTATGATATGAGTGTCCTATATCATCCCGGCAAGGCAAATGTGGTGGCAGATGCTTTAAGCCGTATGACTATGGGTGGTGTGACTCATATAGATGAAGACAAGAAAGATCTAGTAAAATATGTTCATCGTTTGACTAGATTGGGAGTGCGATTGGTGAGTTCGCTAAATGGAGGTGCCACGGTTCATCATAGCTCCGAGTCATCATTGGTGGTTGAGGTGAAGACCAAACAACACCTTGACCAACTATTGATGGAATTAAAGGAATCGGTTCTTGGCAAGGCGAACGAGTCTTTCTCCTTAGGAGAAGATAGTGTATTAAGGTATCAAGGGAGGTTGTGTGTTCCTGATGTGGATGGATTAAGGGATCGGATCCTTGATGAAGCCCATGGATCCCACTATTCCATCCATCCCGGTTCTACAAAGATGTATCATGACCTTCGAGAAATATATTGGTGGGAAGGTTTGAAGAAGGATATAGTCGAATTTGTTGCTAAATGTCCAAATTGTCAACAAGTGAAGGCGGAACATCAAAAGCCGGGTGGCTTACTACAGGAGATTCAAATTCCTACTTGGAAGTGGGAAGACATTAATATGGATTTCGTAGTAGGGTTGCCTCGGACTCAAAAGTCATATGATTCTATATGGGTGATTGTTGATAGATTGACTAAGTCCGCTCACTTTATCCCCGTCAAATCTACATATTCGGCGGAAGATTATGCGAAGATTTTCATAGATGAGATTGTGTGTCGTCATGGTATTCCGTTATCCATCATTTCGGATAGAGGTGCACAATTTACATCTAGGTTTTGGAAGTCGTTTCAAAAAGGTTTGGGTACTAAAGTGAAATTAAGTACCGCCTTCCATCCTCAAACGGATGGTCAAGCGGAACGCACGATTCAAACTCTTGAGGATATGCTTAGAGCTTGCATCATTGATTTTAAAGGGAGTTGGGATAAGCATTTGCCGTTGGTGGAGTTTGCGTATAATTATAGCTTTCATTCGTCCATCTCCATGGCTCCCTATGAAGCCTTGTATGGAAGGAGGTGTAGGTCTCCTATAGGATGGTTTGAAGTAGGTGAGTCATCGATATTCGGTCCCGACTTGATTTACAAGACATTGGAGAATGTACATATCATAAGAAATAGGTTGCAAACAGCCTATAGTCGACAAAAGTCCTATGCCGATAATAGAAGAAGGGACTTGGAGTTTGAAAAGGGTGATAAGGTGTATTTAAAAATCTCACCTATGAAGGTGTGGTAAGATTTGGCAAGAAAGGGAAGTTGAGCCCTCGATATGTAGGCCCTTATGAGATTTTAGAAAGGGTTGGTAAAGTTGCCTATCGTTTAAGATTACCCAATGAGCTAGCTTTGGTTCATTCGGTTTTCCATGTCTCCATGTTGAAGAAGTGTGTCGGGAATCCCGAGTCTATTCTTCCTCTTGAAGGCCTCGGAGTCAAGGATAACCTCTCTTATGAGGAGGTTCCGGTTCAAATCCTTGATAGGCAAGTGAAAAGGTTGAGGAACAAAGAGGTGGTTTCCGTAAAGGTGCTATGGAGGAACCACCTAGTTGAGGGTGCAACATGGGAGGCGGAAGCCGACATGAAAACCCGTTATCCTCATCTTTTTTATGTTTAAGGTTAGTATCTCTCTCTAATGATATAAATACGTTAGATATTGTGAATCTCTGTTGTTTTTGTGAAACTTTGCAAAACTCCTAGTTTGGAGGCTTCTAAAATGAAGGCGCTTTAAGGTGACCTTAGATAAATTTTGAAGTTGTTTGGTTTCTTGCATATTTGAGACAAGTTTGGTGATTTAGATATGGTAAATTGATGTTTTGAAGTATTTTTATGAAATAATATAGTTCATGCTAACTAAATATTGTGAATTGGTTGAGCTGCTAGTCTTGAGTCTAATCCCACATTTTAAGAGTGTTTGGTGTCATTCGGGGACGAATGTTCCTAAGGGGGGAATAATGTAACATTTTGAAATACCGAAGTCATGTGATAAGACTTAAATGGTCTCCTTAGGATCTAAACCAGTGTTCCTACCCAATTAGGCATATTTAGAGTCTTTGAAGTGGTGTTTTAACCGAAACTCTTATACGTCCGGCAAATTGGGTCATAAGAGGGCTAGAGTGTCCTTTTGAGTTAACCTAGTTAAAGAGTCGGAATATGGTAAATGGTTGTTACCATAGGTGTAAAATATAGTGTGGGATGGTTTCATTCTGGAAAAGTCAGGGTACGACTCGCCGAGGACCAAACAAGGACCCTCGAGGAGGACCCTAGAAATAGCAGGGCATGACGAACCCCATGACGGGGCATCACAGGCGCGACGGGACGTCAAGGTCTCCGTCGTGCCAGCCTTGGTGCCGTAGGACAAACCTCCGCCTGCACAAGTCTTTGACCAACGTGACGGATGTGCAGGACGGAGGGATGTCAGTCCGTCACGCCCACGACGGACCGTCGTGCCATCCTTGGTGTCTGGGGAGAAAGCCTCCGCCTGCACAAGTCTCTGACCAACGTGACGGATGTGCAGGACGGAGGGATGTCAGTCCGTCACGCCCACGACGGACCGTCGTGCCATCCTTGGTGTCTGGGGAGAAAGCCTCCGCCTGCACAAGTCTCTGACCAACGTGACGGATGTGCAGGACGGAGGGATGTCAGTCCGTCACGCCCACGACGGACCGTCGTCGGGGATCCGTCGTGGAAGGTCTGTGACAGTTTTGGAAAAGTTAGTTTTAGTTAGTTAATTAATTAATTGACTTAGGGGTAATTAGGGGTTTAAGAGAGACTAATTAAGTGACTTAAGACCCCACTATAAATACCCAACCCTCATTAGCCTAATCATTCTCTCAAAAAACAAAACTCTCTTCCTTCTCTCTACTTTCTCTCTCTATTGGAAGACTCCATTGGAGATCAACTTGGGGAGATCTTTGCGGGCTGGATTAGCACGAAATTCACCATCAAAACGTCATCAAACCTTCAGGTATGGGATCTAATTCACCTTTGAGATTCTTTCCTCAAAGGGTTCCTTCAAAGCTTTTTCCAAAAAGTTGAGTTTCTATTGGGTTTCATCCAAATCCGAATTTGATCATGTGAATTGAGTTAATTATGTACTCTTTGGGTTAGAATGAATAGATTATCATTAATTGTAACTTGATTATGGATAATTGATGTAGTTTGATCTAGATTGTGGGTGATGACCCCTAACCCTTAACCCTAAATGTTGAATTGATATGGATTAGGTTGAGTTTGATAGAATTGATCTCCTAATTAGTTAAATGGTCTTTAATGATTGTTATTGCATTGATTATGGATCTATTATGATGAATTGAAGTTCTTCACACCTATGTTTTTGAATATTGAATCTTAGTCAAGAAGATACCCTTGAGATCATGCTACTAAGCTTTGATGTAGTATTGCTTCATAGTATAGAGCTTCTCCTTGATTAGTTCTTGTGAATTATTATTGGATTACATTGACGTGATGATCTGAGATTGGTTGATCTATGAGTTAATGGTATGGTCCTTTATTGATGGATTATAGAGGAGTATGGGTAAGTCTTGATGATCCTAGCCTTTACTTCAACTTATGGTTAATTGTCATCATGTGATAATGTAATGTTGAAGTATGCTTTAATTGATGTGATAAGTTGATATGATACATGAACTTATATGCTTAGGTTGGTTGTGAGGTTGCTAGATGTAATGTAATATAGGGAAGTTGTACGATGTGCCCTATTATGATGAGATGTACGAGGGTTGACTTCACCTATATGGATTGTTATGAAAGGACTAATTCTCATACAATTCTTATTGAGCTATAATGATGATATACAAGGGATTGACCCTTCTATCTAATTAAATTGAGAAGATTAATAAAGATTAAAGGCTTCTCTAAAAATGGGGACTTAGCTTAGCACCGAGCGAACTTGACATTGAGAGGTGTTGACTTCCCCTAGAGGAATATTCACCATTTGTTCCTTATAGAGTGTTGACTTTCCTTAGAGGAATACTCACCTATGGATCTACGTGAAGTGTTGACTTTCCTTGAGAAATATTCACTCATGAATTCTCATGAGGTGAGGCCCCATTACCGAATGGTATATAGAGGGAATACCTATCTCTTAGTTCTTGAACTATGTTGCCACCATAGGATACTAGCTAGTGGATCCACCTAGATAGCTATGTTCACGTTAGGTTCTACCTTGGCCGGTAGACCACCTTCCATCGGTGTAAGGTTTCATGACACCGGATTCCACATTCGATTATGTGGTCTATGTCGGTTAAGGCAAATGTTCCCTAAACTAAAATGAATGAATGAATAAGGTATAGGCTAATCAAAGTAACTTGAGAGGTTGGCTATAGCTTAGGTAGGGGTATGGGACTCTACCTACGCCTTGCACTAGTTTGCCTTGATAGGAACTTTGAGAGGTCAATATTAT
>JABWTJ010001232.1:50535-64169 GCA_016801875.1 Solanum sitiens | reverse complement strand
AATGGGGGTATGCGCGCTTCGGGGCTATTTTGACCTTGAAAATGGGTCGGAATGGCTGTGAGTGCCAACCGGATGCATAGCCAAGGTCTTAACGGACGTCCACAAAAATTTTGGCACTTTTGACATCGGGATCCGTACCAAAAAATGGTGTGCTGCACACGAAAAATCGTCGAAATGAGTGTATGCGCGCTTCGGGGCTATTTTGACCTTGAAAATGGGCCAGATTGGCTCTGAAGGCCAACCGGATGCATAGTCAAGGTCTTGACGGACGACCACAAAATTGTTTTGACACTTTTAACGTCGGTATCCAGATCGCCCAAAAAATGGTGTGCTATAGCAGATGAAAAATTATCGAAATGGGGTATGCGCGCTTCGGGGCTATTTTGACCTTGAAAATAGCTCGAAATGGCCGTGAGGGCCAATAGGATGCATAGCCAAGGTCTTGACGGACGTCTACAAAAAAATTTGGCACTTTTGACGTCGGGATCCGGATCACCCAAAAAATGGTGTGCTATAGCACACGAAAAATCGTCGAAATAGGGGTATGCGCGCTTCAGGGCTATTTTGACCTTGAAAATGGGTCGGAATGGCCGTGAGAGCCAACGATGCAAAGCCATGGTCTTGACGGATGTCCACAAAATTTTTTTGCACTTTTGATGTCGGGATCCGGATCACCCAAAAAATGATGTGCTATAGCACACGAAAAATCATCGAAATGGGTTATGCATGCTTCGGGGCTATTTTGACCTGAAAATGGTCAGAATGGCCGTGAGGGCCAACCGGATACATAGCCAAGGTCTTGACGGACATTCACAAAAAAATTGACACTTCTGACGTCGGGATTCGAATCACCCAAAAAATGGTGTGCTATAGCACATGAAAAATCGTCAAAATGGGGGTATGCACACTTCAGGGCTATTTTGACCTTGAAAATGGGTCGGAATAGCCATGAGGTCCAATGGGATGCATAGCCAAAGTCTTGACGGACGTCCACAAAAACTTTTGGCACTTTTGACGTCGGGATCCGGATCACCCAAAAAATGGTGTGCTATAGCACACGAAAAATCATTGAAATGGGAGTATGCGCGCTTCGGGGCTATTTTGACCTTGAAAATGGGTCGGAATGGCCGTGAGGGCCAACCGGATGCATAGCCAAGGTCTTGACGGACGTTCAAAATTTTTTTTGACACTTTTGACGTCGGTATACGGATCACCCAAAAAATGGTGTGCGAACACGAAAAATCGTCGAAATGGGGGTATGCGCGCTTTCGGGCTATTTTGACCTTGAAATGGGTGCGGAAATGGCCGTAGTGCCAACAAAATGCAGAGCCAAGGTCTTGACGGACGGCCACAAAAACTTTTGAACTTTTGACATCGGGATCCGGATCAACCCAAAAAATGGTGTGCTAATGCACACGAAAAATCATCGATGGGGGTATGCACGCTTCGGCGATTTTGACCTTGAAATGTCGGAATGTTTGTGAGGGCCAACCGGAAGCATTAACAAGTCGTGACGGACGTCCCACAAACTTTAGCACTTTTTGACGTCGGGATCCGGATCACCCAAAAAAGGTGTGGCTATAGCACACGAACAATCGTCGAAATGGGGTTGCGGCTTTCTGGGCTATTTTGACCTTGAAAATGGGTCGGAATGGCCGTGAGGGCCAACCGGATGCATAGCCAAGGTCTTGACGGACGTCCACAAAAAGTTTGGCACTTTTGACGTTGGGATCCGGATCACCCAAAAAATGGTGTGCTATAGCACACGAAAAATCATTGAAATGGGGGTATGCGCTTCGGGGCTATTTTGACCTTGAAAATGTGTCGGAATGGCTGTGAGGGCCAACCGGATTATAGCCAAGGTCTTGACAGATGTCTACAAAAACTTTTGGCACTTTTGACGTCGGGATACGGATCACCCAAAAAATGGTGTGCTTATTAGCACACGAAAAATCGTCGAAATAAGGGTATGCGCGCTTCGGGGCTATTTTAACCTTGAAAATGGGTCGGAATGGCCATGAGGGCCAACCGGATGCATAGCCAAGGTCTTGACGGACGTTCACAAAAACATTGACACTTTTGACGTCGGGATCCGGAAAACCCAAAAAATGGTGTGCTGTAGCACACGAAAAATCATCGAAATGGGGGTATAAACGCTTCGGGGCTATTTTGACCTTGAAAATGGGTCGGAATTGCCGTGAGGGCCAACCGGATGCACAGCCAAGGTCTTGACGGACGTCCACAAAAACATTTGGCACTTTTGAGTTCAGGATCCGGATCACCCTAAAAATGGTGTGCTTAGCACACGAAATCGTCAAAATGGGAGTATGTACGCTTCGGGGCTATCTTGACCTTGAAAATGGGTCGAAAGCTATGAGGGCCAACCGGATGCATAGCAAAGGTCTTGACGGACGTCCACAAAATTTTTTGGCACTTTTGACGTCGGGATCCGGATCATCCAAAAAATGGTGTGCTATAACACACGAAAAATCGTCGAAATGGGGGTATGCGCGCTTCGGGGCTATTTTGACCTTGAAAATGGGTCGGAATGGACATGAGGGCCAACAGGATGCATAGCCAAGGTCTTGACGGACGTCCACAATAAGTTTGGCACTTTTGACGTCCGGATCCGGATCACCCAAAAAATGGTGTGCTATAGCACACGAAAAATAATCGAAATGAGGGTATGCGCGCTTCGGGGCTATTTTGACCTTGAAAATGCGTCGGAATGTCCGTGAGGGCCAACCGGATGCATAGAGAAGGTCTTGACGGACGTCCACAAAATTTTTTGGCACTTTTGACGTCGGGATCCGGATCACCCAAAAAATGATGTGCTATAGCACACGAAAAATCATCGAAATGGGGTATGCGCGCTTCGGGGCTATTTTGACCTTGAAAATGGTCGGAATGGCCGTGAGGGCCAACCGGATGCATAGCCAAGGTCTTGACGGACCTCCACAAAAAAATTGACACTTCTGACGTCGGGATTCGGATCACCCAAAAAATGGTGTGCTATAGCACACGAAAAATCGTCAAAATGGGGGTATGCGCACTTCAGGGCTATTTTGACCTTGAAAATGGGTCGGAATGGCTATGAGGTCCAACGGGATGCATAGCCAAAGTCTTGACGGACGTCCACAAAAACTTTTGGCACTTTTGACGTCGGGATCCGGATCACCCAAAAAATGGTGTGCTATAGCACACGAAAAATCATTAAAATGGGAGTATGCGCGCTTCGGGGCTATCTTGACCTTGAAAATGGGTCGGAAGCTATGAGGGCCAACCGGATGCATAGCAAAGGTCTTGACGGACGTCCACAAAATTTTTTGGCACTTTTGACGTCGGGATCCGGATCATCCAAAAAATGGTGTGCTATAACACACGAAAAATCGTCGAAATGGGGGTATGCGCGCTTCGGGGCTATTTTGACCTTGAAAATGGGTCGGAATGGACATGAGGGCCAACAGGATGCATAGCCAAGGTCTTGACGGACGTCCACAATAAGTTTGGCACTTTTGACGTCCGGATCCGGATCACCCAAAAAATGGTGTGCTATAGCACACGAAAAATAATCGAAATGAGGGTATGCGCGCTTCGGGGCTATTTTGACCTTGAAAATGCGTCGAAATGTCCGTGAGGGCCAACCGGATGCATAGAGAAGGTCTTGACGGACGTCCACAAAATTTTTTGGTACTTTTGACGTCGGGATCCGGATCACCCAAAAAATGATGTGCCATAGCACACGAAAAATCATCGAAATGGGGTATGCGCGCTTCGGGGCTATTTTGACCTTGAAAATGGTCGGAATGGCCGTGAGGGCCAACCGGATGCATAGCCAAGGTCTTGACGGACCTCCACAAAAAAATTGACACTTCTGACGTCGGGATTCGGATCACCCAAAAAATGGTGTGCTATAGCACACGAAAAATCGTCAAAATGGGGGTATGCGCACTTCAGGGCTATTTTGACCTTGAAAATGGGTCGGAATGGCTATGAGGTCCAACGGGATGCATAGCCAAAGTCTTGACGGACGTCCACAAAAACTTTTGGCACTTTTGACGTCGGGATCCGGATCACCCAAAAAATGGTGTGCTATAGCACACGAAAAATCATAAAAAATGGGAGTATGCGCGCTTCGGGGCTATTTTGACCTTGAAAATGGGTCGAAATGGCCGTTAGGGCCAACCGGATGCATAGCCAATGTCTTGACGGACGTTCAATATTTTTTTTGACACTTTTGACGTCGGTATACGGATCACCGAAAAAATGGTGTGCTATAGCACATGAAAAATCGTCGAAATGGGGGTATGCGCGCTTCCGGGCTATTTTGACCTTGAAAATGGGTCGGAATGGCCGTGAGGGCCAACCGGATGCATAGCCAAGGTCTTGACGGACGTCCACAAAAACTTTTGGAACTTTTGACATCGGGATCCGGATCACCCAAAAAATGGTGTGCTATAGCACACGAAAAATCATCGAAATGGAGGTATGCACGGTTCGGGGCTATTTTGACCTTGAAAATGGGTCGGAATAGTTGGGAGGGCCAACCGGATGCATAACCAAAGTCTTGACGGACGTCCACAAAAACTTTTGGCACTTTTGACGTCGGGATCCGGATCACTTAAAAAATGGTGTGCTATAGCACACGAAAAATCATCAAAATGGGGGTATGCGCGCTTCAGGGCTATTTTGACCTTGAAAATGGGTCGGAATGGCCGTGAGGACCAACCGAATGCATAGCCAAGGTCTTCACGGACGTCCACAAAAAGTTTTGGCACTTTTGACATCAGGATCCGGATCACCCAAAAAATGGTGTGCTATAGCACACGAAAAATCGTCGAAATGGGAGTATGCGTGCTTCGGTGCTATTTTGACCTTGAAAATGGGTCAAAATGACCGTGAAGGCCAACCGGATGCATAGCCATGGTCTTGACGGATGATCACAAAAAGTTTGGCACTTTTGACATCGGGATCCGGATCACCCAAAAAATGGTGTGCTATAGCACACGAAAAATCATCGAAATGGGGGTATGCACGGTTCGGGGCTATTTTGACCTTTAAAATGGGTCAGAATGGCCGTGAGGGCCAATCGAATGCATAGCCAAGGTCTTGACGGACGTCCACAAAAATATTTGACACTTTTGACATCGGGATCTGGATCACCCCAAAAATGGTGTGCTATAGCACATGAAAAATCGTCGAAATGGGGGTATACGCGCTTCAGGGCTATTTTGACCTTGAAAATGGGTCGGAATGGCCGTGAGGGCCAACCGGATACATAGCCAAGGTCTTGACCGACGTCCACAAAAATTTTTGGCACTTTTGACGTCGGGATCCGGATCACCCAAAAAATGGTGTGCTATAGCACACAAAAAATCATCGAAATGGGGGTATGCGCGCTTTGGGGCTATTTTGACCTTGAAAATGGGTCGGAATGGCCGTGAGAGCTAACCGGATGCATAGCCAAGGTCTTAACGGACATCCACAAAAATTTTTGGCACTTTTGATGTCGGGATTCGGATCACCCAAAAAATGGTATGCGCACACGAAAAATCGTCGAAATAGGGGTATGCACGCTTCGGGGCTATTTTGACCTTGAAAATGGGTCGGTGTGGCCGTGAGGGCCAACTGGATGCATAGCCAAGGTCTTGAAGGACGTCCATAAAAATTTTTGGCACTTTTGACGTCGGGATCCGGATCACCCAAAAAATAGTGTACTATAGCACACGAAAAATTGTCGAAATGGGGGTATGCGCGCTTCGGGGCTATTTTGACCTTGAAAATGGGTCGGAATGGCTGTGAGGGCCAACCGAATGCATAGCCAAGATCTTGACGGACATCTACAAAAAGATTTGGCACTTTTGACGTCAGGATCCGGATCACCCAAAACATGGTGTGCTATAGCACACGAAAAATCATCGAAAGAGGGGTATGCGCGCTTCAGGGCTATTTTGACCTTGAAAATGGGTCGGAATGGCCATGAGATCCAACCGGATGCAAAGCCATGGTCTTGACGGACGTCCAAAAAAATTTTTGGCACTTTTGACAACGGAATCCGGATCACCCAAAAAATGGTGTGCTATAGCACACGAAAAATCGTCGAAATGGGGGTATACGCGCTTTAGGGCTATTTTGACCTTGAAAATGGGTCGGAATGGCTGTGAGTGCCAACCGGATGCATAGCCAAGGTCTTGACGGTAGTCCACAAAAATTTTGGCACTTTTGACATCGGGATCCATACCAAAAAATGGTGTGCTGCACACGAAAAATCGTCGAAATGAGTGTATGCGCACTTCGGGGCTATTTTGACCTTGAAAATGGGTCGGATTGGCTCTGAAGGCCAACCGGATGCATAGTCAAGGTCTTGACGGACGTTCACAAAATTATTTTGACACTTTTAACGTCGGTATCCGGATCGCCCAAAAAATGGTGTGCTATAGCAGATGAAAAATTGTCGAAATGGGGTATGCGCGCTTTGGGGCTATTTTGACCTTGAAAATAGGTCGAAATGGCCGTGAGGGCCAATAGGATGCATAGCCAAGGTCTTGACGGACGTCTACAAAAAAATTTGGCACTTTTGACGTCGGGATCCGGATCACCCAAAAAATGGTGTGCTATAGCACACGAAAAATCGTCGAAATAGGGGTATGCGCGCTTCAGGGCTATTTTGACCTTGAAAATGGGTCGGAATGGCCGTGAGAGCCAACCGATGCAAAGCCATGGTCTTGACGGATGTCCACAAAATTTTTTGGCACTTTTGACATCGGAATACGGATCACCCAAAAAATGGTATGCTATAGCACACGAAAAATCGTCGAAATGGGGTATACGCGCTTCGGGGCTATTTTGACCTTGAAAATGGGTCGGAATGGCCATGAGGGCCAACCAGATGCATAGCCAAGGTCTTGACGGACGTCCACAAAAATTTTGGCACTTTTGACATCGGGATCCGGACCAAAAATGGTGTGCTGCACACGAAAAATCGTCGAAATGAGTGTATGCGCGCTTCGGGGCTATTTTGACCTTGAAAATGGGTCGGATTGGCTCTGAAGGCCAACCGGATGCATAGTCAAGGTCTTGACGGACGTCCACAAAAATTTTTTGACACTTTTGATGTCGGTATCCGGATCGCCCAAAAAATAGTGTGCTATAGCAGATGAAAAATTGTCGAAATGGGGGTATGCGCGCTTCGGGGCTATTTTGACCTTGAAAATAGGTCGAAATGGCCGTAAGGGCCAATCGGATGCATAGCCAAGGTCTTGACGGATGCCTACAAAAAAATTTGGCACTTTTGACGTCGAAATCCGGATCACCCAAAAAATGGTGTGCTATAGCACACAAAAAATGGTGTGCTTTTAGCATACGAAAAATTGTCAAAATGGGAGTATACGCACTTCGGGGCTATTTTGACCTTGAAAATGGGTCGAAATGGCCGTGAGCCCCAACCGGATGCATAGCCAAGGTCTTGACGGACGTCTACAAAAACTTTTGGCACTTTTGACGTCGGGATCTAGATCACCCAAAAAGTGGTGTGCTATAGCACACGAAAAATCATCGAAATAGGGGTATGCGAGCTTCGGGGCTATTTTGACCTTGAAAATGTGTCGGAATGGCCGTGAGGGCCAACCGGATGCATATCCAAGGTCTTGATTGACGTCCACAAAACATTTTGGCACTTTTGACGTTGGGATCCGGATCACCCAAAAAATGGTGTGCTATAGCACACGAAAAATCGTCGAAATAGGGGGTATGCGCGCTTCGGGGCTATTTTGACCTTGAAAATGGATCAGAATGGTCGTGAGGGACAACCAGATGCATAGCCAAGGTCTTGACGGATGTTCACAAAAAATTTTGGCACTTCTAACGTCGGGATTCGGATCACCCAAAAAATGGTGTACTATAGCATACGAAAAATCGTCGAAATGGGGTTATGCGCGTGTCACAACCCGAGACCATACCCTAGAAGATAAGGTGCAATCTTGGATTGCGACCGGCGTCGTCGAACTCTCAGAGTTCTCAGACAAGCCTCATTCATATCATTCATCGCATATACATAATGAAAAGTACTGCGGAATTAAAACTTTTCACTAAAACATAAAATAGTCTTTAAAACCTCTTTCATATAAAAGTAATAGAAATGCTAAGTCTCAATCTCATCATCTTAAGACACAAGAGTACTTTAATACGAAAATAGAACTAACATAGTCTTATTACAATACTTCATAAAAGAAACATAAAACGACATATATGCCCTCGAAACAATGAGGACATACTTGAACTCTTCTACTCGGACGAATCTTCTAAGCCCAAGTCTTCTTCTCCAAGCTCCTTACCTACCAAGGACTATAGATAGAAAAATAAAGCATGGAATTATTACAACCACATGTACTAAGTATGGCTATATGCATAAAATCATGAAAACGGACTTTATTGGAAATATGCATCTTTTCATTAGAAATCATAGATTAAACATAAGAATATCATTTAACAATTAAGAAACACATAAGATAACATTAAACCAAAGATAGCATCTTAAAGACTCACTTTACAGTGAGCTATATTCACTGTACAGTGAATTAATTCACTGTTACAGTGAATCACTTCACCCTTCTCCCTAAGTCTTCCTAGCATGAAATTCCCTCACTTAAAGTCATCCTAAGATTCACTTAAGTCACACAAAGAGAGACCGCCCATACACCCTCTCTAGATGTGCCTAAACGACCCTTAAGATTACCTACGATGAGTCACATACACACTTAGAAAACAACCATAAACATCTATGTAAGATTCCTCTACCAAAGGTCAATTCCAAGGTTCACTTGAGTAAGTGTGGAGCGATCACCCATACAATCTCTATCACACACACAAGAGATCCTATAGACTACCTCAAATAGAATCATTCTCACTAAACACACCAACACTTAGATGATAAGACATTCTCCTTCCAAAGCCTATCAAAAGACCTACTTAAGTAAATCGAGAAGATAAAGTCCATAGTACAATGACCTCTCCAAGATTACATAAATAGTCCTTAAGACTTCCTAAGGTTTAGATCATGTCAACAAGATTAACCAACTTCCCTAACTAGAGTCATCCTCAAGACTTCCAAAGATAAGACATGAAGAGACCATCCTTTCATGTCCTCCTCACACTTTAGCTAAGGAATGCTTAAGTCACTTTAGATTAGGTACTCAACTATTTACATAGTTACTACATAGGTCATTAATTCATTAGTTCATTAAAACTCATACATCACATAAGACACTCACATAAATCATGACATAAAACACTCACATAATGGATCACATAATGGTTTTTGGACAAGACCTAGGAACTCCACATAACACCTTCAAAGTCTATTGTGCATAGCGTCCCATACCACCACCTAAGCCTCGTAAACTTATCTAATGCTAAAAGGTATTCGACATGATGAGAATAGGCAATAACCGACATAGACCATGATAGCAAGACATGGAATCCGAAGTTCTATCCTACTTCGATGAGGTTGTTCTACTTGCCAATGGTAGAACTTGGACACATCCCATGTAGGCACATGGTTAAGGAATATGAAGGGTTTCTTTGCAATCTAGTCTCGTGCTTCACTAGAATTACTTCCCATACCATACTCACTCGGTGCTAGACTTTGTTCTCATAGATTAATTCACATTAAGGTTCATTAATTAGGTCTCTTATCTAGTTCATAACCCAATTACATTCACCCTACCAAAGCAAGTTCCACTAGGGCATATCTCACTTTAGCGACAAGAAGCTCATCGCGACTTTCCTAAGGTATGATATTATGCCGTTCCAGCCAACCATCCCTAAGTCCATCACTCATAACATGAAGGATACCATTACGGCTAACTACTTCACAATTCATAACCTCGCCACTAAGTACAAGGTTCCATATAGATTCACCTTCTTATCATCAAGGTCTCACTTATATTATTATTCAAGACTCTTAACATACCAAGTCAAATCATCACATAATAATATTCATATAAGCATCAAGCAAGGGACATAAGTCTAACTAAACAAGACACCACATATTTCACTTTAACATACAATACAAGTCATTCTAGAAGTACTTAGGAGTAACATCTTATAACCTAACATGACTTCATATAAGAACACATATACTTTCACATATAGATAGACATTATCATACATCACATAATCATCATATACTTCAAGTAATGTCGACAAGGCCATGATCATCATATTGTATAAAGTAACGCCGACAAGGCCACATCAATTCACATAACAACGCCACCATAAGTGGACCATACCAATCACAATAGAATCAAAGTATAATTAATATCAAATTAAAGAAAAATGGGGCAGAATACCTTCTTCCCCATATCCACACCTCAATTCAATGCCAAATCAACCAATTCAACATCACAAGGCCCTTACCCATGGCCATGAACAATAATTCAAAGGATAAACCATAATACTCAATGAATCTAAGTCAATTCAATATAGATTTATCAATCTAAGACCAAATATGCATCTATGGAACACAATACTTACATCAATATAAAACCCATAGAAAACTACACTAGAATTGGTAAGCATTAAGTTCACATCGATTCAACAAGCTTAACATGCAATAGATCTAAGAGTATTCATTATTCAATTAATCAAATTGAAACAGCCTATACATCATTCATACATAATATATACATGAATCAAAAGCCCATGGCAATATACACATGAATTCATCAATCTCAAGACATAATCACATAACCCATATTTTAGTGAAATTAGAGATTTGAGAAGATCAAGGGTTCATGGAGAATTTCATTGGAAAACATCAATTAACATAAATAATATCATATCTTAACAATTTAAAACGTTTCATGCAAGAACCCATGATTTAGAATAGAAATTGGATAATTCACTTTAGAAAACTTTGAAGAACATCTTGAGAATTGGGCTCCTTGATGAAATAAGTTTCAAGGATCAAAAATCATACCTCAAGGATGATAATTCTTCAATTTGTTGAAGAATTTCCACACAAGAACCCCTCACCAAGCTGCCTCTTCAATGAAGTCTTCAATGGAGTCTTTGGGATTTCTAAGAGACTTTGGGTTTTGATTTTTAGAAGAATGAATTATTTTAAGTGTTAAACACTTATATACTCATCTAAAATACCCATAAGACCCTTAATAAACCGCGTAGACTCTTATTTAGACATTGGGTGAATTTACAAGTTCACCCCTAACTTGGCAGAAAATTCTGCGCAGGAGACAAGGCCATGACGACCTGCCTGTGACGGGCCGTCACGGGTGAAACGGTCTGTCATGGACCTCCATTTCAAGCTCCTTTGGCTTGACAAGGGTTCCCCCTACACCCTTGGACAAGGCCCCCACGACGTAACCCTTGTGACGGGGCGTCACAGCCATGACTGGCCGTCGACAGCTCCGTCGCCAAGGCTGTCTGGGACAGCCTGCCAACAGGTTTTGGGTCCTTTCCTCAAGGACCCTTTGATGGTCCTTGGGAATAATTTCCAGGACTTTTCCAACCTAAATATGATTATATATGAGTTTAACACCTCTCACATGAATTTCATCCAAAACGAACACATAAAACTCGACGAAACTCGCCTAGACGTACAAGGTCGACTCAAGGCACATCTTTTGAATGCCTTGGATGTTCTGGATCGTTTGAACTCCAAACTTCACGAAACTTTAACCACTGACTATACATGCTATATTAACTCTATTAAGAACCTTAAAACATCATGAAACATACATAAACACATAGAACCACATTTTAGACATTTAGGTGACTTAGTCGTCAAACGTCTTAGTCATCCCTTGACGTTCGACTTCCAACACCTCTAATGTTTTAGCTACTGCCTTTATACCACAAATTAAACATATTTAGGACCTTAGAACACTAAGACCAACATGTTAGGCTCTAGAACACCTAAGCTATTTTCAAGGTCTTACAGCACGCTTCGGGGCTATTTTGACCTTTAAAATAGATCGGAATGGCCGTGAGGGCCAACCGGATGCATAGCAGAGGTCTTCACGGACGTCAACAAAACAATTTGACACTTTTGACGTCGGGATCCGGTTCACCCAAAAAATGATGTGCTATAGCACACGAAAAATTGTCGAAATGGGGGCATGCGCGCTTAGGGGCTCTTTTGACCTTGAAAACGGGTTGGAATGGACGTGAGGGCCAACCGGATGCATAGCCAAGGTCTTAACGGACGTCCACAAAAATTTTTGGGACTTTTGACGTCGGGATCCGGATCACCAAAAAGTGGTAGTGCTATAGCACACGAAAAATCATCGAAATGGGGGTATGCGCGCTTCGGGCTATTTGACCTTGAAAATGGGTCGGAATGGCCGTGAGGGTCAACCGGATGCATAGACAAGGTCTTGACAGACGTCCACAAAAAATTTTGGCACTTTTTGACGTCGAGATCCGGATCACCCTAAAAATGATGTGCTATAGCACACGAAAAATCACCGAAATGGAGTATGCGCGCTTCGGGGCTATTTTAACCTTGAATATGGGTCGGAATGGCCATGAGGTACAACCGGATGCATAGCCAAGGTCTTGACGGACGTGCACAAAAATTTTTGGTACTTTTGACGTCGGGATCCGGATCACCCAAAAAATGGTGTGCTATAGCACACGAAAAATCGTCAAAATGGGGGTATGCGCGCTTCTGGGCTATTTTGACCTTGAAAATGGGTCGGAATGGCCGTGAGGGCCAACCGGATGCATAGCCAAGGTCTTGACGGACGTCCACAAAAAGTTTGGTACTTTTGACGTTGGGATCCGAATTACCCAAAAAAAAAATTGTTGAAATATGGGTATGCGCGCTTCGGGGCTATTTTGACCTTGAAAATTTGTCGAAATGGCCGTGAGGGCCAACCGAATGTATAGCCAAGGTCTTGACAGACGTCTACAAAAACCTTTGGCACTTTTGACGTCGTGATACGGATCACCCAAAAAATGGTGTGCTTATAGCACACGAAAAATAGTCGAAATGGGGGTATGCGCGCTTCGGGGCTATTTTAACCTTGAAAATGGGTCGGAATGGCCGTGAGGGCCAATCGGATGCATAGCCATGGTCTTGACGGACGTTCACAAAAAAATTGATAATTTTGACGTCGGAATCCGGATCACCCAAAAAATGGTGTGCTATAGCACACGAAAAATCGTCGAAATGGGGGTATGAACGCTTCGGGGCTATTTTGACCTTGAAAATGGGTCGAATGGCAGTGAGGGCCAACCGGATGCACAGCCAAGGTCTTGACGTACGTCCACAAAAACTTTTGGCACTTTTGACGTCGGGATCCGGGTCACCCTAAAAATGGTGTGCTATAGCACACGAAATCGTCGAAATGGGAGTATGCGCGCTTCGGGGCTATTTTGACCTTGAAAATGGGTCGGATTGGCCTTGAGTGCCAACCGGATGCATAGCCAAGGTCTTGATGGACGTCCACAAATTTTTTTGGCACTTTTGACGTCGGGATCCGGATCAACCAAAAATGGTGTGCTATAGCACACGAAAAATCATCGAAATAGGGTATGCGCAAGATTCCGGTCTATTTTCACCGTGAAAGGGTCAGAATGCGCCGTGGGGCCAATCGGATGCATAGCCAAGG
>JABWTJ010001232.1:16188-49732 GCA_016801875.1 Solanum sitiens | reverse complement strand
GGGGGTATGCGCGCTTCGGGGCTATTTTGACCTTGAAAATGGGTCGGAATGGCCGTGAGGGCCAACCGGATGCATAGCGAACGTCTTGACGGACGTCCACAAAAATTTTTGGCACTTTTGACGTCAGGATCCGGATCACCCAAAAAATGGTGTGCTATAGCACACAAAAAATCATCGAAATGGGGGTATGCGCGCTTTCGGGCTATTTTGACCTCGAAAATGGGTCGGAATGGCCATGAGGGCCAACCGGATGCATAGCCAATGTCTTGACGGACGTCCACAAAATATTTTGGCACTTTTGACATCGGGATTCGGATCACCCAAAAAATGGTGAAATCGTCGAAATGGGGGTATGCGCGCTTCGGGGCTATTTAGACCTTGAAAATGGGCTGGAATGGCCGTGAGGGCCAACCGGATGCATAGCCAACATCTTGACGGACGTCCACAAAAATATTTGGCACTTTTGAGGTCTGGATCCGGATCACCCAAAAAATGGTGTGATATAGCACATGAAAAATCATCGAAATGGGGGTATGCGCGCTTCGGGGCTATTTTGACCTTGAAAATGGGTCGGAATGGCCGTGAGGGCCAACCGGATGCATAGCGAACGTCTTGACGGACGTCCACAAAAATTTTTGGCACTTTTGACGTCAGGATCCGGATCACCCAAAAAATGGTGTGCTATAGCACACAAAAAATCATCGAAATGGGGGTATGCGCGCTTTCGGGCTATTTTGACCTCGAAAATGGGTCGGAATGGCCATGAGGGCCAACCGGATGCATAGCCAATGTCTTGACGGACGTCCACAAAATATTTTGGCACTTTTGACATCGGGATTCGGATCACCCAAAAAATGGTGAAATCGTCGAAATGGGGGTATGCGCGCTTCGGGGCTATTTAGACCTTGAAAATGGGCTGGAATGGCCGTGAGGGCCAACCGGATGCATAGCCAACATCTTGATGGACGTCCACAAAAATATTTGGCACTTTTGAGGTCTGGATCCGGATCACCCAAAAAATGGTGTGATATAGCACACGAAAAATCATCGAAATGGGGGTATGCGCACTTCGGGGCTATTTTGACCTTGAAAATGGGTCGTAATGGCCGTGAGGTCCAACCGGATGCATAGACAACGTCTTGACGGACGTCCACAAAAATGTTTGGCACTTTTGACATCAGGATCCGGATCACCCAAAAAATGGTGTGCTATAGCACACGAAAAAAATGTTGAAATGGGGGTATGCGCGCTTTAGGGCTATTTTGACCTTGAAAATGGGTCGGAATGGCCGTGAGGGCCAATCGGATGCATAGCCAATGTCTTGACGGACGTCCACAAAATATTTTGGCACTTTTGACATCGGAATCTGTAATATTTTGAAATACCGAGGTCATGTGATAAGACTTAAATGGTCTCCTTAGGATCTAAACCAGTGTTCCTAGCCAAATAGGCATATTTGAAGTCTTTGAAGTGGTGTTTGGAACCGAAACTCTTAAACGTCCGGCAAATTGGTTCATAAGAGGGCTAGAGTGTCCTTTTGAGTTAACTTAGTTAAAGAGTCGGAATTTGGTGAACGGTTGTAACTATAGGTGTAAAATAATGTGTGGGATAGTATCATGCTAGAAAAGTCAGGGGACGACTCCCCAAGGACCAAACAAGGACCCTCGAGGAGGACCCTTAAAGCAGCAGGGCATGACGGACCCCATGATTGGGCGTCACAGGAGAGACGGGGCGTCGAGGCCTCCGTCGTGCCAGCCTTAGCGCTTGGACTTTTCCTCCTCCTGCACAAGTCTCTGACAAGCGTGACGGATGTGCAGGACGGAGGGAAGCCAGTCCGTCACGGCCACGACGGTCCATCGTCGTGGAACCGTCGTGCGCTTGGAGAGAAAACCTCCGCCTGCACAAGTCTCTGACCAACGTGATGAATGTGCAGGACGGAGGGATGTCAGTCCGTCACGTCCACGACGGACCGTCGTCGGGGATCCGTCGTGGAAGGTCTGTGGCAGTTTCGGAAAAGTTAGTTTTTAGTTAGTTAATTAATTAATTAAGTGACTTAGGGGTAATTAGGGGTTTAAGAGAGACTAATTAAGTGACTTAAGACCCTACTATAAATACCCCAACCCTCATTAGCCTAATCATTCTCTCAAAAACAAAACTCTCTTCCTTCTCTCTACTTTCTCTCTCTATTGGAAGACTCCATTGGAGATCAACTTGGGGAGATCTTTGGGGGTTGGATTAGCATGAAATTCACCATCAAAACGTCATCAAACCTTAAGGTATGGGATCTAATTCACCTTTGAGATTCTTTCCTCAAAGGGTTCCTTCAAAGCTTTTTCCAAAAAGTTGAGTTTCTTATGGGTTTCATCCCAATCCGAATTTGATCATGTGAATTGAGTTAATTATGTATTCTTTGGGTTAGAATGAATAGATTATCATGAATTGTAACTTGATTATGGTTAATTGATGTAGTTTGATCTAGATTGTGGGTGATGACCCCTAACCCTTAACCCTAAATGTAGAATTGATATGGATTAGGTTGAGTTTGATAGAATTGATCTCCTAATTAGTTAAATGGTCTTTAATGATTGTTATTGCATTGATTATGGGTCTATTATGATGAATTGAAGTTCTTCACACCTATGTTCTTGAATATTGAATCTTAGTCAAGAAGATACCCTTGAGATCATGTTACTAAGCTTTGATGTAGTATTACTTCATAGTATAGTGCTTCTCCTTGATTAGTTCTTGTGAATTATTATTGGATTACATTGACGTGATGATCTAAGATTGGTTGATCTATGGGTTAATGGTATGGTCCTTTATTGATGGATTATGGAGGAGTATGGGTAAGTCTTGATGATCCTAGCCTTTACTTCAAATTATGGTTAATTGTCATCAAGTGATAATGTTATGTTGGAGTATGCTTTGATTGATGTGATAAGTTGATATGATACATGAATTGATATTCTTAGGTTGGTTGTGAGGATTGCTAGGTGTAATGTAATATAGGGAAGTTGTACGATGTGCCCTATTATGATGAGATGTACAAGGGTTGACTTCACCTATTTGAATTGTTAATGAAAGGACTAATTCTCATACAATTCATATTGAGCTATAATGATGATATATAAGGGATTGACCCTTCTATCTAATTAAATTGAGAAGATTAATAAAGATTAATGGCTTCTCTAAAAATGGGGACTTAGCTTAGCACCGAGCGAACTTGACATTGAGAGGTGTTGACTTCCCTTAGAGGAATATTCACCATTTGTTCTTTATAGAGTGTTGACTTCCCTTAGAGGAATACTCACCTATGGATCTACATGAAGTGTTGACTTCCCTTAGAGGAATACTCACCTATAGATCTACATGAAGTGTTGACTTTCCTTGAGAAATATTCACTCATGAATTCTCATGAGGTGAGGCCCCATTACCGAATGGTATATAGAGGGAATACCTATCTCTTAGTTCTTGAACTATGTTGCCACCATAGGATACTAGCTAGTGGATCCACCTAGATAGCTATGTTTACGATAGGTTCTACTTTGGCCGGTAGACCACCTTCCATCGGTGTAAGGTTTCATGACACCGGATTCCACATTCGATTATGTGGTCTATGTCGGTTAAGGTAAATGTTCCCTAAACTAAAATGAATGAATAAGGTACAGGCTAATCAAAGTAACTTGAGAGGTTGGCTATAGTTTAGGTAGGGGTATGGGACTCTACCTACGCCTTGCACTAGTTTTCCTTGATAGGATCTTTGAGAGGTCAATATTATATATGTAAAGAGATGGTATGATATAAATGGTTTGTATGTTGAATAACATGCTTATGAATATAATGTTGTTGTCGTTGCTTGAAGAAGGACGTATTATGATATGAAGAGTATGTTGGTAAGCAAATTGCTAATTGTAGTCTTGGTAGGTTACTTGATTGAGTAGGAGACATGGTAATTTTACTTGATCATTGCACTTGTGACTTATTGAAGGTTATCATTAGTATGCTTTGCTTTGCTATGGTTTAATTGCTTATGTAGTCTATTATGTTTTCATAAATGTCCCTTTTTAAATATATTTGATTGGTAATTGTATATGAGATTCCATACTTAGTACATGTGGAGTACTAATCCCTTTTCTTTCCCTTTTCCCAAACATTTTAGGTTCGGGTCGTTGAGCTTGATCCAAATTGCTAGGAAGGAAGACTTGGGTAATTTGCCATCCAAGTGGTAGGTCCTCACTCTCTCGAGGACGCGGACGATATCTCTCTTTTATGATGTGTAGTTACTATGATTCTATGTTGACTCTGTTATTCTCTTGAGACGATGTAGTAGACAGCCTATATGCGGCTTCTTTCATTTGATGTAGGGCTATGCCCAAGACTTATTGTAATCGATAGATGGTTTATGAGATGAGACGGTTTTATGACTATTATTTTCTAAGTATATAAGAGTATGAAATAAAAGTAGAAGACTAAGTAATCTTCGTATATGAACAAGTCTATGTATACTTGATATATATATAATGATGTGTATGTAGAGGTCTATGTAAACCTCCGAGTAGTTTTAGATAAAAAGTTTTTAATTCTTACTGATTTTTAGTCAATGAATGCTATGACGAAGCTAAGAGGCTTGTCTTAGTCCTCTGAGAGGACGACGACGCCGGTTACGTCTAGGGGGTAAACCCGGATGTGACAAACTTGGTATCAGAGCATGAGGTTGAATATCCTTGATGTTAACGTCTCTCTCTCAACCACATTATTTAAGTTTGTATTCATAATTGTGAAGCGCGCCACACTTATGAATAGGAACTTATTTGGTGATTAGGAATCTTTCTCATTGTTGGAAATCCATATCGTGCCCCTAGAATGTACGTCGTATATGCTTTCGCCTGAACCTTGTGTTTTGGTTATAGGAGATGAATACTAGAAGAAATGCGGCTCGAAGACTTGAGGAAGAGATGGCTGCTGCAGGAATTCCTCGCGATGAACCTGCCCCTCCTCTTGAAGAGGTTGCTATTGATGACCAGGTTCCTGCTGATCCTCCACCGATGACAGAAGCTCAGATGAGAGCTATTATTGCTCAAATGGCTCAAGCCATGACTACTCAAGCTCAAGCCGCAACAGTGCAAGCCCAAGCTATGACTGCCCAAGCCAATAGGGATTTGGCACCTAGAGTCCACGAACAGACTATGGCCTCCAGACTTAGGGATTTCACTCGGATGAATCCTCCTGTCTTTTTTGGGTCGAAGGTTGATGAAGACCCTCAGGAATTTATTAATGAGGTTCACAAGATTTTGTGTGCTATGGGGCTGTCATCTAGCGAGAATGCCGAGTTGGCCTCCTATCAACTCAAGGATGTCGCTCAGATATGGTATGCGCAATGGAATGACAACAGGCCACTTGGAAGTGGGTTAGTGACATGGGAGTTATTCAAAGGAGCCTTCATTGATCGGTTCTTCCCTAGAGAGATGAGAGAAACGAAGGTGGTGGAATTCATCAATCTCCGCCAAGGAACTGTCACAACCCAAAAGTATACCCTAGAAGATAGGATACAATCTTGGATTGTAACCGGCGTCGTCGACCTCTCGGAGGTCTAAGACAAGCCTCTCATATCATTCATTGCATTGGCATTGTAAATTTAGCGGAAAATTTAAAACTTTTCATAGCACATCATATGCTAGAAACATCACATCGAATATACATAAAACATAGGTTATAATACATATTTAGACTCTAAGTCTCTTTGCCATCTTAGACTCAACAACTTTAGAGTACATTAAGGATAAAACCCTTAAGACATAATACAAAGCTATACATTACTAAATAGACTTTACAATAAGGACATTAGTAGGACATCCTTGAAACTTAAGGATTCCTTTCCTTGAGCTTGGGAAAATCACCTATCAATCTCCTCAATCATAGACCTTCTTTAAGCATTCCAATACCTACACTTTGTGTAAAAAGTAAAGAAGAATGGGATTAGCATAAGAATGTACTAAGTATGGCAACCATGCGAAAACATGCATTTAAAAGGGACATTTTCTTTGAAATCATACTTCATGCCATTTTGAGTAAATCATCATAAAACCTTTATCAACATCATTTATATCATCCACGTACTTCATAGCAACACATTCAAAGGCCAATCATCATATGAAAGCACATATAGAATATAAGTACACATAAAGGTCACTTTATAGTGAACTCACCCTTCTTAGCATTTAACTCTTTCTTTCAATTCATTAACCTCCTAAGTAATCCTTTAGGGATACTTGGTGCAATGCATCAACTTAGGAACACAATAGAAAACCATACATAGCATCTACACGAGACAACTCATGCCATCATAGAAGTATAGTATAACATAAACATAGTCAAACCAAGACTACAATATCATACATAAAGGACACATACATAATCATATGCATTAGAGAACCTTCCTAAGACTTCCTAAGGAGTCACTTGTGCAATGTCTAGATGGGTTCATTACTTCCACCTATCCTAAGTAACTTACCTTAAGTCCTCCTAGTTAGGATCCTATTCAATTACTTCCATTGTCCATTTTACTTTATGGAAACCATAGCCTTAACCGACACTAAGACCATGGGTGCTAATCATGGAATTTGGTGTTGTAGAGCCTTACACCAAAGGAAGGTGTTACTACCTAGCCAAGGTAGAACATTAACATATATGCTAGCATATCAAGTGAATTCACTTTGCTAGATCCTATGTGGCAAGCATAGTTTATGGAACTAAGAGATAGGTATTCCCTCTATATACCATTTGGTAATGGGGCCTCACCTCATGAGATAACATGAGTGAATATTCCTCAAGAAAAGTCAACACTTCATGTAAGTACATAGGTGAGTATTCCTCTAAGGGAAGTCAACACCATATGTAGGTCCATAGGTGATTATTCCTCTAAGGGAAGTCAACACCATATGTAGGTCCATAGGTGATTATTCCTCTAAGGGAAGTCAACACTCTATAAGGGACAAATGGTGAATATTCCTCTAAGGGAAGTCAACACCTCTCAATGTCAAGTTCACTCAGTGCTAAGCTAAGTTCCCTTTATTGAAAAGCCTTTATTACAATTTGTTTATGAAACATAGTCTTAGGATATTCATCATTCATATGCTTATAGCATATTCAAGCACCTATCTAGTTTTGGAGTATTCTTGGGCCCTCCTAGTTGGACCTCTTCTCCCTAGCTAGATCATCCATGTGTGTGAGTGTATATATAGATGTGAGCAAACCTTTCACATAACACATCAAGTCACACATGTTCATATATCAATGCATAAGTCTATAGACATAACTATATGAGCAATCCTTTCATATAAACCTACTCAGACACTATACACATTCATACGTCATCATATCATATTCATAACATGTTCATATAATCATCCTTCATATGCATAAGAACCAAACCTAGGAACTATCCTATCAAGATATACATGTGCAATGCATAGACAAGGTCCCATACCCTTGTCCATACTAGTACACCTATCAAGTCATCCTAGTAAGGGAATACAAATCATACATTCATAAGCATCACCTTGATATGCATAGTAGTAGACATTAGTGAATATGAGAACTACCTTTCATTTAGACCCAATGACTCATACTACTTGTAATATGCATGTAAGTGAGAGTGTGTGTACATTTACCAACATGATCACATAATGTCCATCAATAACATATTAAGTCAGCCACACTATTAGACCACATTATACTTCAAGCACATAGCACACAACACATAATAGCATTGGAGACATGACAATATATACCATGAAATCAAGACTTCTAACTTTAGCTATTTATACTTCCATATAAGGGGTACATGGGTAGAGGTTATTAACCACTTTAACACATTAATGGCAGCACCTATACAATACCCTAACATAATTATACACATGCTCATACAATAGCCACACCACCTAATTCACAACTAGAATAGGAAAGTAGGCATAAGCTTCTCATAGTATCATCTTAAGCACATGTTCATCAGTTCATCAATATGCCTTCAAGGCCATGGTCAACACATATATAATGACAATAAAGTAAACACCGCCACCATAAGTGGACCATACCACACAATGCCATACAAGGCTTCATCAACATTACTCTAAAGAATAGAGAAGTAGAAGAGTAAAGAGAATAAGCAATCTTACCAATTTCTCACCCTTTGATCATCATTGATCAATACACCTTATTCATCATCAAGATACATATATGGCAGTAGCTAAATGTACTTAAATATATAATAAACCATGTACAAGTCGCTACAAGATTATACCATAACGTAATGCAACATCTCAACATACTAGGAAAGTAGGATAACATTGATCTTTAGCTAACTTCCCTTACTTTGATTTTTAGATCATAGTTCATACATATATGATTCTAAGGCAGTAGCTAATTAGGTAAGAAATCAAGCCTAAGTCATGCATCATCTAATCACAATTCAAGATCCATCACATACTTAGCTTCTTCACTTCATAACCTAAAGAATCTATACCAATTCATGCAAGACCTTCTTAATTAGATCATTAAGGATTTATACCTATGAAATTCATCCATTACATCACCCTAAAACAGTAGCTAAAGCAGTTCATACATAATCAAAAGTCTACTTAACCGATCTCACAATCGACTTCAAGACAACATGTAGAAACATAGGTTATTCATGTTCAATTCTTCATATATTTATCATCATGGACTGATCATCATCAATTCAACATCAATTAATGTAAATAACAATAACTACAAGCAATTCATCATAAGAGAATCACCAATTCATCAAGAACAAGCCATAATCACAAAGCCCATACAAGAGCTAAACCTAATTTTGGAAGGAACATGGGTTCATTATGTAATTGAAGTGAAATCACATTCAAATCATCATATTAATACTAATTCATCAAGATTTAATGTTTAGAAACGTTTTGAGAAAGAACCCATGGCTAGATTGGAAGATTGGAAACTTGTTCATAAGATTTCTTTGAAAAACATTGAGAAGACTCTCCAAGTGAAAGGTTACTTAGAGATGAAGGATCACCATACCTTAATCTTCATGAAGACCTATAAAACTTGATGAATAACTCATGAGAATCCCATCTACAAGCTGTTCTTGAGCTTCAAAAACAATGGGGGTTTCTAGAGAGAATAATTTGGGAAGGGAAGGGTTCAATTTGAGTGAGGTTTTTTTTTTTGAGAATGGGTTGGTCACGTTTTTGGACCCTTAAATACACCCAAAAATAATCAAATAAACCTATAATAGTCAGGTTAGGATGTGGGGTGAATTTACAAATTCACCCCTGACTTGGCAGAACGCAGGCAGCCAACCTGCAGGCCATCCGCGACGTGGCCCATGACGGGGCGTCATGGCCATGACGGGCCGTGGCAGCCTCCGTCGCAGGGGACTTGGCCAATTTCTTGGCTTACAACCTGGCCAAGGCTACCCTCCTTCGACGGGACCTGCTTGACAGTCCGTTGGGGGCCCAACGGTCCGTCATTGGGTCCGTCAAGAGGCACTGCCCAGGCAGTGTTTAGGCAGCCTTGAGGTCCTTCTTTTGGGGCCTCTTGCGGGGCCCTTTAGAAGTCGTACCCGGACGTTTCCAACGCGATTACAAACCTTAACATTCTATAGACCTACCACATAAGTTTCATCCAAAACAAACACCTACAAGATGTCCAAACAGCCTTGACCCCAACATGACATACGATGAGCGTCTTAGGGGCTATCTTTCGAACTCCTAGGACGTTCTTGGGCGTTTGACCTCCAAACTTCACGAAACTTCATACAATAACTTCAAACATCATTTAACATCATTTAAAGACTTATTTGACTCAGTTCACACACTTTAGGCATGCATACACACATGAGGCACATAAGCGACTATTCGTCGAACGTCTTGGACGTCCCTTGACGTTCGACTTCGAAATCACTTCAAACTTTGCACACTGACTCTATATGACATAATAAGGCATTTTAGGACCTTATAACAGTAAATAAAACATGTTAGGCTCTAGACACCTTATCTCATTTTTCGAGGTCTTACAATATCCCCCACTTGGGAACATTCGTCCTCGAATGACACTTAGGACTCTTTAATCACATCAAGGACTACAATGCACATAAGAGCAGTTCATCACTTTTAAAGTATCATCAAATCATCTTAGCACTCAATGCGCATAAGCAAGAAAAACCATTATTCACTCACTCTCTAATGCATCAAACACAAAAGTTCTTTTTCCATGTTCATAGGGGAACATCCTTCTCCTAATCATAACATGATCATTACGCCTTAATTCATTACAAGAAAATCTTGAAAAACTACTTATAGACAGATCATAACTCACACTCAACGTTAATTAAGCACTCATACTTTAATGCACATAACTTGAGTTAGTTAAATTCACAAAAATCTTCATTAGTTAGACCTAGTACCATGAAGGTCATACTCAACCATATCATACTTAATGGTGTACGTGGAGGAATATCTTAATCCTCAACACATTACACGAATCATGAGTTCACCTAAGCAAAGCACAAGGTCAATTTCTTTAAAAATGAGAAAATCTCAACTTTCAAGCAAAGACATGCATACATTTTATTCTTAGTGAAATCTAAATGGCAAATCACACCAAGTACATCACCACAAAATAGGAAGTCATTCCACAATTTATTTTCTTAATATAATACTTACCCTTATAGTAAGCCTCATTTTGGAAAAATAACACAAATTATAGGCACATACATGTACACTTAGCAAAACATGCTTTCACTTTTCAAGAATGAGCCTACAATTTTGCATCACAAATCTTCAAACCACTAAATTTTAAAGAGAGTTTACATTTTTCATTGTAAAAGAGACTCAACTTCCATTACAAGGCTAAACAATTTAACCTACGAGTGACTATTACCAAGTTCCTTGTCTTACCTCATGAGGTAAACTTCACAATTAGAACATTAAAACGCAAGTCAACAAGAGAAAACATGGATTTTTCAAAAATTTCTTTTCATGCTTCTTGGAAAATTCACCATGTCTTTAAGATGGTGTCAATCAATTCATACCAATCATATAAACATCATGCAATTCACACTTTATGCAAGACTATTTTCATGAATAAGCATACTAAGAATTCGTATTTTCTAATTCAAGTAAGAATAGAAGGACAATGTAGACAATTTCTACAATATCCTTATTCAGACATCATCCCCCACTTAGGGTAAACCCAATTAAAAGCAACTTAACCCAACATGTAGAGGATCTCAAATACAAAACCTTCATATTTATCACTTAGAGTGATTACTACTTTAGAGGAAATTTTCATAAACTAAATTTAGCAACACTAAGGCATTCTAAACCTTATCATGAGATCACAAGCCTTTACATTCAAATCCTATATCAACATGTATAGAGGAGACTACTACACTTATGTCAACTAATACCATCACTATATAGTCAACAAGATTAACATCATGTATAAAGAATCGTATCATGCACATCTTTATGATCAATAGACAATTACTATAATATCATACTATTTAATTCACATAAGGTCTTCCTACAATGCAATAGACACTAAGTTCATACATCATTAGGGAAAACAACAAGGAAGTTCATAACACGACAAGAAGTTTAGAAATAACTCTACGACTCATCATGTCATAAGATTCTCATCCTTTCAATTTAAATGGCAAAAAGCAAATTAGTAAGTTCTCCAAACATGATACAATAGGTTGCCTAGTCTTTATAACGAGCATGCTTCCAAATACCCAAAAGTGCAACACTTAGACATTTGAAGGAACAAGTATGGAATTGTAAAATACAAAGCTTTACCAACTCATTCTTCATAAGCATGCATACTATATTTACAACTTAAGTCTCCACAAAAGACTCCAATTTATACTAGCAACCCATCAAGTACCATTTATATGCAAAGGAAAACAATGCACACTTTTAATCACATATACTCATAGAATAAGATACTTTTATAGATAGTCATTAACCAATCCAAGTTCAAATCCAAATATTTGGCTACTATCATACAAAACCATATAGGAACACACAATTTAAGAGAATTCGCTTTAACCACCATAACTTCTAGCATGCTTCAACTATATCATGACATACATTATTCGACATAACATGCTATTTCACATAGATTTCATATATTGCCATAATTGGCATCACATCATCAAATAAGAGATATTTCATACATAGCCAGGTAAGATGACCAATCATAATCCTCATAGAGTTAACATGTGCAATGATCAAGTAAATCTCCATAACTTCAGTAAACCAAGTAACCCAAACAAGAACTACAATTAGCATCATACTCCACTCATCTATAGCCTTCATGCATGGATAACTCCATATCTTTAGCACACTAGGCTATTTACATGTTTACAAGCATAGAGATCATCTCATAAGGATATTCATATTTATCATCATACATATACATAGTATTAACCTCCTAAGGTCTCCATCAAGGAAAACTAGTGCAAGACATAGGTAGAGTCCCATACCCCTACCTAAGCCTAGTTAACCCTTCAAGTCGCCTTAGTTAGTATATACATCATCAAATAAAGACAAGTGTCACCTTCACACATACTTATTCAAACCATAAAACAAAGATAAGCACTTCAAACTCACCTTTTCTCCCTTAAGCATAGAGCAACTCTCATCCAGGCAATCATATCTAAAAGACCACCGGACAAGAAAACATAAGAGAGAGATCTTATAGAATAAAGTTCTATGGCACGATATGAGATTGACGAAGAAGGGAAACTCTATCGTCCTATAGCCTCTCATACCATTAAATGTGTAGCGACTCACCACCAATGATACGAGACTCTACTAGACGTGGCAATATGAGACTTTTTAGAACCTAAAACCGCTTCATAAACCTCATGCTCTGATACCAAGTTTGTCACAACCCAAAAGTATACCCTAGAAGATAGGATACAATCTTGGATTGTAACCGGCGTCGTCGACCTCTCGGAGGTCTAAGACAAGCCTCTCATATCATTCATTGCATTGGCATAGTAAATTTAGCGGAAAATTTAAAACTTTTCATAGCACATCATATGCTAGAAACATCACATCGAATATATATAAAACATAGGTCATAATACATATTTAGACTCTAAGTCTCTTTGACATCTTACACTCAACAACTTTAGAGTACATTAAGGATAAAACCCTTAAGACATAATACAAAGCTATACATTACTAAATAGACTTTACAATAAGGACATTAGTAGGACATCCTTGAAACTTAAGGATTCCTTTCCTTGAGCTTGGGAAAATCACCTATCAAGCTCCTCAATCATAGACCTTCTTTAAGCATTCCAATACCTACACTTTGTGTAAAAAGTAAAGAAGAATGGGATTAGCACAAGAATGTACTAAGTATGGCAACCATGCGAAAACATGCATTTAAAAGGGACATTTCCTTTGAAATCATACTTCATGCCATTTTGAGTAAATCATCATAAAACCTTTATCAACATCATTTATATCATCCACGTACTTCATAGCAACACATTCAAAGGCCAATCATCATATGAAAGCACATATAGAATATAAGTACACATAAAGGTCACTTTATAGTGAACTCACCCTTCTTAGCATTTAACTCTTTCTTTCAATTCATTAATCTCCTAAGTAATCCTTTAGGGATACTTGGTGCAATGCATCACCTTAGGAACACAATAGAAAACCATACATAGCGTCTACACAAGACAACTCATGCCATCATAGAAGTATAGTATAACATAAACATAGTCAAACCAAGACTACAATATCATACATAAAGGACACATACATAATCATATGCATTAGAGAACCTTCCTAAGACTTCCTAAGGAGTCACTTGTGCAATGTCTAGATGGGTTCATTACTTCCATCTATCCTAAGTAACTTACCTTAAGTCCTCCTAGTTAGGATCCTATTCAATTACTTCCATTGTCCATTTTACTTTAGGGAAACCATAGCCTTAACCGACACTAAGACCATGGGTGCTAATCATGGAATTTGGTGTTGTAGAGCCTTACACCAAAGGAAGGTGTTACTACCTAGCCAAGGTAGAACATTAACACATATGCTAGCATATCAAGTGAATTCACTTTGCTAGATCCTATGTGGCAAGCATAGTTTATGGAACTAAGAGATAGGTATTCCCTCTATATACCATTTGGTAATGGGGCCTCACCTCATGAGATAACATGAGTGAATATTCCTCAAGGAAAGTCAACACTTCATGTAAGTACATAGGTGAGTATTCCTCTAAGGGAAGTCAACACCATATGTAGGTCCATAGGTGATTATTCCTCTAAGGGAAGTCAACACCATATGTAGGTCCATAGGTGATTATTCCTCTAAGGGAAGTCAACACCATATGTAGGTCCATAGGTGATTATTCCTCTAAGGGAAGTCAACACTCTATAAGGGACAAATGGTGAATATTCCTCTAAGGGAAGTCGACACCTCTCAATGTCAAGTTCACTCGGTGCTAAGCTAAGTTCCCTTTATTGAAAAGCCTTTATTACCTTTGTTTATAAAACATAGTCTTAGGATATTCATCATTCATATGCTTATAGCATATTCAAGCACCTATCTAGTTTTGGAGTATTCTTGGGCCCTCCTAGTTGGACCTCTTCTCCCTAGCTAGATCATCCATGTGTGTGAGTGTATATATAGATGTGAGCAAACCTTTCACATAACACATCAAGTCACACATGTTCATATATCAATGCATAAGTCTATAGGCATAACTATATGAGCAATCCTTTCATATAAACCTACTCAGACACTATACACATTCATACGTCATCATATCATATTCATAACATGTTCATATAATCATCCTTCATATGCATAAGAACCAAACCTAGGAACTATCCTATCAAGATATACATGTGCAATGCATAGACAAGGTCCCATACCCTTGTCCATACTAGTACACCTATCAAGTCATCCTAGTAAGGGAATACAAATCATACATTCATAAGCATCACCTTGATATGCATAGTAGTAGACATTAGTGAATATGAGAACTACCTTTCATTTAGACCAATGACTCATACTACTTGTAATATGCATGTAAGTGAGAGTGTGTGTACATTTACCAACATGATCACATAATGTCCATCAATAACATATTAAGTCAGCCACACTATTAGACCACATTATACTTCAAGCACATAGCACACAACACATAATAGCATAGGAGACATGACAATATATACCATGAAATCAAGACTCCTAACTTTAGCTATTTATACTTCCATATAAGGGGTACATGGGTAGAGGTTATTAACCACTTTAACACATTAATGGCAGCACCTATACAATACCCTAACATAATTATACACATGCTCATACAATAGCCACACCACCTAATTCACAACTAGAATAGGAAAGTAGGCATAAGCTTCTCATAGTATCATCTTAAGCACATGTTCATCAGTTCATCAATATACCTTCAAGGCCATGGTCAACACATATATAATGACAATAAAGTAAACACCGCCACCATAAGTGGACCATACCACACAATGCCATACAAGGCTTCATCAACATTACTCTAAAGAATAGAGAAGTAGAAGAGTAAAGAGAATAAGCAATCTTACCAATTTCTCACCCTTTGATCATCATTGATCAATACACCTTATTCATCATCAAGATACATATATGGCAGTAGCTAAATGTACTTAAATATATAATAAACCATGTACAAGTCGCTACAAGATTATACCATAACGTAATGCAACATCTCAACATACTAGGAAAGTAGGATAACATTGATCTTTAGCTAACTTCCCTTACTTTGATTTTTAGATCATAGTTCATACATATATGATTCTAAGGCAGTAGCTAATTAGGTAAGAAATCAAGCCTAAGTCATGCATCATCTAATCACAATTCAAGATCCATCACATACTTAGCTTCTTCACTTCATAACCTAAAGAATCTATACCAATTCATGCAAGACCTTCTTAATTAGATCATTAAGGATTTATACCTATGAAATTCATCCATTACATCACCCTAAAACAGTAGCTAAAGCAGTTCATACATAATCAAAAGTCTACTTAACCGATCTCACAATCGACTTCAAGACAACATGTAGAAACATAGGTTATTCATGTTCAATTCTTCATATATTTATCATCATGGACTGATCATCATCCATTCAACATCAATTAATGTAAATAACAATAACTACAAGCAATTCATCATAAGAGAATCACCAATTCATCAAGAACAAGCCATAATCACAAAGCCCATACAAGAGCTAAACCTAATTTTGGAAGGAACATGGGTTCATTATGCAATTGAAGTGAAATCACATTCAAATCATCATATTAATACTAATTCATCAAGATTTAATCTTTAGAAATGTTTTGAGAAAGAACCCATGGCTAGATTGGAAGATTGGAAACTTGTTCATAAGATTTCTTTGAAAAACATTGAGAAGACTCTCCAAGTGAAAGGTTACTTAGAGATGAAGGATCACCATACCTTAATCTTCATGAAGACCTATAAAACTTGATGAATAACTCATGAGAATCCCATCTACAAGCTGTTCTTGAGCTTCAAAAACCATGGGGGTTTCTAGAGAGAATATTTTGGGAAGGGAAGGGTTCAATTTGAGTGAGGGTTTTTTTTTTTGAGAATGGGTTGGTCACGTTTTTGGACCCTTAAATACACCCAAAAATAATCAAATAAACCTATAATAGTCAGGTTAGGATGTGGGGTGAATTTACAAATTCACCCCTGACTTGGCAGAACGCAGGCAGCCAACCTGCAGGCCATCCGCGACGTGGCCCATGATGGGGCGTCATGGCCATGACAGGCCGTGGCAGCCTCCGTCGCAGGGGACTTGGCCAATTTCTTGGCTTACAACCTGACCAAGGCTACCCTCCTTCGACGGGACCTGCTTGACGGTCCGTTGGGGGCCCAACGGTCCGTCATTGGGTCCATCAAGAGGCACTGCCCAGGCAGTGTTTAGGCAGCCTTGAGGTCCTTCTTTTGGGGCCTCTTACGGGGCCCTTTAGAAGTCGTACCCGGACGTTTCCAATGCGATTACAAACCTTAACATGCTATAGACCTACCACATAAGTTTTATACAAAACAAACACCTACAAGATGTCCAAACAGCCTTGACCCCAACATGACATACGATGAGCGTCTTAGGGGCTATCTTTCGAACGCCTAGGACGTTCTTGGGCGTTTGACCTCCAAACTTCACGAAACTTCATACAATAACTTCAAACATCATTTAACATCATTTAAAGACTTATTTGACTCAGTTCACACACTTTATGCATGCATACACATATGAGGTACATAAGCGACTATTCGTCGAACGTCTTGGACGTCCCTTGACGTTCGACTTCCAAATCACTTCAAACTTTGCACACTGACTCTTTATGACATAATAAGGCATTTTAGGACCTTATAACAGTAAAGCAAAACATGTTAGGCTCTAGACACCTTATCTCATTTTTCGAGGTCTTACAGGAACGATGAGTGTTCATGAGTATTCTCTGAAATTTACTCAAAATTGGCCAAATATGCTCCGTCTTTGGTCTCCTACCCTAGAGAGGAAATGAGTCGATATGTGACAGGCATATCGGACGACCTACAAGAGGAGTGTCAATCGTCTATGCTACATGATAACATGAATATTGGTCGTCTCATGGTGCATGTAAGAAGGGTTGAGGAGGCTAGAGCAAAAAGGAAGGATATGGATAAGGACTCAAGAAGAACGAGGTCTTATGAGAATGAAACTACTAAAGATAGGTTGGGTATTCAAGACAGACCTAGATTCAAGAAGAGGTTCTCAAACCAAGTACCATCCAAATTTCCCAAGACTAGGGATCCTAAAGCCCCTAGACCAAAAGTTACAAAGGGAAAGGGTGGAAGCTCATCTAATGAGAAGCCTACATGTTCTAAGTGTTGGAAGGGTCACTATGGAGAATGTTTGATAGGAACGGGGATTTGTTTTGGTTGTGGGAAGAGTGGTCATCGAGTTCGAGATTGTCCTAATGCTAAGGGACAAGAAAAAGGTGGTCAGCCAAGTGGTTCTAATAATGCTCCCAAAAAGAACAATTTTTATGCTCTTCGTACGAGAGATGACCAAGAGGCCTCTCCCGATGTGGTGACTGGTATGTTACAAATCTTTGCCATTGATGTGTATGCATTAATTGATCCGGGTGCTACTTTGTCTTTCGTTACTCCATTAGTAGCTAAGAAGTTTAGTACCTTACCTGATGTTTTGCATGAACCTATTTTGGTGTCTACTCCGGTTGGTGAATCAGTGGTAGCAAAAAAAGGGTCTATCGAAATTGTCCTATTTCAATGCCTCATAGAGTTTCTCATATTGATCTAGTTGAGCTAGACATGTTTGATTTTGATGTCATATTAGGTATGGACTGGTTGCATGCTAGTTTCGCTTCCATCGATTGTAGGACCAAAATTGTGAGGTTTTGTTTCCCAAATGAACCCGTTATAGAGTGGAAGGGTGGAAATTCTCTTCCTAGAGGTCGTTTCATAACATGCCTAAAGGCGTGTAAAATGATCTCGAAGGGGTGTCTCTACCATATTGTGAGAGTCCAAGAAGTGGATTCCGAAGTTCCTCCTATAGAGTCAGTCCCCGTGGTGAGTGAATTTATGGAGGTCATTCCTGATGACCTTTCTGGTATTCCTCCCGAATGGGAAATTGATTTCGGTATCGATTTGCTACCGGAAACAAATCCTATCTCTATTCCTCCTTATAGAATAGCTCCGGCCGAGTTAAAGGAATTGAAGGCACAACTTAAAGATTTGCTAGACAAGGGCTTTATAAGGCCTAGCATTTCTCCATGGGGTGCTCCGGTCTTGTTCGTGAAAAAGAAGGATGGGTCCTTGAGGATGTGTATTGACTACCGACAACTCAACAAGGTTACCATCAAGAACAAGTATCCTCCTCCTCGGATTGATGATTTATTTGATCAACTCCAAGGGGCGAGTTACTTCTCAAAGATTGATTTGAGGTCAGGGTACCACCAACTTAGGGTGATAAATGAAGATATTCCAAAGACAGCTTTTCGGACTCGATATGGGCATTATGAGTTCGTGGTTATGTCCTTTGATCTCACAAATGCTCCGGCGGCGTTTATGGATCTGATGAACAGGGTGTTTCGAAATTACCTTGATTCATTCGTTATTGTATTTATCGATGATATCTTGGTGTATTCGAAAAATGAGGTTGACCACATGGATCATCTAAGGGTAGTATTGCACACCCTTAGGGAACATAAATTGTTCGCCAAGTATAGCAAGTACGAGTTTTGGCTGAGGTCAGTGGCATTTCTTGGGCACATCATCTCTAGTGAGGGAGTTGAGGTAGACCCAAGGAAAACAGATGCGGTAAGAAACTGGCCTAGACCCTTGACCCCAACTGACATTAGGAGTTCCTTGGGTCTAGCGGGTTATTATCGAAGGTTCGTAGAAGGCTTTTCATCCATTGCATCTCCTTTGACTTCATTGACTCAAAAAGGTAAAAAGTTTAAATGGTCAGAGGCATGCGAGGAGAGTTTTCAATTATTGAAGGATAGGCTTACTTCCGCTCCGGTGTTAACTTTACCGGAAGGATCTAAAGGGTTCATTGTGTATTGTGATGCATCCCGCGTAGGTTTGGGGTGTGTGCTTATGCAAAATGGGAAGGTGATTGCCTATGCTTCGCGGCAACTTAAGGTGCATGAGAGAAATTATCTACTCATGACCTTGAGTTAGCGGCCGTGGTGTTTGCTTTAAAAATATGGAGGCACTACTTGTATGGTGTGCATGTGGATGTTTTCACTGATCATAAGAGCCTTCAATATGTGTTTACCCAAAAAGATTTGAATCTTCGACAAAGAAGGTGGTTAGAGTTGTTGAAAGATTATGATATGAGTGTCCTATATCATCCCGGCAAGGCAAATGTGGTGGCGGATGCTTTAAGTCGTATGACTATGGGCAGTGTGTCTCGTATCGAAGAAGACAAGAAAGATCTAGTAAAAGATGTTCATCGTTTGACTAGATTGGGAGTGCAATTGGTGAGTTCGCTAAATGGAGGTGCCACGGTTAATCATAGCTCCGAGTCATCATTGGTGGTTGAGGTGAAGTCCAAACAACACCTTGATCAACTATTGATGGAGTTAAAGGAATCGGTTCTTGGCAAGACGAACGAGTCATTTTCCTTAGGAGAAGACAGAGTATTGAGGTATCAAGGGAGGTTGTGTGTTCCTAATGTGGATGGATTGACGGATCGGATCCTTGATGAAGTCCATGGATCCCACTATTCCATCCATCCCGGTTCTACAAAGATGTATCATGACCTTCAAGAAATATATTGGTGGGAAGGTTTGAAGAGGGATATAGCGGAATTTGTTGCTAAATGTCCGAATTGTCAACAAGTGAAGGCGGAACATCAAAAGCCGGGTGGCTTACTACAGGAGATCCAAATTCCTACTTGGAAGTGGGAAGACATTAATATGGATTTCGTAGTAGGGTTGCCTCGTACTCAAAAGTCATTTGATTCTATATGGGTGATTGTTGATAGATTGACTAAGTCCGCTCACTTTATCCCCGTCAAATCTACGTATTCGGCTGAAGATTATGCGAAGATTTTCATAGATGAGATTGTGTGTCGTCATGGTATTCCGTTATCCATCATTTTGGATAGAGGTGCACAATTCACATCTAGATTTTGGAAGTCATTTCAAAAAGGTTTGGGTACTAAAGTGAAATTAAGTACCGCCTTCCATCCTCAAACGGATGGTCAAGTGGAATGCACGATTCAAACTCTTGAGGATATGCTTAGAGCTTGCATCATTGATTTTAAAGGGAGTTGGGATAAGCATTTGCCGTTGGTGGAGTTTGCATATAATAATAGTTTCCATTCGTCCATCTCCATGGCTCCGTATGAAGCCTTGTATGGAAGAAGGTGTAGGTCTCCTATAGGATGGTTTGAAGTAGGTGAGTCATCGATCTTTGGTCCCGACTTGATCTATAAGACATTGGAGAATGTAAATATCATAAGAAATAGGTTGCAAACGGCCTATAGTCGACAAAAGTCCTATGCCGATAATAGAACAAGGGACTTGGAGTTTGAAGAGGGTGATAAGGTGTATTTAAAAATTTCACCTATGAAGGGAGTGGTAAGATTTGGCAAGAAAGGGAAGTTGAGCCCTCGATATGTAGGCCCTTATGAGATTTTGGAAAGGGTTGGTAAAGTTGCCTATCATTTAAGATTACCTGATGAGCTAGCTTTGGTTCATCCAGTTTTCCATGTCTCCATGTTGAAGAAGTGTGTCGGGAATCATGAGTCTATTCTTCCTCTTGAAGGCCTCGGAGTCAAGGATAAGCTCTCTTATGAGGAGGTTCCGGTTCAAATCCTTGATAGGCAAGTGAAAAGGTTGAGGAACAAAGAGGTGGTTTCCGTAAAGGTGCTATGGAGGAACCACCTAGTTGAGGGTGCAACATGGGAGGCGGAGGCCGACATGAAAACCCGTTATCCTCATCTTTTTGATGTTTAAGGTTAGTATCTCTCTCTAATGATATAAATACGTTAGATATTGTGAATCTCTGTTGTTTTTGTGAAACTTTGCAAAACTCCTAGTTTTGGAGACTTCTAAAATGGAGTCACTTTAAGGTGACCTTAGATAAATTTGGAAGTTGTTTTGCTTCTTGCATAATTGAGTCAAGTTTTGTGAATTAGGAATGGTTAATCCTTGCTGATATTGTATTGACTATATTGATAAAATGAACTTTGTACTAATTGAATTGTGTGATAAATAATTGAGTTCATGCCTATATGAAAAGGAGAAAAAACCTCATGAGGAAATGTTGAGGTTTCTAAAATTTTGCAAAACTCCTAGTTTGGAGGCTTCTAAAATGAAGGCGCTTTAAGGTGACCTTAGATAAATTTGGAAGTTGTTTGGTTTCTATCATATTTGAGACAAGTTTGGTGATTTAGATATGGTAAATTGATGTTTTGAAGTATTTTTATGAAATAATATAGTTCATGCTAACTAAATATTGTGAAGTGGTTGAGCTGCTAGTCTTGAGTCTACTCCCACATTTTAAGAGTGTTTGGTGTCATTCGGGGACGAATGTTCCTAAGGGGGGGATAATGTAACATTTTGAAATACCGAGGTCATGTGATAAGACTTAAATGGTCTCCTTAGGATCTAAACCAGTGTTCCTAGCCAAATAGGCATATTTGAAGTCTTTGAAGTGGTGTTTGGAACCGAAACTCTTAAACGTCCGGCAAATTGGTTCATAAGAGGGCTAGAGTGTCCTTTTGAGTTAACTTAGTTAAAGAGTCGGAATTTGGTGAACGGTTGTAACTATAGGTGTAAAATAATGTGTGGGATAGTATCATGCTAGAAAAGTCAGGGGACGACTCCCCAAGGACCAAACAAGGACCCTCGAGGAGGACCCTTAAAGCAGCAGGGCATGACGGACCCCATGATTGGGCGTCACAGGAGAGACGGGGCGTCGAGGCCTCCGTCGTGCCAGCCTTAGCGCTTGGACTTTTCCTCCTCCTGCACAAGTCTCTGACAAGCGTGACGGATGTGCAGGACGGAGGGAAGCCAGTCCGTCACGGCCACGATGGTCCATCGTCGTGGAACCGTCGTGCGCTTGGAGAGAAAACCTCCGCCTGCACAAGTCTCTGACCAACGTGATGAATGTGCAGGACGGAGGGATGTCAGTCCGTCACGTCCACGACAGACCGTCGTCGGGGATCCATCGTGGAAGGTCTGTGGCAGTTTCGGAAAAGTTAGTTTTTAGTTAGTTAATTAATTAATTAAGTGACTTAGGGGTAATTAGGGGTTTAAGAGAGACTAATTAAGTGACTTAAGACCCTACTATAAATACCCCAACCCTCATTAGCCTAATCATTCTCTCAAAAACAAAACTCTCTTCCTTCTCTCTACTTTCTCTCTCTATTGGAAGACTCCATTGGAGATCAACTTGGGGAGATCTTTGGGGGCTGGATTAGCACGAAATTCACCATCAAAACGTCATCAAACCTTAAGGTATGGGATCTAATTCACCTTTGAGATTCTTTCCTCAAAGGGTTCCTTCAAAGCTTTTTCCAAAAAGTTGAGTTTCTTATGGGTTTCATCCCAATCCGAATTTGATCATGTGAATTGAGTTAATTATGTATTCTTTGGGTTAGAATGAATAGATTATCATGAATTTTAACTTGATTATGGTTAATTGATGTAGTTTGATCTAGATTGTGGGTGATGACCCCTAACCCTTAACCCTAAATGTAGAATTGATATGGATTAGGTTGAGTTTGATTGAATTGATCTCCTAATTAGTTAAATGGTCTTTAATGATTGTTATTGCATTGATTATGGGTCTATTATGATGAATTGAAGTTATTCACACCTATGTTCTTGAATATTGAATCTTAGTCAAGAAAATACCCTTGAGATCATGTTACTAAGCTTTGATGTAGTATTACTTCATAGTATAGTGCTTCTCCTTGGTTAGTTCTTGTGAATTATTATTGGATTACATTGACGTGATGATCTAAGATTGGTTGATCTATGGGTTAATGGTATGGTCCTTTATGATGGATTATGGAGGAGTATGGGTAAGTCTTGATGATCCTAGCCTTTACTTCAAATTATGGTTAATTGTCATCAAGTGATAATGTTATGTTGGAGTATGCTTTGATTGATGTGATAAGTTGATATGATACATGAATTGATATGCTTAGGTTGGTTGTGAGGATTGCTAGGTGTAATGTAATATAGGAAAGTTGTACGATGTGCCCTATTATGATGAGATGTACAAGGGTTGACTTCACCTATTTGAATTGTTAATGAAAGGACTAATGCTCATACAATTCATATTGAGCTATAATGATGATATATAAGGGATTGACCCTTCTATCTAATTAAATTGAGAAGATTAATAAAGATTAATGGCTTCTCTAAAAATGGGGACTTCGCTTAGCACCGAGCGAACTTGACATTGAGAGGTGTTGACTTCCCTTAGAGGAATATTCACCATTTGTTCTTTATAGAGTGTTGACTTCCCTTAGAGGAATACTCACCTATGGATCTACATGAACTTCCCTTAGAGGAATACTCACCTATAGATCTACATGAAGTGTTGACTTTCCTTGAGAAATATTCACTCATGAATTCTCATGAGGTGAGGCCCCATTACCGAATGGTATATAGAGGGAATACCTATCTCTTAGTTCTTGAACTATGTTGCCACCATAGGATACTAGCTAGTGGATCCACCTAGATAGCTATGTTTACGATAGGTTCTACTTTGGCCGGTAGACCACCTTCCATCGGTGTAAGGTTTCATGACACCGGATTCCACATTCGATTATGTGGTCTATGTCGGTTAAGGCAAATGTTCCCTAAACTAAAATGAATGAATAAGGTATAGGCTAATCAAAGTAACTTGAGAGGTTGGCTATAGTTTAGGTAGGGGTATGGGACTCTACCTACGCCTTGCACTAGTTTTCCTTGATAGGATCTTTGAGAGGTCAATATTATATATGTAAAGAGATGGTATGATATAAATGGTTTGTATGTTGAATAACATGCTTATGAATATAATGTTGTTGTCGTTGCTTGAAGAAGGACGTATTATGATATGAAGAGTATGTTGGTAAGCAAATTGCTAATTGTAGTCTTGGTAGGTTACTTGATTGAGTAGGAGACATGGTAATTTACTTGATCATTGCACTTGTGACTTATTGAAGGTTATCATTAGTATGCTTTGCTTTGCTATGGTTTAATTGCTTATGTAGTCTATTATGTTTTCATAAATGTTCCTTTTTAAATATATTTGATTGGTAATTGTATATGAGATTCCATACTTAGTACATGTGGAGTACTAATCCCTTTTCTTTCCCTTTTCCCAAACATTTTAGGTTTGGGTCGTTGAGCTTGATCCAAATTGCTAGGAAGGAAGACTTGGGTAATTTGCCATCCAAGTGGTAGGTCCTCACTCTCTCGAGGACGCGGCCGATATCTCTTTTTTATGATGTGTAGTTACTATGATTCTATGTTGACTCTGTTATTCTCTTGAGACGATGTAGTAGACAGCCTATATGCGGCTTCTTTCATTTGATGTAGGGCTATGCCCAAGACTTATTGTAATCGATAGATGATTTATGAGATGAGACGGTTTTATGACTATTATTTTCTAAGTATATAAGAGTATGAAATAAAAGTAGAAGACTAAGTAATCTTCGTATATGAACAAGTCTATGTATACTTGATATATATATATAATGATGTGTATGTAGAGGTCTATGTAAACCTCCGAGTAGTTTTAGATAAAAAGTTTTTAATTCTTACTGATTTTTAGTCGATGAATGCTATGACGAAGCTAAGAGGCTTGTCTTAGTCCTCTGATAGGAAGACGACGCCGGTTACGTCTAAGGGGTAAACCCGGATGTGACAGAATCCGGATCACCCAAAAAATGGTGTGCTATAGCACACGAAAAATCATCGAAATGGGGGTATGCGCGCTTCGGGGATATTTTGACCTTGAAAATGGGTCGGAATGGCCGTGAGGGACAACCGGATGCATAGCCAACGTCTTGACGGACGTCCACAAAAGTTTTTGGAACTTTTGACATCGGGATCCGGATAACCCAAAAAATGGTGTGCACGAAAAATCATCGAAATGGGGGTATGCGCGCTTCGGGGCTATTTTGACCTTCAAAATGGGTCGGAATGGCCGTCAGGGANGGACGTCCATCAAGACGTTGGCTATGCATCCCGGTTTGGCCCTACGGCATCTCCGACCCATTTTGAAGGTCAAAATTAGCCCGGAAGCGCGCATACCCTACCCCCCATTTCGACGATCTTGTCTGTGCTATAGCACACATTTTTGGGTGATCCCAATGGCAAAGTGCAAAAAGATTTTTGTGGACGTCCGTCAAGACGTTGGCTATGCATCCGGTTGGCCCTAACGGCCATTCCGACCCATTTTGAAGGTCAAAATAGCCCCGAAGCGCGCATACCCCCATTTCGACGATTTTTCGTGTGCTATAGCACACCATTTTTTGGGTGATCCGGATCCCTACGTCAAAAGTACCAAACTTTTTTGTGGACGTCCGTCAAGACGTTGGCTATGCATCCGTTGGCCCTGACGGCCATTCCAACCCATTTTGAAGGTCAAAATAGCCCCGAAGCGCGCATACCCCCATTTCGACGATTTTTCGTGTGCTATAGCACACCATTTTTTGGGTGATCCGGATCCAAACGTCAAAAGTGCCAAAATATTTTGGGTACGTCCGTCAAGACGTTGGCTATGCATCCGGTTGGCCCTGACGGCCATTCCGACCCATATTGAAGGTCAAAATAGCCCCCAAGCGCGCATACCCCTATTTCGACGATTTTTCGTGTGTTATAGCACATCATTTTTTGGTGATCCGGATCCCAACGTCAAAAGTGCCAAAAAATTTTGTGGACGTTTGTCAAGACGTTGGCTATGCATCCGATTGGCCCTGACAGCCATTCCGACCCATTTTGAAGGTCAAAATAGCCCCAAAGCGCGCATACCCCCATTTGGACGATTTTTTGTGTGCTATAGCACACCATTTTTTGGGTGATCCGGATCCCGTCGTCAAAAGTGCCAAAAAATTTTGTGGACGTCCGTCAAGACGTTGGCTATACATCCGGTTGGCCCTGACGACCATTCGACCCATTTTGAAGGTCAAAATAGCCTCGAAGCGCATACCCCCATTTCGACGATTTTTCGTGTGCTATAGCACACAATTTTTTGGGTGATCCGGATCCCGACGTCAAAAGTACCAAAATTGTTTTGTGGACGTCCGTCAAGACGTTGGCTATGCATCTGGTTGGCCCTGATGGCCATTCCGACCCATTTTGAAGGTCAAAATAGCCCCGAAGCGCACATACCCCCATTTCAACGATTTTTCGTGTGCTATAGCACACCATTTTTTGGGTGATCCGAATCTCGACGTCAAAAGTGCCAAAAGTTTTTGTGGACATCCGTCAAGACGTTGGCTATCCATCCGGTTGGCCCTGACGGCCATTCCGACGCATTTTGAAGGTCAAAATAGCCCCGAAGCGCGTATACCCCCATTTTGGCGATTTTTCGTGTGCTATAGCACACCATTTTTTGGGTGATCCGGATCTCGACGTCAAAGGTGCCAAACCTTTTTATGGACGTCCGTCAAGACGTTGGCTATGCATCCGGTTGGCCCTGACGGCCATTCTGACCCATTTTGAAGGTCAAAATAGCCCCGAAGCGCGCATACCCCCATTTCGACGATTTTTCGTGTGCTATAGTACACCATTTTTTGGGTGATCCGGATCCTGACGTCAAAAGTGCCAAATATTTTTATGGACGTCCGTCAAGATGTTGGCTATGCATCCGGTTGGCCGTGACGTCCATTCCGACCCATTTTCAAGGTCAAAATAGCCCCGAAGCGCATACCCCCATTTCGACGATTTTTCGTGTGCTATAGCACACCATTTTTTGGGTGATCTGGATCCCAACGTCAAAAGTGCCAAAAATTTTTGTGGACGTCCTTCAAGACCTTGGCTATGCATCCGGTTGGCCCTCACGGCCATTCCGACCCATTTTAAAGGTCAAAATAACCCCGAAGCGTGCATACCCCCATTTCGATGAATTTTCGTGTGCTATAGCACACTATTTTTTGGGTGATCCGGATCCCGATGTCAAAAGTACCAAAACTTTTGGTGGACGTCCTTCAAGACATTGGATATGCATCCGGTTGGCCCTCACGGCCATTCCGACCCATTTTAAAGGTCAAAATAGCCCTCAAGCGCGCATACGCCCATTTCGATATTTTTTGTGTGCTACAGCACACCATTTTTTGGGTGATCTGGATCCGACGTCAAAAGTGCTAAAACTTTTTGTGGACGTCTGTCAAGACCTTGGATATGCATCCGGTTGGCCCTCACGGCCAATCCGACCCATTTTCAAGGTCAAAATAGCCCCAAAGCGTGCATACCCCATTTCGACGATTTTTCGTGTGCTATAGCACACCATTTTTTGGGTGATCCGGATCCCGATGTCAAAAGTTTCAAATATTTTTGTGGACGTCTGTCAAGACCTTGGCTATGCATCCGGTTGGCTCTAACGGCCATTCCAACCCATTTTCAAGGTCAAAATAGCCCCGAAGCGCGCATACTCCCATTTTGACGATTTTCCGTGTGCTATAGCACCCATTTTTTGGGTGATCCGAATCCCGACGTCAAAAGTGCCAAAATTTTTGTGGACGTCCGTCAAGACCCTGGCTATGCATCCGATTGGCCCTCACGGCCAATCCGACCCATTTTCAAGGTCAAAATAGCCCCGAAGCGCGCATACCCCCATTTCAATGATTTTTCGTGTGCTATAGCACACCATTTTTTGGGTGATCCGGATGAAGACGTCAAAAGTGCCAAAAATTTTTGTGGACGTCCGTCAAGACCTTGGCTATGCATCCGGTTGTCCCTCATGGCCATTCTGACCCATTTTCAAGTGCAAAATAGCCCCGAAGCGTGCATACCCCATTTCGACGATTTTTCGTGTGCTATAGCACACCATTTTTTGGGTGATCCGGATCCCGATGTCAAAAGTTCCAAATATTTTTGTGGACGTCCGTCAAGACCTTGGCTATGCATCCGGTTGGCTCTAACGGCTATTCAATCCCATTTTCAAGGTCAAAATAGCCCCAAAGCGCGCATACCCCTATTTCGACGATTTTTCGTGTGCTATAGCACACCATTTTTTGGGTGATCCGGATCCGAACGTCAAAATTGCCAAATATTTTTGTGGACGTCCATCAATACCTTGTCTATGCATCCGGTTGTCCCCCACGTTCATTCCGACCCATTTTCAAGGTCAAAATAGCCCCGAAGCGCACATACCCCCATTTCGACGATTTTTCGTGTGCTACAGCACACCATTTTTTGGGTGATCCGAATCCCGACGTCAAAAGTGCCAAAATTTTTGTGGCCGTCCATCAAGACCCTGGCTATGCATCCGGTTGGCCCTCACGGCCAATCCGACCCATTTTAAAGGTTAAAATAGCCCCAAAGCGTGCATACCCCATTTCGACGATTTTTCGTGTGCTATAGCACACCATTTTTTGGGTGATCCAGATCCCGATGTCAAAAGTTTCAAATATTTTTGTGGACGTCCGTCAAGACCTTGGCTATGCATCCAGTTGGCTCTAACGGCCATTCCAACCCATTTTCAAGGTCAAAATAGCCCCGAAGCGCGCATATCCTCCCCATTTTGAACGATTTTTCGTGTGCGATAAAGCACCATTTTGTGGGGTGATCCAGAATGGCCGATGTCAAAAGTGGCCAAAAATTTTTGTAGTGGACGTCAGTCAAGACCCTTGCTATGGCATCCGGTATGGTCCCTCATGGCCATTCCGACCCATTTTTCAAGGTCAAAATAGCCCAGCGCATACCCCATGTCGACGATTTTGCGTGTGCTATAGCAACTCCATGTTTTGGGTGATCTGGATCCAACGTCAAAGTGCCAAAAATTTTTGTGGACGTCCTTCAAGACCTTGGCTATGCGTCCCCGGTTGGCCTATCAAAGGCCCATTCCGACCCCATTTTAAAGTCAAAAGAACCCGAAGCGGGCATACCCCCCATTTCGATGATTTTTTCGTGTGCTCATAGCACACTATTTTTTTGGGTGATCCGATCCCGATGTCAAAGTACCAAAACTTTTTGGTGACGGTCCGTCAAGACATTGGATAGGCATCCGGTTGGCCCTCACGGCCATCCGACCCATTTTAAAAGGTCAAAATAGCCGCAAGACGCCATACGCCCATTTCGATCTTTTTTGTGTGCTACGCGCACCTTTTTTTGGGAGTGATCTGGATCCCGACGTCAAAAGTGCTAAAACTTTTTGTGGACGTCTGTCAAGAACCTTGGATATGCATCCGGTGTGGCCCTCACGCCAATACGACCCATTTTTCAGGTCAAAATAGCCCAAAAGCGTGCAACCCCCCATTTCTAAACATTTTTTCGTGTGCTATAAGCACAACATTTTTTTGGGTGAATCCGGATCCCGAGGTCAAAAGGTTCAAATATTTGTGTGGACCAGTCTGTCAAGACCTGGCTAGGCATCCGTTGGCTCTAAGGCCATTCCAACCCATGTTCAAGTCAAAATAGCCCCCGAAGCGCGCATACTTCCCATTTTGACGATTTTCCCGTGTGCTATAGCACCCATTTTTTGGGTGATCCAAATCCCGACGTCAAAAGAGCCAAAATTTTTGTGGACGTCCGTCAAGACCCTGGCTATGAATCCGATTGGCCCTCACTGCCATTCCGACCCATTTTCAAGGTCAAAATAGCCCCGAAGTGCGCATACCCCATTTCGACGATTTTTCGTGTGCTATAGCACACCATTTTTTGGGTGATCCGGATCCTGATGTCAAAAGTGCCAAATATTTTTGTGGACGTCCGTCAAGACCTTGGTTATGCATCCGGTTGGCTCTCACGGCCATTTTGACCCATTTTCAAGGTCAAAATAGCCCCGAAACGCGCATACCCCCAATTCGACGATTTTTCGTGTGCTATAGCACACCATTTTTTGGGTGATCCGGATCCCGATGTCAAAAGTGCCAAAGGTTTTTGTGGACATCCGTCAAGACCTTGGCTATGCATCCCGTTGGCCCTCACGGCCATTCCGACCCATTTTCAAGGTCAAAATAGCCCCGAAGCACGCATACCCCATTTCGATGATTTTTCGTGTGCTATAGCACACCATTTTTTGGGTGATCCGGATCCCGATGTCAAAAGTGCCAAAAATTTTTGTGGACGTCTGTCAAGACCTTGGCTATGTATCCGGTTGGCCCTCACGGCAATTCCGACCCATTTTCAATGTCAAAATAGCCCCAAAGCATGCATACCCCATTTCGACGATTTTTCGTGTGCTATAGCACACCATTTTTTGGGTGATCCGGATCCCGACGTCAAAAGTGCCAAAAAATTTTGTGGATGTCCTTCAAGACCTTGGCTACGCATCCGGTTGTCTCTCACGGCCATTCCTACCCATTTTCAAGGTTAAAATAGCACCGAAGCGCGCATACCCCCATTTCGATGATTTTTCGTGTGCTATAGCACACCATTTTTTGGGTGATCCGGATCCCGACGTCAAAAGTGCCAAACGTTTTTGTGGACATCTGTCAAGACCTTGGATATGCATCCGGTTGTCTCTCACGGCCATTCTGACCCATTTTCAAGGTCAAAATAGCCCCGAAGCGCCTATACCTCCATTTCGACGATTTTTCGTGTGCTACAGCACACCATTTTTTGGGTGATCCGGATTCTAACGTCAAAAGTGCCAAATATTTTTGTGAACGTCCATCAAGACCTTGGCTATGCATCCGGTTAGCTCTCACGGCCATTCCGACCCATTTTCAAGGTCAAAATAGCCCCGAAGCGCGCATACCCCCATTTCGATGATTTTGCATGTGCTATAGCACACCATTTTTTGGGTGATCCGGATCCCGACGTCAAAAGTGCCAAATGTTTTTGTGGACGTCCGTCAAGACCTTTGATATGCATCCGGTTGGCCCTCACGGCCATTTCGACCCATTTTCAAGGTCAAAATAGCCCCAAAGCGCGCATACCCCCATTTCGACGATTTTTCATGTGCTACAGCGCACCATTTTTTGGGTGATCCGAATCCCGACGTCAAAAGTGCCAAAATTTTTGTGGACGTCCGTCAAGACCCTGGCTATGCATCCGATTGGCCCTCACGGCCAATCCGACCCATTTTCAAGGTCAAAATAGCCCCGAAGCGTGCATACCCCCATTTCAATGATTTTTCGTGTGCTATAGCACACCATTTTTTGGGTGATCCGGATGAAGAGGTCAAAAGTGCCAAAATTTTTTGTGGACGTCCGTCAAGACCTTGGCTATGCATCCGGTTGTCCCTCATGGCCATTCTGACCCATTTTCAAGTTCAAAATAGCCCCGAAGCGTGCATACCCCATTTCGACGATTTTTCGTGTGCTATAGCACACCATTTTTTGGGTGATCCGGATCCCGATGTCAAAAGTTCCAAATATTTTTGTGGACGTCCGTCAAGACCTTGGCTATGCATCCGGTTGGCTCTAACGGCTATTCAATCCCATTTTCAAGGTCAAAATAGCCCCAAAGCGCGCATACCCCTATTTCGACGATTTTTCGTGTGCTATAGCACACCATTTTTTGGGTGATCCGGATCCGAACGTCAAAATTGCCAAATATTTTTGTGGACGTCCATCAATACCTTGTCTATGCATCCGGTTGTCCCCCACGTTCATTCCGACCCATTTTCAAGGTCAAAATAGCCCCGAAGCGCGCATACCCCCATTTCGACGATTTTTCGTGTGCTACAGCACACCATTTTTTGGGTGATCCGAATCCCGACGTCAAAAGTGCCAAAATTTTTGTGGCCGTCCATCAAGACCCTGGCTATGCATCCGGTTGGCCCTCACGGCCAATCCGACCCATTTTAAAGGTCAAAATAGCCCCAAAGCGTGCATACCCCATTTCGACGATTTTTCGTGTGCTATAGCACACCATTTTTTGGGTGATCCAGATCCCGATGTCAAAAGTTTCAAATATTTTTGTGGACGTCCGTCAAGACCTTGGCTATGCATCCAGTTGGCTCTAACGGCCATTCCAACCCATTTTCAAGGTCAAAATAGCCCCGAAGCGCGCATACTCCCATTTTGACGATTTTTCGTGTGCTATAGCACCCATTTTTTGGGTGATCCGAATCCCGATGTCAAAAGTGCCAAAATTTTTGTGGACGTCCGTCAAGACCCTGGCTATGCATCCGGTTGGCCCTCACGGCCAATCCGACCCATTTTCAAGGTCAAAATAGCCCCGAAGCGCGCATACCCCCATTTCAATGATTTTTCGTGTGCTATAGCACACCATTTTTTGGTGTGATCGGGATCCCAACGTCAAAAGTGCACAAATTTTGTTGGACGTCCTTCAAAGACCTTTGCTATGCATCCGGTTGGCCCTCCGGCCATTTTCCGAACCCCATTTTAAAGGTCAAAATAACCCCGACGCGTGCATTTACCCCCATTTCGATGAATTTTTGTGTGCTATAGCACACTATTTTTTGGGTGATCCGGATCCCGATGTCAAAAGTACCAAAACTTTTGGTGGACGTCCTTCAAGACATTGGATATGCATCCGGTTGGCCCTCACGGCCATTTCGACCCATTTTAAAGGTCAAAATAGCCCTCAAGCGCGCATACGCCCATTTCGATATTTTTTGTGTGCTACAGCATACCATTTTTTGGGTGATCTGGATCCGACGTCAAAAGTGCTAAAACCTTTTGTGGACGTCCGTCAAGACCTTGGATATGCATCTGGTTGGCCCTCACGGCCAATCCGACCCATTTTTAAGGTCAAAATAGCCCCAAAGCGTGCATACCCCATTTCGACGATTTTTCGTGTGCTATAGCACACCATTTTTTGGGTGATCCGGATCCCGAT
>JABWTJ010001231.1:137327-198721 GCA_016801875.1 Solanum sitiens | reverse complement strand
TCTAAATAGGATGACTTAAGGGGTTTGGCTTAGTCTAGGTAGGGGTATGGAACTCTACCTATACATTGCACTAGTTAGCCTTGTGGGAAGTTCTAGAAGTATGTTCTTATGTGCTTATATACTTATAATTGAAAATGATATGTATATGGTAATCTTGCATGTTATTGACACTATGTGATATTAGTTTCACTTATGAACATGTGGTTGGTCTTTTTTGCTAAAGTATGATGATGTTTACTCTTAATGATATAGTATGTAAAGTGGGCATTGCTTATAGTTCTTATTGGGTTTACTTGGTTGACTGAGGTTATGGGGCCTTACTTAGTTATTGCACTAGTGGACTTAATGGGGGTTCATGAGTAATGGTCTTGTTTAGGTTATGATGTTATGAACTCTTATGCATGCTTGTTGATATTATAACTTGATGATAGAGCTGTCTTGATTATGTGCTCAATTATGTTGATAAGCAAGTTGACTTGACTAGACTTGGTATTGTTGGTCTTGTGATGTACATGGTCTTGATTTAAGGAATATGTGCTTATTGACTTGTATTGGTTCTTGATTGTGCATAAGGCTTTTTAAAGTGACTTTGCATGCTTTTGAATAAATTTCCCCTTTTAGCATGATTTCTATATTGTATGTGCATATGATTCCATACTTAGTAGAAGTGATCTGCTAACCCCATTTCTCCCTTTTCCCCCAACATTTTAGGTTCCGATTGCTGAAGGGTTCGTGACCACTTTTGAAGGAATGCTTGGAATCATTCTCCAAGTGTGGGTGTGTCCTCAAGTCTGAGGATGGTGCCTTGCTATTACTCTAGCCATGTTTCTTTGTTGTAGTCTAAAGACGATCATTTCATTATTCTTGTTCCAAGATATTATTGTAAGCCCTATTTGGAATTTATACATTGTGTAGGGGCTTATTCCCATGTTGATTTGACTCCGTTTAGATGGTTTAATATGAGACATCCCTTTTAAGACTGTTATGTATTTGATATATATATATGTGCCATAAAAGTAGAAGATCATGTAATCTTCTTATACGAAGGGTCTATGTATACTTGATATGAATATATTCTGTGTAAGGTCTAAGTAAACCTCATGAAGTAGTGTATATGAAAAGTTTTATATTTTTCTACATTTTTAACCTATGAATGTAATGATGAATGATAAGAGGCTAGTCCTAGTCCTCTCCAAGGACGACGACGCCAGTTACGTCTATGGGATACTTCCCGTATGTGACAGATATTGTGTATGTGCATGTGTGAGGTGAAAGTATGTTTGCTCTAAATGATGGTATGTGGTGATGATAGACTATCAAGAGTATCTATATATTCATAGGGTATCTTGTTAGGTAGACTTAGTTGTCCCTACTTGGTAATGAATGGTATTGAATGAATGTTTGAATGAATGTCTAGGATCGGAAGACCTAAAGTGGTGCCCTTCTAGGAAATACTTAGATGGAACCTTGAATCTGAAAAGAAGGTTAATAATGAAGTCTTGATCGGTAGACATAAATGGTGCCCTTCTTTTGTGGAATGATATACTTAGGGATAGGTTGGCCGGAATGACATGAGACCATCTTTGAGAAAGTCATACGGCTATCCTAATTAACCTTAATCGGTAGACCCTTGTGGATAACTTCTTGGCAAAGGTATTATGGGTTGGTAGGCTGAATGATGGCTCCCTCTCTAATACACGTATGTGAATGAACTTACTCTATGAGAACCAAGGCAAAGAACTGAGTGGATATGCTTGTGGTAGTAGCTCTACTTGAGTATGAGACTAGAGTACAGAGAAGCCCTTTATATCCCTTAACCATGTGCCAATGTGGGATGTGTCGTAGTTCTATCTTTGGAAAGTAGAACACCTTCCACGACGTGGGGTCCTTATGACATCGGATTCCCGACCTAGCTAGTATGGTATATGTCGGTTGATGCCTATTCTGATAATGTGGGATGTGCACTCTAGTATTGGATAGGTTCTACAACATGTAGGTAATGGAATATGACTCTATCTACATATGGCACGAGTATGCCTTGAAAATGCTAGGATGAGTTCCCTAGGTCTTCTAAGACCATTATGTGAAGTACCCTAAATGGTTACTTATCTCTTAAATGGTTTCAATGAATAACGTTCACATAGTCAAAGTATGTTCAATAAAAAAGCTCTTATTGTAATGACCCAAAGTACCCCCTAGGCGTTACCGGCGTCTTCATCCTCGTAGAGGCCTTACACTAGCCCTTAGCATACACATGGCATATCATAGGTAGAGAAAAATGCAAAAAATTTAAAACTTTTACATATAAAGTATAATTAGACTTCTCACATATCATATATGGATTTAACATAGACTCATCATTTATAAATTTATATAGACTTCTCATTTGGCATATTCAATTCATTTAAGTATTCCAATACTTCGTCTCACATATAACCATCTAATACAGAATTACAATGTTTGGGCATAGCCTTACACTAGTACAATATGCCACATATAGGCTTACCAAAAGTCTCAACATAAGGAATGAATAAGACTTTAGACATAGACAATACTACTAAAGCTATATATGTGGCACCATCCTTGGAACTTGAGGACTCACCAACAACTTGGAAAATGATCCAAGTCTTTCTTGCAAATGGCTTCGAACTGCTCAACGGCCCAAACCTATATTATTTGGGAAAAAGGGATGAAAATATGCTTTAGTACACGCATGTACTAAGTATGACATATATGCATAAAAATCATCAATGCACGAGTAAAGGGACATTTTAGTCAAAAACATGCTTAGTATCAAATAAGCTCAACATGCACATATAGCGATATCAGAAGCCAAACCCAACATAATATCAACCCAACATGTAAGCAATTCAAGCAATACATGTGCAATGCAAAGAATATAATCCAATAATCCTATTCAAAGCTAAGTATCACACTAAGCAACCCCATTCATGCATATAACATATTCTCATATTACATGATGACATGCTTATTTCATAAAGATTACTCACAACATATCAACATAGTCATAACCAACATAATTATAAAAGAACACTACTAGAACAATCCCTTGGTATCCCACATAAGAGAAGTTCCATGCCCTTCCTCATACCATGTAGAAACCCTTAAGAAAGATGTAATAAAAGTTCACACATCTTTTTAATTCATGTGCTTTTTTCATTAGGGAAATAAGTTGCAATAACCGACATGAGACCATGAGAGCTACATGGAATCCGGTGTTCTACTCCCATATGAAAAAGAGAGGGTTAACACTTGCCTAAGGTGTAACCTTTCGTACATAGCTATATAGGTGGATCCACTAAGCTAAAGTACTATGTGGGAATATATTAAGGGTCAATGAGATTGTTACTAGAAATCCTAACTTGCTAAATGTGAGGTTTCCATATCATGAGACAACACATATGTTGGGGATTCAGACTTAATGAACATGAGAAAAACATGTGGGAAGTCGGACATGCTAAACGTGAGACCCCCATCTCATTGACATGCCCTTTCGGTGCTAAGCATCTATTCTATTTAGTAACCATCTTTAGTCAACACATAGTTTCACATTAGCCTTTATGAAGTCCTTATGTAAACCTCTTATCATAATAGCTCTTAGGTGACCATAAGTGGGAACAATCCTTTTAACACATCCAAGGAGCACCCCATAGACGTAACCGGCGTCGTCGTCTCCGAAGAGGACTAAGACTAACCTCTTAGCATTCATTATTACATATCATAGGTTAAAAAGTGAGGAAAATTTAAAACTTTTCTTCTACATCTACATTATGAGGCTTACATAGACCTCTCGCTTACACAAAGTGTATACATTGGGAGTTTGCTTAGACTCCTCACATATGAAGCTTACATAGGCTTCACTTTTATGTCGCATATACAATATAGAGTCTAATAGAGATGTCTCATATAAAACCATTTAAGTCGAAGTAGAACAAATCGGGCATAGCCCTTACACAAATGTATATTGCCACTTAGGGTTTACAACAATGTCTTGAAAAATAAGAGTGAAACGAATGTCATTAGACTATAGCAAGTCACTTAGGTAGAATGAGAAAAGGCATCATCCTTGGATCTTGAGGACATACCCACACTTGGAGAAATGATCCAAGCCTTCCTTGTAAATTGGTCACGAACCCTTCAATGACCGCAACCTAAAATGTTTGGAAAAAAGGGAGAAATAGGGGTTAGCACATTACTTGTACTAAGTATGGAAACATACGCACATACAATATAGAAATCAGGCTAAAAGGGACTTTTGTTCAAAACCATGCCAAGTTACTTTGAAAAGCCTTATGCACAATCAAGAACACATATAAGACAATAATCATATACTCATTAAGACCATAGCATATCAACACAAGACCGACATCATCAAGTATAACCAAGTCAACATGTGTATATCATATTAGAACCATAGACAAAGCAACCCTATCATCATGTTATAACAATATAGCATGTTCAAGAGTTCATAATATTATAACATAAGTAAAACCCTTACTCATAAACCCTTACCAAGCTAACTAGTGCAATGACAAACTGAAGCCCCATAACCCCACTCAACCTAGTATACCAACACAAAGGATCATAAATAATGTCTAACTTCACATACATAGCATCAGCAGTGTTTATCATCATTGTTAAGAAATATAGACCATTAACATGAAGAATCAACATAAGCATGTCATTCATTTCATATGTGTATAAGAACCTAAGAACATCCCCCTAGGACTTCCCTCAAGGCCAACTGTTGCAATGTATAGGTAGAGTCCCATACCCCTACCTAGACTAAGTCAAACCTCTTAAGTCCTCCTAGTTCGAGTTCACTTTATTACTTCAATTTACTTTCAGGAACATCTTGCCTTAACCAACATAGACCACATGAGCTAATGTGGAATCTGATGTCATAAAACCCTACATCGAAAGAAGGTGGACTATTTGCCAATGTAGTACCAAACATGACCATAGCGTCTAGGTTGATCTACTAACTAGTATTCCTATGGGGGCAACATAGTTCAAGAACTAGGAGATGTACTTGGGACCCTCTTTATAACTTTGGCATTATAGTCTCCAATCTCATCAGTACAATAGTGAACCTACCTTCCCTACTTAGGAAGGGACACTCCTCACTACTACCTCACTTGGTGCTAAGCTAGAGTCCCTTTTGAAATGTCTTTCTTTATGTAACATTTCGAAAATCCAAGACGTGTTGTTAAGACAAACATAGGTGTCATGAAGTCTAGAAACTGTTTTTAAGGTTAGTTTAATGAATATAGGTCATTTAGGGAGTCTAGGAACCAAAACGTCCAAGAACATCCATGACGTTCGAAAGTTGGTTCAAAGAGGTACTGTGTGCCTTGGCCTATTTGACTAGTTTTTTAGAGTCGGAAATTAATGAAATTTGGTGAAAATGTGTGGAACACGTGTTAGAGATGTTTCATGGTTGAAACGTCTTGGTACGACTCACCAAGGACCAATGGCAACACTGCCTAGGCAGTGTGCATCGACGGAGGGGGCTATGGTCCGTCTATGGACTGACGGGGCGTCGATGCCACCGTCATCCCACACTTAGCCACTTTGAGGAATCCCTCACCTTCACAAGTCTCTGAACTCATTGACGGATGTGCAGGACGAGAGGGGTGTAAGCTTGTCGACTCACAGACAGCCCGTCGACGGGGTTCCATCTGTGTAACATTCCAGAAAATGTACATGTCTAGTGAAGAGACTATTAGGTCTTAAGAATATGTATTGGGATACATAGGCATCCCAATGCCCAATATTGAGTTATATTGGGCATGTTAGAGAATATTGGCTTAAGGGTGTTAGCTAATTTTTGTATGTATACACAAGTAAATTAAATACACTTTGATGTTCAAATGCTTCAATCCAAGCTTTTTTAGGAATTGTACCTGCAATGAAGATCCTAAGCTAAAATTATTAATCTCTTCAATTCGTAACCTCATCGTTTACTCACATTAGGTACTAGGCATCCAAGTGTCAAGCCTAGGTACCATAGCAGATGATCATTTAAAATAACCATGTAGATTAAGTCGTGCCCAAGGACATAGTGAGGATCCTTGGACAAGAAGTGAACTTTCCAGAATGCAAAGATTGAGAAAAGTGCACAGCAACACATGTGCAACCACATGTGCTACCGGCCGAGAGACAAGCCCAACCGATTCGGTTAGGGTGGTTAGGGGACAGGCGTGTCAGATCAAGCCACGTGGGGTCGAGCCTCCTAACAAATTCTAGGTCCTAAATAACTAACCTAACAAGCTAACTAACCTAGGACTAACTAAAATTAACTAACTACGGTTCCCGAAATCCTAAGACCTAACCGGGTGACCCTAGCCGAGTAACTTACTAAAGAAACATCCTAGTACCTAACCTAGGATGATCCAAAGGGGTTGGTCATGGTCCTAAGGACTTAGGGGTACTTTAGTAATTACCCTTGTAATATTCGGAAAATTTCATGTCTATTGAAGAGCCCAGTAAGTCTTTAAGAACGCGTATTGGGGTACACAGGCACCCCAATGCCCAATATTGAGAAATATTGGGCATAGTATAGAAAATTGGCTAAGGGGGTTAGGCAATTTCTATATAATACCCAAATGATCAATATATATTCCAAGCTTGTTTAGAAATTATACCTGCAATGAAGAACCTAAGCTAAAAATATTTTGTAACTATACCAACATCAAGTACTAGGCATCCAAGTGTCAAGCCTAGTACCATAGCACATAACCATTTAAAATGATCATGTAGAGTAAGCAGTGCCAAGAGACATAGTGAGGACCATTGGGACAATAAGTAAATATACCAAATGAGCCATCAAGAATACTTAGTTAGGAAAGTACAAATAACCCATGCACAAGCACATGGTAAAGTCAAATGGAAATCGGCCAAGGGGGACCATGCAACCACCCTAACCAAATTTGGTTAGGGCGGTTCGGGACAACTTGTGCGGACGGGTCCCTCCACGTGGGGCCAACCTACCTAACCAGTCCTATGCTCTAACTAACTGCCCTAACTAGATAACTAACCTAGGACCAACCGAAATAAATTAATTAGTTCACCCGACAACCTAGGACTTAACCGGGTGACACTAACCTAGTAACTAGTCAAAGAGACAACCTAGTACCTAACCTAGGATGGTCCAAAGGGTTGGTTATGGTACTAAAAACATAGGGGTACTTTATTAATTACCATAGGTTAATTAATTAATTAATTTAGAAGCTTAATTAATTAATTTAAAAGGGAAAAACCGAAGTCATAAACCAATTTCCAGATTTCGGTTAAGACAAGAAAAAAGACAACCTAGTACCTAACCTAGGATTGTCCAAAGAGTTGGTTATTGTCCTAACCACTTAGGGGCACTTTAGTAATTACCCTAGGTGACTTAATTAATTAACTTAGCAACTTAATTAATTAATGTAAAAGTCTAAAACCGAAAATACAAAGGGAAATTCCAGATTCGGTTAAGACAAGAAAAAGACAATCTAGTACCTAACCTAGGATGGTCCAAAGAGTTTGTTATGATCCTAACCACTTAAGGGTATTTGGTAATTACCCTAGACTATTTAATTAATTAATTTAGCAACTTAATTAATTAAAATAATAGGACAAAACCGAAACTACTAGGAAAGATATCAAAAATGGTCAAGTCAAGAATCTTCCAATCCTAGTCAATCTAGGAGGGGCGTTTATGTAATTACCTAATTGGTCTACCTTAACAAGGTTATATAATCCAAGTAGAATTAGTTAAAATTCAGTTTATAAAGCCTTATACACGTTATTCACTCCAAGAAAACGTTACAACTAAATCAAGAGAAAAACGTGAGAACAAGAGAAGTCGCAAACTAAACCCTAGGACGCTAGCAAGGGACGTTTCAAAGTTTTTTTGTGCAAAATTCGTATTGATATTCGTAGATTTAATTCTACAGAAAGGTATGGGTTTTATCTCATAGAATCCTTTCTCCAAGAGGCTTTTCAAATGTTTTTACTTCAAGATTATCGAAACTAGGGTTGTACCGTCGAATTGCATGTTCATCTTCCTAGTTCTCCCGATTTCCGATTCTTGTATGATAGTAGTAATATTCTCGATACATTGCTGGTTGTATATGCTCTTAACGGATCTTATATGTGTGTTTAAGTGATTTGAATGTCGAGTGAAATATACGTGATTAGATTCACATGCTAGGGTGTTATTTACATAAACGTTAATTGTTATAATGCCTAATTGTGTTTTGAGAATGTGAATTGTTATGAGTATTCATTGAATTGTTGATATGTTTATCATATGTGAAAAGTCAGCTTGTTTAACATGTTAAATTACTTTAATGTATTCATGAATTGGTTGAATTAGTTAGTGATAATGTTATGACAAGTAACTGGCGAAATTCTAAATGATGCCAACAAATAGGCTAACGAATCTATATCTAAATGTATTACTCCAAAAATTCATTCTAATCTCAATTAAATATCTCATAACATAGGTTATGCCAATAAATGGGACAAGTCCCAATATACCCTATCCACAGTACTTGTAACACCATAAATCTTACAAAGAGTCGATAACAATCATAAAGAATGATATAAGGTTAGTAAGTGACGTAAACAAGTTAAGGTTAGTAAAGATATCACTAAGAGTTAAGTTATAAGATTGACCTAATATAGAGTGTTAGAAAGAAATGATACTAGTCTAAAGAATACTTAATCATTACGTCAATAATACTCACATAAGAGGGTGCAAGAGTCCGTGAGACAAGTCTCACTCGCACCATGATGATAAAGTAAAGCTCCAAGATCATAATCATCAAGTAAACATAGGGATGACCAGTCATCCATGGAGTAAGTAAACCTCATAACTAGAAGCAAGCTTCCATAATGTAATGAGTCAACTCTAAAAGATAAGAAGATAAAATCTGAGCTTAGCACCGATAGACTAGTAATGAGCTTGTGCCAGCACATGTATGTTTCATGAGACGAGATCGCCAGGGTCTCAGTACATCTCCTAGTATTTGAACTATGTCTCGCCATCATAGGGACTAGCAGGGGGAAGCCTCCCCCCAAGAATGCTAGGTAGTTTCGGTTTCACTTTAGCCTGTGATTCCACCTCTTTTTGGTGTGGGGGAGACACCGGATGTCATGTCTAGCTAACATGATATATGTCGGTTATAGCTCAGTACAAGCATTCGGTTCACTATTGCCGTGATCCCCCCTTTACGATGTGGGAAAACATCGACCGATTCACCTTAGCTGCTGAATCCCCCTTTTCGGTGTGGGGAAGACACAAAACATGGTTCACCTTAATTGGTGAATCACCTCTTTTCGGTGTGGGGGAGACACTGTATTTCATGTAGCTTGTATGATCTACTTCCGTTAAAGCTAAGAGAACCCTCTAAGAGAGGAATAAAGAATAAAGAAGCATGTTCAAAGTGAACGATCGAGCAAGGGAATAGAATCATAAGTTCGTAGTGAACAAATTAAAGTAAGAGCTTATAAACATTAGTGTTTGTTAGACATAACAAGTTAGGGGTAGACAATAATGGAGAGTAAATTATGTCCCAATAACTATATATTATGAAATAATCAAATAAGGGGGCATAGCCAATAAAGATTGGATTATTAATGTAAGTTACCCAACAAGAAGAAGAATGAAAAATCTAACTCATAGGTAGGTCGCCAATCGTGTCCTTAGTCTTGTGAATTGCTTACTCGATTCATTGTAGGTATGGGACTACAATGAATCATTGCACTTGTAGGTGAAACATAAGATCAAAGGAGATCATTGAAAAAAATAACAAGAAGATAGAAGAAACTGAAATAAACTAAGTATAGAAAAGGTGACTCTCGGCCTAGTGAGCAAAAATATAAACGTGTGTTTAAGTTGTTCTAAAATTATGTTCATGAGTCCAAGGTTTTATGTCATATAGAAAACGAGTTGTGTGCCTTCATTTCATGAGAATGTGTCATATTTACATCATAAAGCAAAGTTAACGTTTTAAGTGAACCGTAACGTGATTACAGTAACATTGACACTTTGTTTAGGAAAGAGCTTTCCTTGTTCATGCATCGTCCCTTATTTGTTATGTGCATACACCCATACTTAGTACAAGTGTGTACTAACCCCATATATATTTTATATTTTTATAGACGCAGGTTTTCAAGAAGATTGAAGTTCGACGAAGCGGTTTGGATTAGCGATCTCCAGACTTTGGTAGGTCCTCTTGAGTTCGAGGATGCTACATTCATTATTCTTGGTTAGTACATTAGACATAGTTAGTGGAGTTTGTCCCTAGCATTTCAATTCAACCATTTATTCAAACGTTGTAATAAGGCCGATTGGCGAACTATTATTGTTATGATTCATCATTTCGTTTGTTTAATCTTTAATAGATGGTTGTTGAGTTTGAGCATTAGAATATCACTCTTATACGATACTATATGAAGTTTATGTATACTTCGCTAAGTATTAAAAAGTTTTGAATTTTCCTCAAATTTAACTGTATGATTGTGATGAAAGCTAAGAAGAGGCTTGTCTGCAACCTCTAAGAGGTTAACGACGCCGGTCGCGGTTCGGATTCAAGAATCTGGGTCGTAACAACCCTAGGTCACTTAATTAATTAAATTAGCAACTTAATTAATTAATTTAATTCCTAGTCAAACCCGATACCCTTAGTCAAATATTCTCGTAGTTGTAGTCAATTTAGGAGGGCCGTTTGGGTAATTTAAGTGGAAGGTCTTTAGGGTAATTCATGGGACGACTATATATTGATATTAGGTCAGTTTTAGACCACAATTACACGTCCCAAATCAGAATCAAACAAAAATCTCTTAATCTCTCAAGAACGCTCTCTTTTTCCAACTCCATTGAAGAACTAGAAAAGCTTAAGGAAGAGGACGAAGGTTTCGAAGTTTCCAACAAAGATTTAGTGGATTCTTCATATATAAGGTATGTGTTTTAACTCTTGGGATTACTTTACCCAAGAGGTCCTTTCAAGATAAGTTTTCAAGAACTTCGAATACTAGGGTTTTTACTCTACAAAATGGATTTTCTTCCTAACCCTAGATTTATGTTTTTCAATGAAAAGTAAACGTTTTCTATATCTAATTTCGCATGAATTGTTGAGTAAGTTATTGATAATGTTTGAATGTCGTGTGATACATGATCTTTATATAAGTTATGGTTTCAAATGGGTTGTTTCTAGTGTTTAATAACGTGAAAACGTTAGGGTTAGAATTTAATTTTTGACTGAACCCTTTTACGACCCGTTTACCTGTTCCTACATTGATCTTGTACATGATTTTATGAGTTGTTATTGATTATGTCATTGAGTATTTCACTAACTATTATTATGAATATCTCATGATGAATAAGGTTCTTGGAAGCAAGAGGTAAGTCTTCTAAAATTATGATTACTCTAGATGTTTATGTTAGCCTATAAGTTATGATGCTATGTTATGAAAAGTATGTATGATGTTGCTCTGCGAATATGCTGACTATGAACATGTAAATTGTGAGATTATGATAAGAACACGAATATGCAACTTTATGATATCCCTTGTATGCTTTACATAAGGTGATTATGTTATGTTAATCTCACATAAGAAAGGTTACGATGAAAGGACAATTATCATCTAATATAAAAGAGCTCATGATCATGTAATACATGGAAATATTCTCCTATGACCTATGATAAGTTTATGATAAAACAAAACTTAAAGGTTATTTCAAGAAAAGGGACTTAAGCTAAGCACCGATGAACTAGATATGGGAAGTGTCCCTTCCCTAGCGGGAAGGTAGGTTCACAATGATTCTCATGAGATTGAGGCTGCCTTGTAATGTGGAACTATGGGTATCTAATACATCTCCTAGTTCTCTAACTATGTTGCCACCATAGGTTACTAGCAAGTGGATCCACATAAGAAAGCTAGGTAGTATTCGGTTCTACTTTGGCAGGTAGACCACCTCTTTTCGATGTGGGGAAGACACCGGATTCCATGTTTAGTTCACATTGTCTATGTAGGTTAATGACTATGTTCCCTCATGTAAAACAAAATACAAGTAAAAGAACATTGACTAGGGTGACTTGAGGAGTTTGCTTAGTATAGGTAGTGGTATGGGAAGCTACCTAGACATTGCACAAGTTGACTCTAAGGGAAGTCCTAGGAGATTGTTCTTATGTAATATGATGATATGAAAGATATATGTTTATGATATATGATGTTACTGTTACATGAATGTTGATCCTTATAATGAATATGTAATTGAGTTACAAGTTATATGAAGTAAAGCTTTACTTATGGTCTCCTATCTTATCTACTCGGTTATGTGGGGTTATGGGACTTCACATGAATATTGCCCTTGTAGGTTGGGGATGGGATCATTGGTAAGTGTTTTGTATGATATGTTTATATGATTTATTGAATATGAAATGTTAACATGACTCTATGAGAATATGTCTTTGATTATGATGATGCTTTAAATGATGGAATTGTTAACTTGTACACGTTAAACGGTATGTGCATTAAAGACTTTTATATGACTTAGCATGTTTTCTAAAGAGATGATAAATGATCCTTTTTTATGCATGTACCTATGTGTTATGTGCATATACCTATACTTAGTACATGTGGCGTACTAACCCCATTACTTTATATTACAACAACTGTATTGTTCCGGCTATTGAAGTTAAGCAGGCCGAATTGAAGAAGCTTGGAACTCTTTCTCCAAGTCATGGTAGGTCCTCACGTTCGGGATGCTATCATCTATATTCCAGCGTTATTAAGACTTAGTAGTTTTTAGATTTCCATTTATGTTCTTTGGATTGTTTTGTATTAAGGCCTATATGGCATATTGACTATTATTGGCTAAGTCCAGATTTCACTCTTAGATGGTTTCTATATATGTGAGACAGCTTTAGAATATCGTATGTCTTTATGAATCTTAAGTATGAAGTCTAACTATACTTCATTAGTATATTACAAGTTTTTAATATACCACAATTTTTAATGATCACATGTTATGATGAATGCTAAGAGGCTTGTCTGAGACCTCTGAGAGGTTAATGACGCCGGTCTCGTACGGGATATGAAGTCGGGGTGTGACAAACTTGGTATTAGAGCATGAGGTTAAATATGGAATCTTAAACTTGGTATTAGAGCATGAGGTTAAATATTGGAATCTTAAATTTCGTATCATAGCATGAGGTTAAATATGGAATCTTAAACATGGTATCACAGTGTCACGACCCGGATTCTGGAAACCAAATCGCAACTGGCGTCATTGACCTCTCAGAGGTCGCAGCAGCTGCAATGATATCATCAACGTCCACCTGACCCAGCATCTAATATAGTAATATTGTGTGGAATTAGTACACACTTGTACTAAGTATGGGTATATGCAGCAACACATAACGATAATGCATGAACAAGAATGGCTCTTCCTAATCAACATGCTTTCTTAGGAGGTCAAGTCTTTGGACTTGCCTAATTCGTAATAGGAAGGTCATACCATGAAAATGTCACACATCATACACACATAGGTTCACATAACATACATTTCATGTTTCACATATTATACATTTCATATCCACGAGACCTTGGAATCATGGACGTAGCATTAAGACATCTCAAGTGAGATCCCAACATATGGGACCTCAACCCGAGGGCCTTTTTTAGCAAACACAGAGTCTGCTTCATTCGTTCATTTGTACTTCACATTATTCATTTCATTCATTCGTAGGCTGATGTAAACACTAGCTATACCTAGGATGATGTTTAAGACTCTCATCGGGATCATGAAGTGCAATGACTAAGAATGCCATAATGTCATTACTTGAGTCTGGTTTCACCTCCTGATTGTCTTGCACAAACACCTTCGGTATCATTCATTTCATTATCTTTCATACTTTCAGGAACTACAACCTTAACCGACATAGATCATGTGAACATCATGAAATCCAGTGTCTACCCCACACCGAAAAGAGTTGGAGTCACTGGCCAAAGTGAAACCATAACATGCTAGCTTTAGGGGTTCGAACCAAGCTAGTTCCCTATGTTGGAAACATAGTTCAAAGACTAGGAGATTTAGGGAGACCCATACCCATCTTGGTGGAAAGTCTCATCTCATGAGATTTATGTGAACCTCTGCCCTTCCCGAAAGAAGGCATCACCACTCATACCTAGCCTATCGGTGCTTAGTTTAAAGTTCCTATTTACATTCAACTCATACATCATCGAAGCTTGCTTCTTAGCATGAGGTAGTCATAGCTCATTAGATGATTTCTCATCTCTTCTTTACGTATTAGGTGTGAATTGTCCGTACACATACATATAGAATGTGATTGAGACTTGTCTCTTAATATTCCACACTCTCTTAGGTGAGTACTTTTAGTGACCTTTACTTAGGCTTGGTTAAGACTTGTGTCACCATTCATCTTAGCCTCTTATCATGTTGTCACCATTTTCATTAGCTTCATAGTGTAACATAATTACTCACCTCATTATGTGAATGTTCATTTCTTCATCTTGCCATTAACTTACATCATATGCCATGCACGTGGCCTTTAGTGTACCTTACACTCATGGTAGTACCCCTTTCAGGTTACTCATATTTGACTAAGTGTTTCACGATCATATAAGGGTATATTGTGCCAGACTTATGCATCTTACACATTCGGCCAAGGGGACCCGAGTTCGATCCCTACTGGCTGCGTTTTGTTTTATTATTTGTAAGACTTATGTGCCTCACAATTTCGGTCAAGAGGACCTGTGTTCGAATCCCTTGGGCAGCATATAATTTTTTATTATATGTGAGACTTATGTATCTCACACATTTGGCCTTGAAGCCGGGTTCGATTCCCCTCTCTCACACTATTTCATTTTCTTTTAATTCCAGGCCTCTTCTCTTAGTGTTAGGACCTAGAGGTCTCGGGTTCCACCCTCAATGGCAACATCTCTTTTTCTTCATTTGTTTTTACAAGTGGTTAACATAGACTCAGTCAATTAGTATAGGCCTTTGGTTCATTTTCTTGAATTTAGCCTAGACGTTTAGCTTAGAGTTTTACATAAACTTTTAACAAATACTTTGTTCTAAAATAATGTCCATCTACCCGTAGCACCTCTTAAGTTCTAAGGCGTCACTTTTTAACCCAAGTTCGTAATTACAGTACACTCACGTATTCGTATGTATTAACCTTTGTTGTGCAATGATTTTCTTAGTTTCTATAGTGAAGCATTCGGGTTCATTAAGACCTTAGGTTAGTATTTTGTCCTTGTGAAAATTACATAAAAGTTCCTTTGTGTAATTGAGACCATGGCCGAGAGTCTTAGACTATAAAGAATCGACAGCCTAACATTTTGTTAAGGGACCATAAATTCATTTTATTATTCATGAACATCACGTTTGCTTCTTGCATGTTAAACACACAACATTATGTAACACATAATTCACATTTTCTTCAAGTAATCCGTAATAACATAATCACGGGAAAACAACATACTTGTGCACATATAACCTTCAAAATTCGGACGTACATAACAACAATATAATCAGTCTGAGAACACATATTGCACACAATCACAATCATTCCTAAAATCATCTACCAGAAGTCATACCAACGCATGCATCAATCGTTCATAGGATCTAATGACAGGGGCATGCAACGGGGCAACCTTAGTTTTTAGATTGGAATTGAACTGAGCCTTAGGGGACTCTTGGGAAAGGGAACAAGAGAGAAGAAACCTCATACCCTTTCAACGTTGACAACCTGACACTAACACGTCCTATCCCATGAACAAAACCTCTCTTCCGAGCCTTGGTTTTTGTTCACAAGTGAATTCCTCTACGTGAGTTCTTGAAGCACTTAGACGTACAATTTTTCTTTTCATTTTTGATTGATGAAGCCGAGAACTCTTTGAACTAGTAGACTTATTTTACTTTTCTATTTTTGAAGTATAAGGTAAAGATGAAAAGCGTCTGAGTAAATATAATGAATTAAGAGTGCACATTGAGTACACTCCTAGTGGAAGTCGTGCGCCTCCTTCTTGGGAATTTGTTGTTGACTTGTTCAACACAATTTAAACTATAAAATTAGATTACAATATATATGTTAAGTTACTATAATGCCCCTCCTTATTTTGTCAACTTTAATTCACTTAAATAGTTCCTTTTAATGTCTCCAACTCGGGTTGAACCTGAGTGTGGAGATCCGGTCAAACTCGGGTTTGACCACCGAGCTTTGACCCATTTTGAATAATTAACAACTTTATTTAATTAATTAAATATCAACCTAGGGTAGTTACTATACTACCCCTAGTCCCGAAATTACCTTTTTACCCCTAGAACCCTAAACACCTAGGACTAACCCTGTATGTCCGCTTAAGACTCACCCGGGTGAATCCTAGTGTTCGGGGACCTAACATGGTTGGAACCAACCCTGCCTAGCTCAACCAACTCACCAAGTTGGTTGGCTTGGCTGGTGCATAGGTCCAGGGCTCCGTTTCCACGTGCATCAAGCCGTGTGAACCCGGGATAACCTATGCATTCTAGGTGCCTTTAGGTCTCACTTAGCATAGTCGTTTTCGGGTTATTACATTATCCCCCCCTTAGGAACATTCGTCCCCGAATGAAATTACTCATCATTTAAACAAAGAGGGTGACTTTCGAAAGCTATTCCATCATGCTTAAATGTTTCTCGTTTGTGAACATTTGATTCACACTTATTTGGGTGATGCATACCATTTAAGCTTATCTAAAGATTAATACTTGAGATTGAGGAATTTCCTTTTCAATCACACTTAACTTAATGCACACAACAAATCATGCAACACAGAAAACATGCCTATGCTACACAAAAACAGCAACATAAATTGCAAATATAACTTCATGCTTTAGAAAGAGAGTATCTAACCTTAGCAACATAACAAATGAGGATAGCGGGACCTCATATCAGCCTCGGCCTCCCACGTTGCTCCATCAACAAGGTGGTTCCGACATAGGACTTTCACGGTGGCAACCTCCTTGTTCCTCAGTCGCATCACTTGACGATCTAAGATTGCGATTGGAACCTCTTCATAAGAAAGCTTCTCATCAACTCCTAACCCCTCAACAGTAAGGATGGATACTGGATCACCTAGACACTTCTTAAGCATTGAAATATGAAACACTAGATGAACGGAAGCCAACTCTTGAGGTAACTTCAATTCATAGGCCATATTTCCTACTCGTTGCACAACCTCATAAGGACCTATATACCTCGGACTCAACTTAACCTTCTTACGAAACCTCATCAGCCCTTTCATAGGTGATATCTTCAAGTAGACTCGATAACCCACCTCAAACTCTAGAGCTCTCTTTCTGTTGTCTGCAGAGGATTTCTGATGACGGTAAGTAGTAGCCAATCTATCTCTCATCAATATCACCTTCTCCATAGCCTCATGTACGATCTCAGGACCAAGGATGGCAGGTTCTCCTACCTCAAACCACCCAACCGGAGATCTACATCTTCAACCATATAGTGCCTCAAAAGGTGCCATCCCAATACTGGAATAGTAGCTATTATTGTAAGAGAACTCTATCAGTGGCAAGTGATCATCCCAAATCCCCTTGAAATCAATAACACATGCTCTCAACAGGTCTTCAAGGGTCTGGATGGTACTCTCTGCTTGTCCATCCGTCTGCGGATGAAAATGAATTCTAAGCTTCACCCGTGTACCCAAGCCTTTTTGGAAAGATCTCCAAAAATAAAAAGTAAAATGGGCTCCCCTATCCAAGATGATAGACAGAGGAATCCCGTGCCATCTCACTATCTCATCAATATAAAACTTGGCATAATCTTCAGCCTTGTAAGTAGACTTCACAGGTATGAAGTGAGCGGACTTGGTCATTCTGTCAGCAATAACCCAAATGGAATTATGTAGTTTCCTAGTCTTTGGCAGACCAACCACAAAATCCATATTGATAGCCTACCACTTCCATGTTGGAATCTCAATCGTCTGAGTAAGACCTCCGGCTTAAGGTGTTCAGCCTTAACCTGTTGGCAGTTCGGAAACTCCTCCACGAATTTAGAGATATCTCACTTCATGCCTTTACACCAATAGACCTCTTTAAGGTCATGATACATCTTGGTGGCACATGGATGAATATAATACCTGGAACCATGAGCTTCTGCCAAAATATTAGTCCTCAAATTATCTACATTAGGCACACATAACCTGTTTTGGTACCTGAGTACGCCATCCCCTCCTAGGGAAAATTAGTAATTCAACTTACTCAATACCGAGTCCTTCAACTCCATGAGTACTGGGTCGAGATGCTGATTGGCTTTAACATCTACAACAAATGAGGATTCAGTGCTTGAGTGAATCGAAACACCCCCACTTGCTGCATCTGCCAGCCGTACACCCAATCTAGACAATTGGTGTACCTCCTTAACCATCTCCTTCTTCTCTTCATCAATATGAGACATGCTGCCCATGCTCAATGGACTCAATGCATCAGCCACCACATTGGCCTTACCCGGGTAATAAACACTCATATCATAATTTTTGAGCAGTTCTAAACATCTCCTCTGACGAAGGTTCAACTCCCTCTGCGTAAAAACATACTGAAGACTTTTATGGTCAGTATATACATCAACATGTAAACTATGTAAATAATGTCTCCAAAGTTTTAATGCAAACACCACAACAGCTTACTCAAAATCATGAGTAGTATAGTTCTTCTCGTGGATCTTCAACTATCTCGATGCATATGCAATCACTTTTCCATCTTGCATAAGAACACATCCCAAACCTACCCAGGAAGCATCACAGTACACCACATATCCTGCACCACTCCTCGGTCGGTCACAACATGACCAAGAAAGGTCACTGATCTCAACCAGAGTTCACATTTGCTGAACTTCGCATACAACTGATGTTCCCTAAGTACTTGCAATGTCTTTCTCACGTGTACCTCATGCTCTTCTTTAGACTTAGAGTATATGAGCATGTCATCTATGAATACTATGACGAAGGAATCAAGGTACTCACGAAAGACCCTATTCATAAGGTCCATAAACGCGGCTGGTGCATTAGTGAGACCGAATGACATGACCAAAAACTCATAGTACCCATATCCAGTATGAAAAGCCGTCTTAGGGACGTCTTCTCGCCTCACTCTAAGCTGATGGTAGCCTGACCGAAGGTCTATCTTGGAAAAGAAACTTGAACCTTGGAGTTGGTCAAATAGATCGTCGATTCTGGGAAGAGGGTACTTATTTTTTATAGTGACTTTGTTGAGTTGCCGATAATCGTTGCACATTCGAAGAGTTCCATTATTTTTCTTTACAAACATCACTGGAGCACCCCATGGGGATATGCTCGGCTGGATGAAGCCCTTATAAGTAGATTGTTTAACAGCAACTTCAACTCTTTGAGTTTAGATGGTGCTATCCTATATGGGGGAATAGAAATTGGCTTGGTGGTGGGATCTGAATCAACACCAAAGTCAATCTCAAGTTCAGGAGGAATTCCTGGTAAATCCTTCAGAAAGACATCTGGAAACTCATTCACTATTGACACTGAGTCTATGGAAGGAACTTCTTGATCTATGTCATTGACTCTAACTAAGTGGTACAAGTACCCCTTAGCTATCATCTTGTTGGCCTTCAAGTGTGAAACAATTTGGCCGACTGGACTTGAAACCATGCCCTTCCCATTCCCGCTCTAACTCATTTGGAAACTGAAACCTCACTACCCTATTTCGATAATCTATTGTGGCATAATACTTATGGAGCCAATCCATACCAAGATTATATCAAAATCGAGCATCGCTAATTCTACAAGATCAGCGTGAGTGACTCTATCAAGGATGTGAATTGGGCAATTTTTATACACTCTTTCTTCTCTAATACCGTATACTATGGGAGTACTCACTAGAATCGGCTCATGCAAGATTTCAGGAAACACATCAAACCTACTAGCTATCAAAGGAGTAACAAATGATAGAGTGGATACTGACTTCTATTTCTCTTCTCTACCTTTCAATGCATAAAACCGGTTCCTCTTAGGAGGTTCGGCTGCAGCATTTATATTCGGCCGAGGCTGAGCACCTGCCTTGGCCTCATTTATCATTTGAGGACAATCTCGGACAATGTGTCCAGTCTTTCCACACCCGAAGCAGGTGTTAGTACCTACTAAATATTCACCCCCATGAGGACGTCCACATTTACTACAAAGCTTGCTTTTTCGCTGGACGTTCCGATCATTGCACCTTCTGGGGACAGACTCATTCACTTTGGCATTCGAATTACCTGAAGAAGCAAAATTACCTGAATGTCTTTTGAACTTTGTCCTGTTCTGGACTCCAAATAAGCTCCTACTCGAGCGAGAATCAGTATGATCCGCAGTCTTAGGCTTCTTGCTTTCCTGAACTTTTCTCTTATGGCGTCTCTCCTCCACTTGCTGAGCATGCTCCATCAACCTGCCCAGATCCATGCTATCATGCAACGTGGCTGCCCGACAATCTTCCACTAGTGTCACGACCCGGATTCTAGAATCCGAATCGCAACCGACGTCGTTGACCTCTCAGAGGTCGCAGACAAGCCTCTTCTTGCATTCATTACATTCATACGGTTAATTTTAGCGGAAAATTTAAAACTTTTTATTTATAGTTGAAGTATACATAGACTTCGTATAAACGTGTATTTGTAAGGAAGTTCGTTGCTCATATATCGACCATCTAGTTATAGAAACATACAACTTAAAAGAAATAGAATCTCATGTCATAAGTAATACTTGCCAAAATGACACTATTACAAGCATCTGAATAAAATAGGAAAGTAACACTAGTGGAACATACTCCACTAGCTCAAACCTACTACTAAGCAAGAAATGTAAAGGCAGGCATCCTCGAATCAATAAGGACCTACCAAGTCCGGATGAAATCTCTGATGTCCGAACAGCTGCGATGATATCTTCAACGTCCAACTGAGCCTGTACCTAAAATAGTAATATTGTATGGAATTAGGACATACTTGTACTAAGTATGGGTATATGCAGCAACACATAACGGTAATGCACGAACAATAATGGCTCTTCCTAATCAACATGCTTTCTTAGGAGGTCAAGTCTTTGGACTTGCCTAATTCGTAATAGGAAGGTCATACCATGAATATGTCACACATCATACACACATAGGTTCACATAACATACATTTCATGTTTCACATATTATACATTTCATATCCACGAGACCTTGGAATCATGGAAGTCGCATTAAGACATCTCAAGTGAGAGCCCAACATATGAGACCTCAACCCGAGGACCTTCTTTAGCAAACACAAAGTCTTCTTCATTCGTTCATTCGTACTTCACATTATTCATTTCATTCATTCATAGGCTGATGTAAACACCAAATATACCTAGGATGAACTTTAAGACTCTCATCGGGATCATGAAGTGCAATAACTAAGAATGATCTAATGTTATTACTTCAGTCCGGTTTCACCTCCTGATTGTCTTGCACAAACACCTTTGGTATCATTCATTTCATTATCTTTCATACTTTGAGGAACTTCAACCTTAACCGACATAGATCATGTGAGCATCATGAAATCCGGTGTCTCCCCCATACCAAAAAGAGGTGGAGTTACTGGCCAAAGTGAAACCAAAACATGCTAGCTTTAGGGGTTCGAACCAAGCTAGTTCCCTATGTTGGATGCATAGTTCAAAGACTAGGAGATTTAGGGAGAACCATACCCACCTTGGTGGACAGTCTCATCTCATGAGATTTATGTGAACCTCCGCTCTTCCCGAAAGAAGGCATCACAACTCATAGCTAGCCAATCGGTGCTTAGTTTAAAGTTCCTATTTACATTAAACTCATACATCATCGAAGCTTGCTTCTTAGCATGAGGTAGGCATAGATCATTAGATAATTTCTCATATCTTCTTTACGTATTAAGTGTGAGTTATCCTTACACTTACATATAGAATGTGATTGAGACTTGTCTGTTAATATTCCACACTCTCTTAGGTGAGTACTTTTAGTAACATTTACTTAGTCTTGGGTAAGACTTGTCTCACCATTCATCTTAGCCTCTTATCATGTTGTCACCATTTTCATTAGATTCATAGTTTAACATAATTACTCATCTCATTACGTGAATGTTCATTTCTTCATCTAACCATTAACTTACATTATATGCCATGCACATGTCCTTTAGTGTACCTTACACTCATGGTAGTACCCCTTTTGGGTTACTCATATTTGGCTAAGTGTTTCACGATCATATAAGGGTATATTGTGCAAGACTTATGCATCTTACACATTCGGCCAAGGGGACCTGAGTTCGATCTCTACTGACTGCATTTTCTTTTATTATTTGTAAGACTCATGTGCCTCACAATTTTGGTCAAGAGGACCCGTGTTCTAATCCCTTGGGCAGCATATAATTTTTGATTATATGTGAGACTTTTGTATCTCACACATTTGGACTTGAAGCTGGGTTCGATTTCCCTCTCTAACACTATCTCTTTTTCCTTTAATTCCAGGCCTCTTCTCTTAGTGTTAGGACCTAGAGGTCTCTGGTTCCACCCTCAATGGCAACATCTCTTTTTCTTCATTTGTTTTTACAAGTGGTTAACAGAGACTTAGTCAATTAGTATAGGCCTTTGGTTCATTTTCATGAATTTATCCTAGACATTTAGCTTAGTGTTTTACATGAACTTTTAACCAATACTTTGTCCTAAAATAATGTCCATCTACCCGTAGCACCTCTTAAGTTCTAAGGTGTCACATTTTAACCCAAGTTCATAATTACAGTACACTCACGTGTTCGTATGTATTAACCTTTGTTATTTTAACGCCCCAAACTGAAGTAGGTGAACTAGAGCCTCATGATTGTTTCTTGACTTGATTTTAAGTTAAACAGAGTAATTTTAGCGTTTTTAGGCAGTGTGCAAAGTTTCCAGAAGTTTGGAGGTCAAGAGACCAAGAACGTCCAAGGCATTCGAAAGATATGCCTTGAGTCGACCTTGTACGTCTAGACGAGTTTCGTCGAGTTTTATGTGTTTGTTTTGAATGAAATTCATTTGAGAGGTGTTAAACTTATAGATGAACATATTTGTGTTGGAAACGTCTGGGAAATTATCCCAAAGGACCATCGAAGGGTCCTTGAGGTACGACCCAAAACCTGGTAAGAAGGCTGTCCCAGGCAGCCTTGGCGACGGAGCAGTCGACGGCCAGTCATGGCTGTGACGCCCCGTCACAAGGTTTCATCGTGAGGGTCTTATTCAAGGGTGTATAGGGGTCCCTTATCAAACCACTGAAGCTTGCAACGGATGGTCAGGATGGGCCGTTGCACCCGTGACGCCCCGTCACAAGCAGGTCGTCGCAAGTCTTGTCCCTGTGCGCAGATTTTTCTGCCAAGTTAGGGGTGAACTTGTAAATTCACTCCACGTCTAAATAAGAGTTTGGACGGATTTTTAAGGGATTTTTAGGTTATATTAAATGAGTTTTAAACCCTAGACCTAGACAAGACCCCCTCACTTCTAAATTCAACTCTCTCTCTCTAAAGAAACTCTCTCAAGACTCCATTGGAAGCTAGAAGTCAAGGAAGGAAAGGAAGGCTGCCTTGGACTTGTTTTTTCATAAAAAATAGTGGATTTCCTCCTCTTAAAGGTATGGTATCCATTCTTGAATATCATTTCATTCAAGAAGCCAATTTCCAAAATGGTTTTCGAAAGGGTTTCTAAACTCAATCTTCTTCTAACTTTGATTTCTAGTATGGGTCTTCTTGTATTTAAGTTCTAATGGTTTAAATGTATTTATCTTGGTTTGAATTGATGAATTTGATGTTAAAACTCCATGAAACTCTTGTTTATGCATACTTCAACTTTTGACTTAAAAATGGGTTATGTGAGCATGATTTGAGTAAGGTATGAACTTGGATCTTCTTGTATATGTCATGTTGGTGTAGCTACTGCCCTAAGGGCCTTAATATGGTGAAATGTTAATAAATTGATTATGGGTGATGATGGTTTGAATTGTTGATGAGTTGTTCTCATTGTATATTTCTTATTATGAATTGCTATTTGAGTGGTATGGTCCACCTTATGGGTGGCGGTGGTAATTGATGAGCTTGATGTTGTTTAGTATGTGTTGAGTAGGTAATCGTGAAGGTCTAATATGTTAAATGAAGATATATTGTATATGGGTCTTCTATTGTGTTTGGTGTAGCTTAAATTGCATGCTTGACCTAGTTTATGTCTAAATAAAGTATATGATTATGAGAAGCCTGTAGAGTGTGTAACTTAATGAATCAAGGTTAAAGTATGAGTAGAACTTGATGATAATGAGATGATGCTTATATACAAGGTGTACACATGTATACACACACGCACTTTAAAGAATGTATTATGCCAAGTTGAGCAAAAAGGGGAATCTTGAGGTGGACACACTTCGTGAGTTGAGATGTATTATCTAGTAGCAACCTCTCCATTCCTAGTGAGCTTTGTAAGATAAACTATTATATTGAGAAATCCATGGGGAGTTATGCCTAGCACCGAGAGGATATGAAGGGGAGGTGGATTGCACTTCGTGAGTGGAGATGTTATAATCCAAAGTACCTCTTGAGATGAGTACTCCTCGTTAGTAGAGAGTGAGTTACTTATTAGCAATCTCCTTATCCCTTAAATATGTGCCCGCATAGGTGTATCTATTGGAAAAGCCATGTAAACGCTAAGAAGCATGACCTTGCACTAGGCAAGTAAGGATCCCTCATCCGGTAGGGGTAATATTGGGATTCCATGTCTAGCTCTCATGATCTTTGTCGATTAAGCCAACTCCCACAAAAGAATTGATTTGAAACTAATTATCTTGTATATTGTTGAATTTGTGTATGTATGTCGTGAAGTGCTCAATCACATTAGTTACCGAGTAGAAGCATTGAGTGGGAGTAGTAGTATGGGATGCTATTCTCACACTGCACTTGGTGTGACCTATACCTACTATGGGAGAAGAGTACCTTCATGAAATACATGTGAATGAGTACTATGGTGTAGTGTTATGGAGGATTATTTTGGAGTACTTGAGTAAATGGAATCCATTAGGAGTACTAAGTGGGAGTGGTAGTATGGGATGCTACTCTCACATTGCACTTGGTATGACCTATATTTCCATGAGTGTTTTGCATATGTTAGACAAGGGCGTGGATTTGATTTCTAACGAAGTAAGCCTAAGATTTGGTAGTTTTAAGGGTCGCTTTGGTGTGCTTTGAAGGGATGTGTAATGAAAATCCCTTCTTAGCTCACCTTAGGGAGTCTTAGGATAACCTTGGGTTAGGGCAACTTCAAAGGAAAAGAGTTCATATCACTTGGACCGTGCCATTTACTGTAAGGTCTCCATTGTAAGAATCCATTATGTTCACTGTGATGCTTTATTCAATTTTCATTGTAAGTTTAGTAAGTTCATTGAAATGTTCCTTTTGATTACTCTAAGTTTTGGTAAAGTTGCCATAAAGTGGTGATTGTCGATTCTTATGTTGGTTTGTTTCTAGATTCATGAATATTGCTTTAATTGCATGAAAAGTTATTTTTACTAAAATGTCCCTTTTCGTATGTTTTTGCATATGCCATGCTTAGTACATTGTTGTACTAACCCCATACTTTTATATACCTTATGAGTATAGGTTGGAAGCCTTTTTGGAGGATCGGAGTTGAAGCTTGGGAATTCTATCTCTCAAGAATTGGGTATGTCTTCATATATTCGAGGACATAGTTTTATGTTTCTTAGTTTCTTTATTAAGACTTAAAAATGTATTTACTTTTATTGTAAAGGGGCCGTGTCCCTAAGATTTTTAAGTTGTGTCCTTAAGTTGGCTTGTGACGATAAGATTTCCTAGTATTTATGAAAAGACTTCTTTTATTAGTATTATGGTGAAAAGTTTTAATTCCGCACTACTTTTCATTCTTTATGTTATGAATGCTATTTAGAGGGCTTGTACGAGACCCCATGGTCAAGTACGCCCGGTCATGATTCGAAGGTTTTCCCTAACTTTTAGGGGGTGCTTTCGGATCGTGAAAGACTTGGTATCCGAGCATAAGGTTTTGGGAAATAGTTTAAGGTCTGAAAGTCTCACAAGCCACATCTTGTAGTATCTTGGTCATTGGTGTGAGTCGCGACACATCCATGGACAAGAGGCTATAGGATGCTAGAAGTTTCACTTTCTTCTCTATTCTAGTATCGTGCCTTAGAGTTGATTTATAAGGTGTCTATTCTCAACCTCTTCTTTTTGTGTTTTTAGGACATGAATACGAGAAGATCGACCTCTAAAAGAGAGGAGGGAGGTGTACCAAATGAGAGAGTCCTTCCCCATGTTGACCAAGTTACTATTGTTGGCTTAGGGGAGGAAAATGAGGAGGTTCCTCTTCAAGAACCTCAAGTGCCTCCGGAACCTCAAGGACCTCAAGTGCCTCCTATGCCTCAAGCTCCTTTTGTTGAGGGTGATATGACTAATGCGGAGTTGAGGGCTGCCCTAATGAACTTGACCCAACTCATGACAGCTCAAGCTCAAGTTGTCAACAATCACTTTGTGGGCCAAGCTAACCTAGGAGATAGGCCCCAACTAAATGCTAGTACTCCCACTTCTAGGATTCGGGATTTCATGAGGATGAACCCTCCTACTTTTCATGGCACTAAGGTGGATGAAGATCCACAAGGCTTCATAGATGAGGTTTTCAAGGTGGTAGATGCTATTGGTGTGATCCCTAGGGAGAAAGCGGAATTGGCCGCTTACCAACTTAAGGATGTTGCTCAAGTGTGGTATGAGCAATGGAGGGGTGAGAGACCCTTAGAAAGAGGACCGGTTGATTGGGAGGAATTCAAAGAGGCTTTCCTAGATAGATTCTTTCCTTTAGAGTGGAGGGAGAAGAAGATGGTTGAATTCATGAACCTCCGTCAAAGGGGAATGAGTGTACAAGAGTACTCTCTCAAATTCACCCAACTCTCTAAGTATGCCCCAAACATGGTAGACAACCCTAGGGCTAGGATGAACAAGTTTGTGATGGAAGTGTCTAGCTTGGTGGAAAAAGAGTGTCGTACGGCTATGCTTCTTAATGACATGGATATCTCTAGGCTCATGGTTTATGCGCAACAAATTGAGGAGTCCAAAATTAGAGAGATAAGGCAAGATGGTAAGAGACCTAGGTCGGATGATTCTAGTCACCAAAGGCCTAAGAAGAGGTTTTATCCCCAAGATTCTTCTATGGGAAACAAGGATAGGGCTCCAAATCAATCTTCTCAAGGTGGTGGTCATTCCTATGAAAGGGCTAGGTGCCCTACTTGTGCCAAGCAACATGGGGGTAAGTGTCTTGCCGGAACGGATGGTTGTTTTGCATGTGGTAATAGAGGCCACAAGATGAGGGACTGCCCAAACCTTAAATCAAGGGGGAGAGATGTCAATCAAGCTTCCCTAGATCCTAATGCTCCCAAGAAGAACCCTTCTTATGGGATGGGGGTTAGAAAGGATAATTAATCCGGATTGATGGTTTTGGTAAGTCTCAACTCTTGGTTATTGTTGCTTTTGTGTTATGAAATGAGTATATATGGTTTTATAGTTCCTATGATCATGTCGTCTTGATGAATTGCTTAGAGAATGAATATTTCAAAAAAATTTGGTAAGATGGCAGTCAACTTCACTGTAAAAAATTTTTTGGCATTTTGAAGAAAATTGTTTTGTCTTGAATTTTAGTTTCAATTTGTGTGAAGGCATTGTTTATGAGCATTTTTAACGTTGTAGAAAGTAGTTCCCCCATAAAAGAAGATTGAGGTTGAATTTTTGACCTTGTGAAAATTGGTGAAAGTTGCCTATGTCGCTAAGTGTTGAAAGTGTAAAATGATGTTCCTTGCTAGTGGATGCCTTGATTGTTAGTGTCTTGATCATTATCTAAGTGTATTATATGATGCTAAGTGAGTCCTTGTTGTTCTTAAAATTTAAGTGTCATTCGAGGACGAATGTTATTCCAAGTGGGGGAGAATATAACGCCCCAAAATGAACTAAGGTGAACTAGAGCCTCATGGTTGTTTCTTGAATTAATTTTAAGTTAAACGGAGTTAGTTTGGTGTCCTTAGGCAGTGTGCAAAGTTTGGTTAAGTTTGGAGTTCAATAGACCAAAAACGTCCATGACGTTCGGATGGTATGCCTTAGAATGTACTTGTATGTCTTGGCGAGTTTGGATGAGTTTTATGTGTTCGTTTTACTTGAAACATGCGTAGGATGTTACTTAGACCTAGACGACTTAGTTTAGGGGTTTGACGTCCGGGTACGACCCCACCTAGGATCCACAAGTGGCCCTAAATGAAGGGCCCAAGACTTGGGCAAAGTCTGCCCATTAGTGGCTCACGACGACCATGGCGACGGTCCGTTGCACTCAGGACGGTTCGTAGATCCAGGGCGTCGCGAGTGACAGAGAGTGGAATTTGGACAGGCTCCAGTTGGATCCAAGTGTTCCTCGACGGGACCCCATGACGGTTCGTGGTGAACGTGACGGTCCGTCGAGGAGGTCTCATCGACGAGGCCTGCCAGTGCACGACTTAAGGCTGCCAACTTGGGGTGTTTTATGTAAATACACCCCAAGTCTTATAAGACCCTAGGTGTATAGTTTTGGTGTTTTTAGGTTATATTGAATTAGTTTTAAACCCTAGACCTAGACAAGACCCTCTCACTTCAATATCCAACTCTCTCTTTCTCTCAAGAAAACTCTCTCAACTCTCTTGGAAGCTAGAAGTCAAGGAAGGATAGGAGGAAGGATTGGGACTTGTTTCTTCATCAAATTCGTGGGTTTATTTCTCATAAAGGTATGGTATCCATTCTTGAATACCATTCCATTCAAGAAGCCAACTTCCAAAATGGTTTTTTAAAAAAAGGGTTTTAAACTCAACTTCTTCTAAACTTTGATTTCTATTATGGGTCTTCTTGTAACTAAGTTCTAATGGTTTAAATGTATTTATCTTGGTTTGAATAGATGGTTTTGATGTTAAAACTCCATGAAACTCTTGTATATGCATACTTCAACTTTTGGCTTGAAAATGGGTTATGTGAGCATGATTTGAGTAGGGTAAGAACTTGGGTCTTCTTGTGTATGTCATGTTGGTGTAGCTACTGCCCTAAGGGCCTTCATATGGTGAAATATTGATAAATTACTTATGGGTAATGATGGCTTGATTTGTTGATGAGTTGCTCTCATTGTATAGTTCTTATTATGAATTGCTATTTGAGTGGTATGGTCCACCTTATGGGTGGCGGTGCTAATTGATGAACTTGATGTTACTTAGTATGGTTTGAGTATGTGATCTTGAAGGGCTAATATGTGAAATGAAGATATATATTTGAAATGGGTCTTGTGTTGTGTTTGATGTAGCTTGAATTGCATGTTTGACCTAGTTTATGTCTAAATGAAGTATATGATTATGAGAATTATGTAGAGTGTGTATCTTGATGAATCAAGGTTAAAGTATGAGTAGAACTTGATGATAATGAAATGATGCTTATATGCAAGGTGTGCACATGTACACACACACTCTTTTAAGATTTGTATTATGTCAAGTTGAGCAAAAAGGGGAATCTTGAGGTTGACACACTTCGTCAGTTGAGATGTAGTGTCTAGTAGCAACCTCTCCATTCCTAGTGAGCTTTCTAAGATAGAAGATTATGTTGAGAAATCCGTAGGGAGTTATGCCTAGCACCGAGAGGATATGAAGGGGAGGTGGATTGCACTTCGTGAGTTGAGATGTTGTAATCCAAAGTACCTCTTGAGATGAGTACTCCTCGTTAGTAGAGAGTGAGTTACTTAGTAGCAATCTCCTTATCCCTTAACTATGTGCCCGCATAGGTGTAGCTATTGGAAAAAAGTCATGTAAACGCTAAGAAGCATGACCTTACTCTAGGCAAGTAAGGATCCCTCATCCGATAGGGGTTAATATCGGGATTCCATGTCTAGCTCTCATGGTCTTTACCGGTTAAGATAACTCCCACTAAAGAATTGATTTGAAACTAATTATCTTGTGTATTGTTGAAATTGTGTATGTATGTCGTGAAGTGCTCAATACACATTAGTTACCAAGTAGGAGCATTGAGTGGGAGTAGTAGTATGGGATGCTATTCTCACATTGCACTTGGTGTGACCTATACCTACTATGGGAGAAGAGTACCTTCATGAAATCCATGTGAATGAGTACTATGGTGTAGTGTTATGGAGGATTATTGTGGAGTACTTGAGTAAATGGAATCCATTAGGAGTACTAAGTGGGAGTGGTAGTATGGGATGCTACTCTAACATTGCACTTGGTATGACCTATATTTCCATGAGTGTTTTGCATATGTTAGCCAAGGGCGTGGATTTGATTTCTAATGAAGTAAGCCTAAGATTAGGTAGTTTTAAGGGTCGCTTTGGTGTGCTTTGAAGGGAGGTGTAATGAGAGTCCCTTCTTGGCTCAACTTAGGGAGTCTTAGAATAACCTTGGGTTAGGGCAACTTCAAAGAAAAAGGGTTCATATGACTTGGACCGTGCCATTCACTGTAAGGTCTTCTTTGTAAGAATTCAAAATGTTCACTATGATGCTTTATTCAATTTTATTGCAAGTTTAGCAAAGTTAATTGAAATGTTCCTTTTGTTTAATTTAAGTTTGGTAAGATAGCCATAAAGTGTTAATTATTGATCCTTATGTGGGTTTGCTTCTAGATTCATGAAGGTTATATTTGAATTGCATAAAAGCTATCTTTACTAAAATGTCCCTTTTTGCATGTTTTTGCATATGCACTACTTAGTACATTGTTGTACTAACCCCATACTTTTATACTTTATGAGTATAGGTTGGAAGCCTTTGGAGGATCGAAGTTGAAGCTTGGGAATTCTATCTCTCAAGACTTGGGTATGTCCTCATATATTCGAGGACATAGTTTTTTTATGTTTCTTAGTTTCCTTATTAAGACTTAAAAATGTGTTTACTCTATTGTAAAGGGCCGTGTCCCTAAGATTCTAAGTCGTGTCTTTAAGTTGGCTTGTGACGATAAGATTTCCTAGTATTTATGAAAAGACTCCTTTATTTATTATTATTGTGAAAAGTTTTAATTCCGCACTACTTTTCATGCTTTATGTTATAAATGCTAGTTAGAGGGATTGTACGAGACCCCAAAGGGGTCTAGTACGCCCGGTCACGATTCGAAGGTTTTCCCTAACTTCTAGGGGGTGCTTTCGGGTCGTGACAAGTGTCTTGCCAGAACGGATGGTTGTTTTGTGTGTGGTAATAAAGGCCATAAGATAAGGGACTGCCCAAACCTTAAATCAAGGGGGAGATATGTCAATCAAGCTTCCCTAGATCCTAATGCTCCCAAGAAGAACCCTTCCTATGGGATGGGGGCTAGAAAGGATAATTAATCCGGATTGATGGTTTCGGTAATTATCAACTCTTTGTTATTGTTGCTTTTGTGTTATGAGATGAGTTTATATGGTTTTATAGTTCATATGATCATGTCATCTTGATAAATTGCTCAAAGAGTGGAATTTTGAAAGTTTTGTATGTTTGGCAGTGTTAGAGTGAATGTTCACTGTGAAAAATTTGCAATTTGAGAAAACTTTGCCTTGCCTTAATTGAAGTTTAAATATGTGCAAAATTGTTGTATATGAGCATGTTTAATGTTGGAGAATGTAGTTCCTCCATAAAAGAAGTTTAAGGTTGAGTTTTGACTTTGTGAGTTTGGCAAAAGTTGTCTATGTTGATAAGTGTTGAAAGTGTGAAATGATGTTCTTGATAATTGATGCTTTGATTGTTGACGTTTTGATCATGATCTAAGTGAATTATATGATGCTAAGAGAGTCCTTGTTGTTCTTAAAAATTTAAGTGTCATTCGAGGACGAATGTTATTCCAAGTGGGGGAGAATATAACGCCCCAAAATGAACTGAGGTGAACTAGATCTCATGATTGTTTCTTGAGTTGATTTTAGTTAAACGGAGTTAGTTTAGTGTCCTTAGGCAGTATGCAAAGTTTCGTGAAGTTTGGAGGTCAAAAGACCAAGAACGTCCAAGGAATTCGAAAGATATGCCTTGAGTCAACCTTGTACGTCTAGACGAGTTTCGTCAAGTTTTATGTGTTCGTTTTGGATGAAATTCATGTGAGAGGTGTTAAACTTATAGAAGAACATATTTGTGTTGGAAAGGTCCGGGAAATTATCCCCAAGGACCATCGAAGGGTCCTTGAGGAAGGACCCAAAACCTGGTAAGCAGGCTGTCCCAGGCAGCCTTGGCGACGGAGAAGTCGACGGCCAGTCATGGGTGTGACACCCCGTCACAAGGTTCCGTCGTGGGGTACTTGTTCAAGGGTGTATAGGGGACCCTTGTCAAGCCACTGAAGCTTGCAACGGATGGTCAGGACGGGCCGTTGCACCCGTGATGCCCCGTCACAAGCAGGTCGTCGCAAGTTTTGTCCCTTTGCGCAGATTTTTCTGCCAAGTTAGGGGTGAACTTGAAAATTCACCCCATGTCTAAATAAGAGTTTGGACGGTTAGTTTTAAACCCTAGACCTAGACAAGACCCCCTCACTTCTAAATTCAACTCTCTCTCTAAAGAAACTATCTCAAGACTCCATTGGAAGCTAGAAGTCAAGGAAGGAAAGGAGGGATGCCTTGGACTTGTTTCTTCATAAAAATTAGTGGATTTCCTTCTCTTAAAGGTATGGTATCCATTCTTGAATATCCGTTCATTCAAGAAGCCAATTTCCAAAATGGTTTTCGAAAGGGTTTCTAAACTCAATCTTCTTCTAACTTAGATTTCTAGTATGTGTCTTCTTGTATTTAAGTTCTAATGGTTTAAATGTATTTATCTTGGTTTGAATTGATGATTTGGATGTTAAAACTCCATGAAACACTTGTTTATGCATACTTCAACTTTTGACTTAAAAATGGGTTATGTGAGCATGATTTAAGTAAGGTATGAACTTGGGTCTTCTTGTGTATGTCATGTTGGTGTAGCTACTGCCCTAAGGGACTTAATATGGTGAAATGTTGATAAATTGATTATGGGTGATGATGGTTTGAATTGTTGATGAGTTTTTCTCATTGTATATTTCTTATTATGAATTGCTATTTGAGTGGTATGGTCCACCTTAAGGGTGGCGGTGCTAATTGATGAGCTTGATGTTGTTTAGTATGTGTTGAGTAGGTAATCTTGAAGGTCTAATATGTTAAATGAAGATATATTGTATATGGGTCTTCTATTGTGTTTGGTGTAGCTTAAATTGCATGCTTGACCTAGTTTATGTTTAAATAAAGTATATGATTATAAGAAGCATGTAGAGTGTGTAACTTAATGAATCAAGATTAAAGTATGAGTAGAACTTGATGATAATGAGATGATGTTTATATGCAAGGTGTACACATGTATACACACACGCATTTTAAAGAATGTATTATGCCAAGTTGAGCAAAAAGGGGAATCTTGAGGTGGACACACTTCGTGAGTTGAGATGTATTGTCTAGTAGAAACCTCTCTATTCCTAGTGAGCTTTCTAAGATAGATTATTATGTTGAGAAATCCATGGGGAGTTATGCCTAGCACCGAGAGGATATGAAGGGGAGGTGGATTGCACTTCGTGAGTGGAGATGTTGTAATCCAAAGTACCTCTTGAGATGAGTACTCCTCGTTAGTAGAGAGTGAGTTACTTAGTAGCAATCTTCTTATCACTTAACTATGTGCCCTCATAGGTGTAGCTATTGGAAAAGCCATGTAAATGCTAAGAAGCATGACCTTACACTAGGCAAGTAAGGATCCCTCATCCGGTAGGGGTTAATATAGGGATTCCATGTCTACCTCTCATGGTCTTTGTCGGTTAAGCTAACTCCCACAAAAGAATTGATTTTAAACTAATTATCTTGTATATTGTTGAATTTGTGTATGTTTGTCGTGAAGTGCTCAATCCACATTAGTTACCGAGTAGGAGCATTGAGTGGGAGTAGTAGTATGGGATGCTATTCTCACATTGCACTTGGTGTGACCTATACCTACTATGGGAGAAGAGTACCTTCATGAAATCCGTGTGAATGAGTACTATGGTGTAGTGTTATGGATGATTATTGTGGAGTACTTGAGTAAATGAAATCCATTAGGAGTACTAAGTGGGAGTGGGAGTATGGGATGCTACTCTCACATTGCACTTGGTATGACCTATATTTTCCGTGAGTGTCTTGCATATGTTAGCCAAGGGCGTGGATTTGATTTGCAACGAAGTAAGCCTAAGATTTGGTAGTTTTAAGGGTCGCTTTGGTGTGCTTTGAAGGGAGGTGTAATGAAAATCCCTTCTTATCTCACTTTAGGGAGTCTTAGGATAACCTTGGGTTAGGGCAACTTCAAAGGAAAAAGAGTTCATATGACTTGGACCGTGCCATTCACTGTAAGGTCTTCATTGAATCCAATATATTCACTGTGATGCTTTATTCAATTTTCATTGTAAGTTTAGTAAGTTCATTGAAATGTTCCTTTTGATTACTCTAAGTTTTGGTAAAGTTGCCATAAAGTGTTGATTGTCAATTCTTATGTTGGTTTGTTTCTAGATTCATGAATATTGCTTTAATTGCATGAAAAGTTATTTTTACTAAAATGTCCCTTTTCGTATGTTTTTGCATATGCCATACTTAGTACATTGTTGTACTAACCCCATACTTTTATATACCTTATGAGTATAGGTTGGAAGCCTTTTTGGAGGATCGGAGTTGAAGCTTGGGAATTCTATCTCTCAAGAATTGGGTATGTCCTCATATATTCGAGGACATAGTTTTATGTTTCTTAGTTTCTTTATTAAGACTTAAAAATGTAATTACTTTTTTGTAAAGGGGCCCTGTCCCTAAGATTTTTAAGTTGTGTCCTTAAGTTGGCTTGTGACGATAAGATTTCCTAGTATTTATGAAAAGACTTCTTTTATTATTATTATCGTGAAAAGTTTTAATTCCGCACTACTTTTCATGCTTTATGTTATGAATGCTAGTTAGAGGGCTTGTACGAGACACCAAAGGGGTCAAGTACGCCCAGTCATGATTCGAAGGTTTTCCCTAACTTTTAGGGGGTGCTTTCGGGTCGTGACAGACTTGGTATCAGAGCATAAGGTTTTGGGAAATAGTTTAAGGTCTGAAAGTCTCACAAGCCACATCTAGTAGTATCTTGGTCATTGGTGTGAGTCGCGACACATCCATGGACAAGAGGCTATAGGATGCTAGAAGTTTCACTTTCTTCTCTATTCTAGTATCGTGCCTTAGAGTTGAGTATATAAGGTGTCTATTCTCAACCTCTTCTTTTTGTGTTTTTAGGACATGAATACGAGGAGATCGACCGCTAGAAGGGAGGAGGGAGGTGTACCAAATGAGAGAGTCCTTCCCCGTGTTGACCAAGTTCCTATTGTTGGCTTAGGGGAGGAAAATGAGGAGGTTCCTCTTCAAGAACCTCAAGTGCCTCCGGAACCTCAAGGACCTCAAGTGCCTCCTATGCCTCAAGCTCCTTTTGTTGAGGGTGATATGACTAATGCGGAGTTGAGGGCTGCCCTAATGAACTTGACCCAACTCATGACGGCTCAAGCTCAAGTTGTCAACAATCACTTTGTGGGCCAAGCTAACCNTCGAAATGGGGGTATGCGCGCTTCGAGGCTATTTTGACCTTGAATATGGGTCGGAATGGCCGTGAGTGCCAACTGTATGCATAGCCAAGGTCTTGACGGACGTCCACAAAATTTCTTTGCACTTTTGACGTCGGGATCTGGATCACTCAAAAAATGGTGTGCTATAGCACACGAAAAATCATCGAAATGGAGGTATGCGCGCTTCGTGGCTATTTTGATCTTGAAAATGGGTCGGAATAGGCGTGAGAGCCAACCGGATGCATAGCCAAGGTCTTGACGGATGTCCACAAAAATATTTGGCACTTTTGACATCGGGATCCGGATCATCCAAAAAATGGTGTTCTATAGCACACAAAAAATCATCGAAATGGGGATATGCGCGCTTTGGGGCTATTTTGACCTTGAAAATGGGTCGGAATGGCCGTGAGTGCCAACCGGATGCATAGCCAAAGTCTTGATGGACGTCCACAAAAATCTTTGGCACTTTTGACGTCGGGATCCGGATCACCCAAAAAATGGTGTGCTATAGCACACGAAAAATCATCGAAATGGGGGTATGCGTGCTTCGGGGCTATTTTGACCTTCAAAATGGGTCGGAATGGCCGTGAGTTCCAACCGGATGCATATCCAAGGTCTTAACGGACGTCCACAAAAATTTTTGGCACTTTTCACGTCGGGATCCGGATCACCCAAAAAATGGTGTGCTATATAGCACACAAAAAATCTTCGAAATGAGGGTATGCGCGCTTCGTGGATATTTTGACCTTGAAAATGGGTCGGAATGGCCGTGAGTGCCAACCGGATGCATAGCCAGACAGACGATCCAACAAAAATATTTGAAGTACGTTTTGACATCGGGATCCGATTAAAACCCCACACAAAAAATGGTGTGCTGTAACACACGAAAAATCGTCGAAATGGGGGTATGCGCGCTTCGGGGCTATTTTGACCTTGAAAATGGGTTGGAATGGCCGTTAGGGACAAATGGATGCATAGCCAAGGTCTTGACGGAAGTCCACATAAAAATTTGGCACTTTTTACGTCGGGATCCAGATCACTCAAAAAATGGTGTGCTATAGCACAAAAAAAATCATCAAAATAGGGGTATGCGCGCTTCGAGGCTATTTTGACCTTGAAAATGGGTCGAAATGGCCGTGAGGGATAACCGGATACATAGCCAAGGTCTTGACGGATGTCCACAAAATTTTTTGGCACTTTTGACGTCGGGATCCGGATCACCCAAAAAATGGTGTGCTATAGCACATGAAAAATCGTTGAAATGGGGGTATGCGCGCTTCGAGGCTATTTTGACCTTGAAAATGGGTCGGAATGGCCGTGAGGGCCAACCGGATGCATAGACAAGGTCATGACGGATGTCCACAAAATATTTTGACACTTTTGACATCGGGATCCGAATCACCCAAAAAATGGAGTGCTATAGCACATGAAAAATTGTTGAAATGGGGGTATGCGCGATTTGCGGCTATTTTGACCTTGAAAATGGGTCGGAATGACAGTGAGGGCCAACCGGATGCATAGCCAAGGTCTTGACGGATGTCCACAAATTTTTTTGGCACTTTTGATGTCGGGATCCAGATCACCCAAAAAATGGTGTGCTATAGCACAAGAAAATCATCAAAAAGGGGTATGCAACGGCTTCGTGGCTATGTTGACCTTGAAAATGGGTCGGAATGGCCTGAGGGCTAACCGGATGCATAGTAGCCAAGGTCTTGACGGATGTCCACAAAATATTTGGAACTTTTGACGCGGGAATCCTGAATCACCCAAAAAAATAGTGTGCTATAGCCACACGAAAAATCATCGAATGGGGGGTAAATGCGCACTTCGGGGCTATTTTGACCTTGAAAATGGATCAGAATGGCAGTGAGGGCCAACCGGATGCATATCCAAGGTCTTAACGGACGTCCCCAAAAATTTTTGGCACTTTTGACGTCGGGATCTGGATCTCCCAAAAAATGGTGTGCTATAGCATACAAAAAATCGTCAAAATGGGGGTATGCCCGCTTCGAGGCTATTTTGACCTTGAAAATGGGTCGGAATGGCCGTGAGGGCCAACCGGATGCATAGACAAGGTCTTGACGGATGTCCACAAAAATTTTTGGCACTTTTGATGTTGGGATCCAGATAACCCAAAAAATGATGTGCTATAGCACACGAAAGATCATCGAAATAGGGGTATGGGCGCTTCGGGGCTATTTTGACCTTGAAAATGGGTCGGAATGGCCGTGAGGGACAAATGGATGCATAGCGAAGGTCTTGACGGAAGTCCACATAAAAATTTGGCACTTTTTACATCGGGATCCAGATCACTCAAAAAATGGTGTGCTATAGCACAAAAAAAATCATCAAAATAGGGGTATGCGCGCTTCGAGGCTATTTTGACCTTGAAAATGGGTCAAAATGGCCGTGAGGGATAACCGGATGCATAGCCAAGGTCTTGACGGATGTCCACAAAATTTTTTGGCACTTTTGACGTCGGGATCCGGATCACCCAAAAAATGGTGTGCTATAGCACACGAAAAATCGTTGAAATGGGGGTATGCGCGCTTCGGGGCTATTTTGACCTTGAAAATGGGTCGGAATGGCCGTTAGGGCCAACCGGATGCATAGACAAGGTCATGACGGATGTCCACAAAATATTTTGACACTTTTGACGTCGGGATCCGAATCACCCAAAAAATGGAGTGCTATAGCACACGAAAAATTGTTGAAATGGGGGTATGCGCGATTTGCGGCTATTTTGACCTTGAAAATGGGTCGGAATGACAGTGAGGGCCAACCGGATGCATAGCCAAGGTCTTGACGGATGTCCACAAATTTTTTTGGCACTTTTGACGTCGGGATCCAGATCACCCAAAAAATGGTGTGCTATAGCACAAGAAAATCAGCAAAATAGGGGATGCAACGCTTCGGGGGGGCTATTTTGAACTTGAAATGGGTCGTTAAGGGCGTGAGGGCGACCGGATGCAGAGCAAGGTCTGACGGATGTCCCACAAATAATTTTGGCACTTTTGACGTCCGGATCTGGATCTCCCCAAAAATGGTGTGCTATAAGCACACAAAAAATCGTCAAAATGGGGGTGAATGCCCTCTTCGAGGCTTTGTGACCTTGAAAATGGGTCGGAATGGCCGTGAGGGCCAACCGGATGCATAGACAAGGTCTTGACGGATGTCCACAAAAACTTTTGGCACTTTTGATGTCGGGATCCAGATAACCCAAAAAATGATGTGCTATAGCACACGAAAGATCATCGAAATAGGGGTATGCGCGCTTCGGGGCTATTTTGACCTTAAAAATGGGTCGGAATGGCCGTGAGGGCCAACCGGATGCATAGCCAAGGTCTTGACGGACGTCCACAAATAATGTTCGCACTTTTGACGTCGGGATCCGGATCACCCAAAAAATGGTGTGCTGTAACACACGAAAAATCGTCGAAATGGGGGTATGCGCGCTTCGGGGCTATTTTGAACTTGAAAATGGGTCGGAATGGCCGTGAGGGTCAACCGGATGCATAGCCAAGGTCTTGACGGACGTCCACAATATATTTTGGCACTTTTGACATCGGGATCCGGATCACCCAAAAAAAGGTGTGATGTAACACACGAAAAATCGTCGAAATGGGGGTATGCGTGCTTCGGGGCTATTTTGAACTTGAGAATGAGTCGGAATGGCCGTGAGGGTCAACCGGATGCATAGCCAAGGTCTTGGAGAACGTCCACAAAAAAATTTGGAACTTTTGACGTCGGGATCTGGATCACCCAAAAAATGGTGTGCTATAGCACACGAAAAAATCGTCGAAAATGGGGTATGCGCGCTTCGGGGCTATTTTGACCTTGAAAATGGGTCGAATGGCCATGAGGGCCAACCGGATGCATAGCCTAGGTCTTGACGGACGTCCACAAAAATTTTGGTACTTTTGACGTCGGGATCCGGATCACCCAAAAACTGGTGTGCTATAGCACACGAAAAATAATCGAAATGGGCGTATGCGCACTTCGGGGCTATTTTGACCTTGAAAATGGGTCGGAAAAAAAAAAGAAAAGCCAAAAAAAAGGAAAATTGGGGGGCCGAGGGCCAACAGATGCAAGTAGCAAGGTCTTGACGGACGTCAAACAACTTTTTTGAACATTGACGTCGTGATCCGGATCAACCGCCCAAATGGTGGTGCTATGGCAGACGAAAATCGTCCGAAATTGGGGTATGCCGCCTCGGGCTATTTTGACCTTGAGAAATGGGTCGAAAATTTTTTTTTGCCGTGAGGAAGGGCCAACCGGATGCAATAGCCAGGTCTTGAAGGACATCCCGAAAAAAAAATTTGGCATTTTGACGTCGGATCCGGATCACCTCAAAAATGGGTGGTGCAATAAGCACACGAAAAATCGTCGAAAGGGGGGTATGCGCGCGTTGGGGGCTATTTTGACCTTGAAAATGGGTTCCGGAAGGCCGTGAGGGCCAACCGGAATGGCATAGCCCAAGGTCTTGACGGACGTACACAAATATGTTTGCACTTTTGACGTCGGGATCCCGCCGGATCACCCAAAAAATGGTGTGCTGTAACACACGAAAAATCGTCAAAATGGGGGTATGCGCGCTTCGGGGCTATTTTGACCTTGAAAATGGGTCGGAATGGCCGTGAGGGACAAATGGATGCATAGCCAAGGTCTTGACGGAAGTCCACAAAAAATTTGGCACTTTTTACGTCGGGATCCAGATCACTCAAAAAATGGTGTGCTATAGCATAAAAAAAATCATCAAAATAGGGTATGCGCGCTTCGAGGCTATTTTGACCTTGAAAATGGGTCGAAATGGCCGTGAGGGATAACCGGATGCAAATAGCCCAAGGCGTTGACGGATGTCCACAAAATTTTTTGCACTTTTGACTGCGGGATCCGGTATCAACCCAAAAAATTGGTGTGCTATAGCACATAAAAATCGTTGAAATGGGGGTATGCGCGCTTCGAGGCTATTTTGACCTTGAAAATGGGTCGGAATGGCCGTGAGGGCCAACCGGATGCATAGACAAGGTCATGACGGATGTCCACAAAATATTTTGACACTTTTGACGTCGGGATCTGAATCACCCAAAAAATGGAGTGCTATAGCACACGAAAAATTGTTGAAATGGGGGTATGTCCGATTTGCGGCTATTTTGACCTTGAAAATGGGTCAGAATGACAGTGAGGGCCAACCGGATGCATAGCCAAGGTCTTGACGGATGTCCACAAATTTTTTTGGCACTTTTGATGTCGGGATCCAGATCACCCAAAAAATGGTGTGCTATAGCACAAGAAAAATCATCAAAATAGGGGTATGCACGCTACGGGGCTATTTTGACCTTGAAAATGGGTCGGAATGGCCGTGAGGGCTAACCAGATGCATAGCCAAGGTCTTGACGGATGTCCACAAAATATTTTGGTACTTTTGACGTCAGGATCCGGATCACCCAAAAAATAGTGTGCTATAGCACACGAAAAATCATCGAAATGGGGGTATGCGCGCTTCGGGGCTATTTTGACCTTGAAAATGGATCAGAATGGCAGTGAGGGCCAACCGGATGCATATCCAAGGTCTTGACGGACGTCCCCAAAAATTTTTGGCACTTTTGACGTCGGGATCTGGATCTCCCAAAAAATGGTGTGCTATAGCACACAAAAAATCGTCAAAATGGGGGTATGCCCGCTTCGAGGCTATTTTGACCTTGAAAATGGGTCGGAATGGCCGTGAGGGCCAATCGGATGCATAGACAAGGTGTTGACGGATGTCCACAAAAATTTTTGGCACTTTTGATGTCGGGATCCAGATAACCCAAAAAATGATGTGCTATAGCACACGAAAGATCATCGAAATAGGGGTATGGGCGCTTCGGGGCTATTTTGACCTTGAAAATGGGTCGGAATGGCCGTGAGGGACAAATGGATGCATAGCCAAGGTCTTGATGGAAGTCCACATAAATATTTGGCACTTTTTACGTCGGGATCGAGATCACTCAAAAAATGGTGTGCTATAGCACAAAAAAAATCATCAAAATAGGGGTATGCGCGCTTCGAGGCTATTTTGACCTTGAAAATGGGTCGAAATGGCCGTGAGGGATAACCGGATGCATAGCCAAGGTCTTGACGGATGTCCACAAAATTTTTTGGCACTTTTGACGTCGGGATCCGGATCACCCAAAAAATGGTGTGCTATAGCACACGAAAAATCGTTGAAATGGGGGTATGCGCGCTTCGGGGCTATTTTGACCTTGAAAATGGGTCGGAATGGCCGTGAGGGCCAACCGGATGCATAGACAAGGTCATGACGGATGTCCACAAAATAGTTTGACACTTTTGACGTCGGGATCCGAATCACCCAAAAAATGGAGTGCTATAGCACACGAAAAATTGTTGAAATGGGGGTATGCGCGATTTGCGGCTATTTTGACCTTGAAAATGGGTCGGAATGACAGTGAGGGCCAACCGGATGCATAGCCAAGGCCTTGACGGATGTACACAAATTTTTTTGGCACTTTTGATGTCGGGATCCAGATCACCCAAAAAATGGTGTGCTATAGCACAAGAAAAATCATCAAAATAGGGGTATGCACGCTTCGGGGCTATTTTGACCTTGAAAATGGGTCGGAATGGCCGTGAGGGCTAACCGGATGCATAGCCAAGGTCTTGACGGATGTCCACAAAATATTTTGGCACTTTTGACGTCGGGATCCGGATCACCCAAAAAATGGTGTGCTATAGCACACGAAAAATCGTCGAAATGGGGGTATGCGCGCTTTGGGGCTATTTTAACCTTGAAAATGGGTCGGAATGGCAGTGAGGGCCAACCGGATGCATATCCAAGGTCTTGACGGACGTCCCCAAAAATGTTTGGCACTTTGACGTCGGGATCTGGATCACCCAAAAAATGGTGTGCTATAGCACACAAAAAATCATCAAAATGGGGGTATGCCCGCTTCGAGGCTATTTTGACCTTGAAAATGGGTCGGAATGGCCGTGAGGGCCAACCGGATGCATAGACAAGGTCTTGAAGGACGTCCACAAAATTATTTGGCACTTTTGATGTCCGGATCCGGATAACCCAAAAAATGATGTGCTATAGCACACGAAAGATCATCGAAATAGGGGTATGCACGCTTCGGGGCTATTTTGACCTTGAAAATGGGTCGAAATGGCCGTGAGGGCCAACCGGATGCATAGCCAAGGTCTTGACGGACGTCCACAAATAATGTTCGCACTTTTGACGTCGGGATCCGGATCACCCCCAAAATGGTGTGCTGTAACACACGAAAAATCATCGAAATGGGGGTATGCGCGCTTTGGAGCTATTTTGAACTTGAAAATGGGTCTGAATGGCCGTGAGGGTCAACCGGATGCATAGCCAAGGTCTTGACGGACGTCCACAAAAATTTTTGGCACTTTTGAAGTCGGGATCCGGATCACCCAAAAAAAGGTGTGCTGTAACACACGAAAAATCGTCGAAATGGGGGTATGCGTGCTTTGGGGCTATTTTGAACTTGAGAATGAGTCGGAATGGCCGTGAGGGTCAACCGGATGCATAGCCAAGGTCTTGGAGAACGTCCACAAAAAAATTTGGAACTTTTGACGTCGGGATCTGGATCACCCAAAAAATGGTGTGCTATAGCACACGAAAAAATCATCGAAATTGGGGTATGCGCGCTTCGGGGCTATTTTGACCTTGAAAATGGGTCGAATGGCCGTGAGGGCCAACCGGATGCATAGCCTAGGTCTTGACGGACGTCCACAAAAATTTTGGCACTTTTGACGTCGGGATTCGGATCACCCAAAAAATGGTGTGCTATAGCACACGAAAAATAATCGAAATGGGGGTATGCGCGCTTCGGGGCTATTTTGACCTTGAAAATGGGTCGGAATGGCCGTGAGGGCCAAACGGATGCATAGCCAAGGTCTTGACGGACGTCCAAAAAACTTTTTTGGCACATTTGACGTCGGGATCCGGATCACCCCCAAAATGGTGTGCTATAGCACACGAAAAATCGTCGAAATTGGGGTATGCGCGCTTCGGGGCTATTTTGACCTTGAGAATGGGTCGGAATGGCCGTGAGGGCCAACCGGATGCATAGCCAAGGTCTTGAAGGACGTCCACAAAAACATTTGGCACTTTTGACGTCAGGATCCGGATCACCCAAAAAATGTTGTGCTATAGGACACGAAAAATCATTGAAATGGGGGTATGCGCGCTTCGTGGCTATTTTGACCTTGAAAATGGGTCAGAATGGCCGTTAGGGCCAACCGGATGCATAGCCAAGGTCTTGACGGACGTCCACAAAAAATTTTGGAACTTTTGACGTCGGGATCTGGATCACCTAAAAAATGGTTATATATAGCACACGAAAAATCGTCGAAATGGGGGTATGCGCGCTTCGGGGCTATTTTGACCTTGAAAATGGGTCGGAATGGCCGTNATGGCCGTCAGGGCCAACCGGATGCATAGCCAACGTCTTGACGGACGTCCACAAAATTTTTTGGCACTTTTGACGTCGGGATCCGGATCACCCAAAAAATGGTGTGCTATAGCACACGAAAAATCGTCGAAATGGGGGTATGCGCGCTTCGGGGCTATTTTGACCTTGAAAATGGGTCAGAATGGCCATCAGGGCCAACCGGATGGATAGCCAACGTCTTGACGGACGTCCACAAAAACATGGCACTTTTGATGTCGGGATCCGGATCACCCAAAAAATGGTGTGCTATAGCACACGAAAAATTGTCGAAATGGGGGTATGCGCGCTTCGGGGCTATTTTGACCTTGAAAAAGGGTCAGAATGGCCGTCAGGGCCAACCGGATGCATAGCCAACGTCTTGACGGACGTCCACAAAATTGTTTGACACTTTTGACGTCGGGATCCGGATCACCCAAAAAATGGTGTGCTATAGCACACGAAAAATCGTCGAAATGGGGGTATGCGCGCTTCGGGGCTATTTTGACCTTGAAAATGTGTTGGAATGGCCGTCAGGGCCAACCGAATGCATAGCCAACGTTTTGACGGACGTCCACAAAAACATTTGGCACTTTTGACGTCGGGATCCGGATCACCCAATAAATGGTGTGCTATAGCACACGAAAAATCGTCGAAATGGGGGTATACGCGCTTCGGGGCTATTTTGACCATGAAAATGGGTCAAAATGGCCGTCAGGGCCAATCGGATGCATAGCCAACGTCTTGATGGACGTCCACAAAAATATTTGGCACTTTTGATGTCGGGATCCGGATCACCCAAAAAATGGTGTGTTATAGCACACGAAAAATCATCGAAATGGGGGTATGCGCACTTCGGGGCTATTTTGACCTTGAAAATGGGTCGGAATGGTCGTCAGGGCCAACCAGATGCATAGCCAAATTCTTAACGGACGTCCACAAAAATTTTTGGCACTTTTGACGTCGGGATCCGGATCACCAAAAAAATGGTGTGCTATAGCACACGAAAAATCGTCGAAATGTGGGTATGCGCGCTTCGGGGCTATTTTGACCTTGAAAATGGGTCGGAATGGCCGTCAGGGCCAATCGGATGCATAGCCAACGTCTTGACGGACGTCCACAAAAAGTTTTGGCATTTTTGACATCGGGATCCGGATCACCCAAAAAATGGTGTGCTATAGCACACGAAAAATCATCGAAATGGGGGTATGCGAGCTTCGGGGCTATTTTGACCTTGAAAATGGGTCGGAATGGCCGTCATGGCCAACCGGATGCATAGCCAATGTCTTGACGGACGTCCACAAAAGATTTTGGCATTTTTGACGTCGGAATCTGGATCACCCAAAAAATGGTATGCTATAGCACACGCAAAATCATCAAAATGGGGATATGCGCGCTTCGGGGCTATTTTGACCTTGAAAATGGGTCGTAATGGCCGTCAGGGCCAACCAGATGCATAGCCAACATCTTGATGGACGTCCACAAAATTTTTTGGCATTTTTGACGTCGTGATCCGGATCACCCAAAAAATGGTGTGCTATAGCACACGAAAAATCGTCGAAATGGGGGTATGCGCGCTTCGGGGCTATTTTGACCTTTAAAATGGGTCGGAATGGCCGTCAGGGCCAACCGAATGCATAGCCAACGTTTTGACGGACGTCCACAAAAAAATTTGGCACTTTTGACATCGGGATCCGAATCACCCAATAAATAGTGTGCTATAGCACAAGAAAAATCGTCGAAATGGGGGTATGCGCGCTTCGGGGCTATTTTGACCATGAAAATGGGTCAAAATGGCCGTCAGGGCCAATCGGATGCATAGCCAACGTCTTGATGGACGTCCACAAAATTTTTTGGCACTTTTGACGTCGGGATCCGAATCACCCAAAAAATAGTGTGTTATAGCACACGAAAAATCATCGAAATGGGGGTATGCGCGCTTCGGGGCTATTTTGACCTTGAAAATGGGTCGCAATGGTCGTCAGGGCCAACCAGATGCATAACCAACGTCTTGACGGACGTCCACAAAAACTTTTTGCACTTTTGACGTCGGGATCCGGATTACCAAAAAAATAGTGTGCTATATCACACAAAAAATCGTCGAAATAGGGATATGCGCGGTTCGGGGCTATTTTGACCTTGAAAATGGGTTGGAATGGCCGTCAGGGCCAACCGGATGCATAGACAACATCTTGCCGGACGTCCACAAAATTTTTTGGCACTTTTGACATCGGGATCCGGATCACCCAAAAAATGGTGTGCTATAACACACGAAAAATCGTTGAAATGGGGGTATGCGCGCTTCGGGGCTATTTTGACCTTGAAAATGGGTCGGAATGGCCGTTAGGGCCAACCGAATGCATAGCCAACGTCTTAACGGACGTCCACAAAAAGTTTTGGCACTTTTGACGTCGGGATCCGCATCACCAAAAAAATGGTATGCTATAGCACACGAAATATCATCGAAATATGGGTATGCGCGCTTCGGGGCTATTTTGACCTTGAAAATGGGTCGGAATGGCCGTCAGGGCCAACCGGATGCATAGCCAATGTCTTGACGGACGTCCACAAAAAAGTTTGGCATTTTTGACGTCGGGATCCGGATCACCCAAAAAATGGTGTGCTATAGCACACGAAAAATCGTCAAAATGGGGGTATGCGCGCTTCGGGGCTATTTTGACCTTGAAAATGGGTCGGAATGGCCGTCAGGGCCAACCGGATGCATAGCCAACGTCTTGACGGACGTCCACAAAAATTTTTTTGGCACTTTTTGGACGTCGGGATCCGGATCACCCAAAAAATGGTGTGCTATAGCACACGAAAATTGTCGAAATGGGGGTATGAGCGCTTCGGGGCTATTTTGACCTTGAAAATGGGTCGGAATGGCCGTCAGGGCCAACCGGATGCATAGCCAACGTCTTGACGGACGTCCACAAAAAACTTTGGCACTTTTGACGTCGGGATCCGGATCACCCAAAAAATTGTGTGCTATAGCACACAAAAAATCGTCGAAATGTGGGTATGCGCGCTTCGGGGCTATTTTGACCTTGAAAATGGGTCGAAATGGCCGTCAGGGCCAACCGGATGCATAACCAACGTCTTGACGGACGTCCACAGAGAATTTGGCACTTTTGACGTCGGGATCCGGATCACTTAAAAAATGGTGTGCTATAGCACACGAAAAATCGTCGAAATGGGGGTAAGCGCGCTTCGGGGCTATTTTGACCTTGAAAATAATTCGGAATGGCCATCAGGGCCAATCGGATGCATAACCAACGTCTTGACGGACGTCCATAAAATTGTTTGGCACTTTTGAAGTTGGGATCCGGATCACCCAAAAAATGGTGTGCTATAGCACATGAAAAATCGTTGAAATGGGGGTATGCGCGCTTCAGAGCTATTTTGACCTTGAAAATGGGTCGGAATGGCCGTCAGGGCCAACCGGATGCATAGCCAACGTCTTGACGGACGTCCACAAAAACGTTTGGCATTTTTGACGTCGGGATCCGGATCATCCAGAAAATGGTGTGCTATAGCACAGGAAAAATCGTCGAAATGGGGGTATGCGCGCTTCGGGGCTATTTTGACCTTGAAAATGGGTCGAAATGGCCGTCAGGGACAATCGGATGCATAGCCAACATCTTGATGGACGTCCACAAATTTTTTTGGCACCTTTGACGTCCGAATCCGGATCACCCAAAAAATGGTGTGTTATAGCACACGAAAAATCATCGAAATATGGGTATGCGCACTTCGGGGCTATTTTGACCTTGAAAAAGGGTCGGAATGGCCGTCAGGGCCAATCGGATGCATAGCAAACGTCTTGACGGACGTCCACAAAATTTTTTGACACTTTTGACGTCGGGATCCGGATCACCCAAAAAAATGGTGTGCTATAGCACACGAATAATTGTCGAAATGGGGGTATGCGCGCTTCGGGGCTATTTTGACCTTGAAAATGGGTCGGAATGGCTGTCAGGGCCAACCGGATGCATAGCCAACGTCTTGGCAGACGTCCACAAAAAATTTTGGTACTTTTGACATCGGGATCCGGATCACCCAAAAACTGGTGTGCTATAGCATACGAAAAATCCTCGAAATGGGGGTATGCGCGCTTCGGGGCTATTTTGACCTTGAAAATGGGTCGGAATGGCCGTCAGGGCCAACCGGATACATAACCAATGTCTTGATGGACGTCCACAGAAAATTTGGCACTTTTGACGTCGGGATCCGGATCACCCAAAAAATGGTGTGCTATAGCACACGAAAAATCGTCGAAATGGGGGTATGCGCGCTTCGGGGCTATTTTGACCTTGAAAATGGGTCGAAATGGCCGTCAGGGACAACCGGATGCATAGCCAACATCTTGATGGACGTCCACAAATTTTTTTGCCACCTTTGACGTCCTAATCCGGATCACCCAAAAAATGGTGTGTTATAGCACACGAAAAATCATCGAAATAGGGGTATGCGCGCTTCGGGGCTATTTTGACCTTGAAAAAGGGTCGGAATGGCCGTCAGGGCCAATCGGATGCATAGCAAACGTCTTGACGGACGTCCACAAATTTTTTTGACACTTTTGACGTCGGGATCCGGATCACCCAAAAAATGGTGTGCTATAGCACACGAAAAATTGTCGAAATAGGGGTATGCGCGCTTCGGGGCTATTTTGACCTTGAAAATGGGTCGGAATGGCTGTCAGGGCCAACCGGATGCATAGCCAACGTCTTGACAGACGTCCACAAAAATTTTTGGCACTTTTGACATCGGGATCTGGATCACCCAAAAACTGGTGTGCTATAGCATACGAAAAATCCTCGAAATGGGGGTATGCGCGCTTCGGGGCTATTTTGACCTTGAAAATGGGTCGAAATGGCCGTCAGGGCCAACCGGATGCATAACCAATGTCTTGATGGACGTCCACAGAAAATTTGGCACTTTTAACGTCGGGATCCGGATCACCCAAAAAATGGTGTGCTATAGCACACGAAAAATCATCGAAATGGGGGTATGCGCGCTTCGGGGCTATTTTGACCTTGAAAATGGGTCGAAATGGCCGTCAGGGACAACCGGATGCATATCCAACATCTTGATGGACGTCCACAAATTTTTTTGGCACCTTTGACGTCCGAATCCGGATCACCCAAAAAATGGTGTGTTATAGCACACGAAAAATCATCGAAATAGGGGTATGCGCGCTTCGGGGCTATTTTGACCTTGAAAAAGGGTCGGAATGGCCGTCAGGGCCAATCGGATGCATAGCAAACGTCTTGACGGACGTCCACAAAAACATTTTGGCATTTTTTGACGTCGGGATCCGGATCACCCAAAAAATAGTGTGCTATAGCACACGAAAAATCATCGAAATGGGGGTATGCGCGCTTCAGGGCTATTTTGATCTTGAAATGGGTCGGAATGGCCGTGAGGGCCAACCGGATGCATAGGCAAGTTCTTGACAGACGTCCACAAAAATTTTTGGCACTTTTGACGTCGGGATCCGGATCAACCAAAAAATGGTGTGTTATAGCACACGAAAAATCGTCGAAATGCGGGTATGCGCGCTTCAAGTTTGACCTTGAAAATGGGTCGGAATGGCCGTCCAGGGCAAAACCCGATTTGCATAACCAATGTCTGATGGACGTCACAGGAAAATTTTGGCACTTTTTGACATTGGGATCCGGATCACCGAAAAAATGGTGTTGCTATAGCACACGAAAAATCGTCGAAATGGGGGGTTAAGCGCGCTTCGGGGTATTTGACCTTGAAAATAATCGGAATGGGCCGTCAGGGCAAATCGGATTGCATAGCCAACGTCTTGACGGACGTCTCCATAAAATTTTTTGGCACTTTTGGACGTTGGGATCCGGGATCACCCAAAAAATTGGCTGTGCTATAGCACACGAAAAATCATCGAAATGGGGTATGCGCACTTCGAGTTAATTTGACCTTGAAAATGCGGTCGGAATGGCCGTAAGGCCAACCGGATGCAAAGCCAACGGTCTTGACGGAACAGTCCACAAAAAAAGTTGGTGTCACTTGGTGACGTGGGGAATCCTGGATCACCCAAAAAAATAGTGTGCTATAGCACACGAAAAAAATCGTCGAAAATGGGTATGCGCGTTCGGGCTATTTTGACCTTTGAAAATGGTGGGAATGGACGTCTCAGGGCCAACCAATGACATAGCCAACGTCTTGACGGACGTCCAAAAAATTTTGCAACTTTTGGCGTTGCGGATCCGGATCACCCAAAATGCGTGTGCCTATAAGCACACGAAAAATCATCAAAATGGGGGTATTTGCGCGCTTCGGGGCTATGTGGCCTTGAAAAATGGGTCGGAAGGCCGTCAGGGACAATCGGATCAGAGCCAACGTTCTTGACGGACGTCCACAAAAATATTGTCGCACTTTGACGTCGGGATCCGGACACCCAAAAAATGGTGTGCTTATACACACGAAAAATCGTCGAAATGGGGTATGCGCGCTTCGGGCTATTATTGACCTTGAAAATGGGTCAGAATGGCCGTGAGTACCAATCGGATGCATAGCCAAGGTCTTGACGGACGTCCACAAAAATATTTGGCACTTTTGATGTCGGGATCCGAATCACCCAAAAAATGGTGTGCTATAGCACACGAAAAATCGTCGAAATGGGGGTATGCGCGCTTCGGGGCTATTTTGACCTTGAAAATGGGTCGGAATGGCCGTTAGGGCCAATCGAATGCATAGCCAACGTTTTGACGGACGTCCACAAAAACATTTGGCATTTTTGACGTCGGGATCCGGATCACCCAAAAAATGGTGTGCTATAGCACACGAAAAATCGTCGAAATGGGGGTATGCGCGCTTCGGGGCTATTTTGACCTTGAAAATGCATCGAAATGGCCGTCAGGGCCAACCGGATGCATATCCAATGTCTTGATGGACGTCCACAAAATTTTTTGGCACTTTTGACGTCGGGATCCGGATCACCCAAAAAATGGTGTGTTATAGCACACAAAAAATCATCGAAATGGGGGGATGCGCGCTTTGGGGCTATTTTGACCTTGAAAATGGGTCGGAATGGCCGTCAGGCCCAACCTGATGCATAGACAACGTCTTGACGGACGTCCACAAAAACTTTTGGCACTTTTGACATCGGGATCCGAATTACCCAAAAATGGTGTGCTATAGCACACGAAAAATCGTCGAAATGGGGGTATGTTCTTTGGGGCTATTTTGACCTTGAAAATGGGTTGGAATGGCCGTCAGGCCCAACCTGATGCATAGACAACGTCTTGACGGACGTCCACAAAATTTTTTGGCACTTTTGACGTCGGGATCCGGATCACCCAAAAAATGGTGTGCTATAACACACGAAAAATCGTCGAAATGGGGGTATGCGCGCTTCGGGGCTATTTTGACCTTGAAAATGGATCGGAATGGCCGTCAGGGCCAACCGGATGCATAGCCAACGTCTTGACGGACGTCCACAAAAAATATTGGCATTTTTGACGTCGGGATCCGGATCACCCAAAAAATGGTGTGCTATAGCACATGAAAAATCGTCGAAATGGGGGTGTGCGCACTTCGGGGCTATTTTGACCTTGAAAATGGGTCAGAATGGCCGTCAGGGCCAACCTGATGCATAGACAACGTCTTGACGGACGTCCACAAAATTTTTTGGCACTTTTGACGTCGGGATCCGGATCACCCAAAAAATGGTGTGCTATAACACACGAAAAATCATCGAAATGGGGGTATGCGCGCTTCGGGGCTATTTTGACCTTGAAAATGGGTTTGAATGGCCGTCAGGGCCAACTGGATGCATAGCCAACGTCTTGACGGACGTCCACAAAAATTTTTGGCACTTTTGACGTCGGGATCCGGATCACCCAAAAAATGGTGTGCTATAGCACACGAAAAATCGTCGAAATGGGGGTATGCGCGCTTCGGGGCTATTTTGACCTTGAAAATGGGTCGGAATGACCGTTAGGGCCAACCGAATGCATAGCCAACGTCTTAACGGATGTCCACAAAAAGTTTTGGCACTTTTGACGTCGGGATCCGGATCACCAAAAAAATGGTATGCTATAGCACACGAAATATCATCGAAATATGGGTATGCGCGCTTCGGGGCTATTTTGACCTTGAAAATGGGTCGGAATGGCCGTCAGGGCCAACCGGATGCATAGCCAATGTCTTGACGGACGTCCACAAAAAAGTTTGGCATTTTTGACGTCGGGATCCGGATCACCCAAAAAATGGTGTGCTATAGCACACGAAAAATCGTCGAATGGGGGGTATGCGCGCTTCGGGGCTATTTTGACCTTGAAAATGGGTCGGAATGGCCGTGAGGGCCAACCGGATGCATAGCCAAGGTCTTGACGGACGTCCACAAAAATTTTTGGCACTTTTGACGTCGGGATCTGGATCACCCAAAAAATGGGTGCTATAGCACACGAAAAATTGTCGAAATGCGCGCTTCGGGGCTATTTTGACCTTGAAAATGGGTCGGAATGGCCGTCAGGGCCAACCGGATGCATAGCCAACGTCTTGACGGACGTCCACAAAAAACTTTGGCACTTTTGACGTCGGGATCCGGATCACCCAAAAAATTGTGTGCTATAGCACACAAAAAATCGTCGAAATGTGGGTATGCGCGCTTCGGGGCTATTTTGACCTTGAAAATGGGTCGAAATGGCCGTCAGGGCCAACCGGATGCATAACCAACGTCTTGACGGACGTCCACAGAGAATTTGGCACTTTTGACGTCGGGATCCGGATCACTTAAAAAATGGTGTGCTATAGCACACGAAAAATCGTTGAAATGGGGGTAAGCGCGCTTCGGGGCTATTTTGACCTTGAAAATAATTCGGAATGGCCATCAGGGCCAATCGGATGCATAACCAACGTCTTGACGGACGTCCATAAAATTGTTTGGCACTTTTGAAGTTGGGATCCGGATCACCCAAAAAATGGTGTGCTATAGCACATGAAAAATCGTTGAAATGGGGGTATGCGCGCTTCAGAGCTATTTTGACCTTGAAAATGGGTCGGAATGGCCGTCAGGGCCAACCGGATGCATAGCCAACGTCTTGACGGACGTCCACAAAAACGTTTGGCATTTTTGACGTCGGGATCCGGATCATCCAGAAAATGGTGTGCTATAGCACAGGAAAAATCGTCGAAATGGGGGTATGCGCGCTTCGGGGCTATTTTGACCTTGAAAATGGGTCGAAATGGCCGTCAGGGACAATCGGATGCATAGCCAACATCTTGATGGACGTCCACAAATTTTTTTGGCACCTTTGACGTCCGAATCCGGATCACCCAAAAAATGGTGTGTTATAGCACACGAAAAATCATCGAAATATGGGTATGCGCACTTCGGGGCTATTTTGACCTTGAAAAAGGGTCGGAATGGCCGTCAGGGCCAATCGGATGCATAGCAAACGTCTTGACGGACGTCCACAAAATTTTTTGACACTTTTGACGTCGGGATCCGGATCACCCAAAAAAATGGTGTGCTATAGCACACGAATAATTGTCGAAATGGGGGTATGCGCGCTTCGGGGCTATTTTGACCTTGAAAATGGGTCAGAATGGCTGTCAGGGCCAACCGGATGCATAGCCAACGTCTTGACAGACGTTCACAAAAAATTTTGGTACTTTTGACATCGGGATCCGGATCACCCAAAAAATGGTGTGCTATAGCATACGAAAAATCCTCGAAATGGGGGTATGCGCGCTTCGGGGCTATTTTGACCTTGAAAATGGGTCGGAATGGCCGTCAGGGCCAACCGGATACATAACCAATGTCTTGATGGACGTCCACAGAAAATTTGGCACTTTTGACGTCGGGATCCGGATCACCCAAAAAATGGTGTGCTATAGCACACGAAAAATCGTCGAAATGGGGGTATGCGCGCTTCGGGGCTATTTTGACCTTGAAAATGGGTCGAAATGGCCGTCAGGGACAACCGGATGCATAGCCAACATCTTGATGGACGTCCACAAATTTTTTTGCCACCTTTGACGTCCGAATCCGGATCACCCAAAAAATGGTGTGTTATAGCACACGAAAAATCATCGAAATAGGGGTATGCGCGCTTCGGGGCTATTTTGACCTTGAAAAAGGGTCGGAATGGCCGTCAGGGCCAATCGGATGCATAGCAAACGTCTTGACGGACGTCCACAAAATTTTTTGACACTTTTGACGTCGGGATCCGGATCACCCAAAAAATGGTGTGCTATAGCACACGAAAAATTGTCGAAATGGGGGTATGCGCGCTTCGGGGCTATTTTGACCTTGAAAATGGGTCGGAATGGCTGTCAGGGCCAACCGGATGCATAGCCAACGTCTTGACAGACGTCCACAAAAAATTTTGGCACTTTTGACATCGGGATCCGGATCACCCAAAAAGTGGTGTGCTATAGCATACGAAAAATCCTCGAAATGGGGGTATGCGCGCTTCGGGGCTATTTTGACCTTGAAAATGGGTCGAAATGGCCGTCAGGGCCAACCGGATGCATAACCAATGTCTTGATGGACGTCCACAGAAAATTTGGCACTTTTAACGTCGGGATCCGGATCACCCAAAAAATGGTGTGCTATAGCACACGAAAAATCATCGAAATGGGGGTATGCGCGCTTCGGGGCTATTTTGACCTTGAAAATGGGTCGAAATGGCCGTCAGGGACAACCGGATGCATATCCAACATCTTGATGGACGTCCACAAATTTTTTTGGCACCTTTGACGTCCGAATCCGGATCACCCAAAAAATGGTGTGTTATAGCACACGAAAAATCATCGAAATAGGGGTATGCACGCTTCGGGGCTATTTTGACCTTGAAAAAGGGTCGGAATGGCCGTCAGGGCCAATCGGATGCATAGCAAACGTCTTGACGGACGTCCACAAAATTTTTTGACACTTTTGACATCGGGATCCGGATCACCCAAAAAATGGTGTGCTATAGCACACGAAAAATTGTCGAAATGGGGGTATGCGCGCTTCGGGGCTATTTTGACCTTGAAAATGGGTCGAAATGGCTGTCAGGGCCAACCGGATGCATAGCCAACGTCTTGACAGACGTCCACAAAAAATTTTGGCACTTTTGACATCGGGATCCACATTACCCAAAAACTGGTGTGCTATAGCATACGAAAAATCCTCGAAATGGGGGTATGCGCGCTTCGGGGCTATTTTGACCTTGAAAATGGGTCGAAATGGCCGTCAGGGCCAACCGGATGCATAACCAATGTCTTGATGGACGTCCACAGAAAATTTGGCACTTTTGACGTCGGGATCCGGATCACCGAAAAAATGGTGTGCTATAGCACACGAAAAATCGTCGAAATGGGGGTAAGCGCGCTTCGGGGGTATTTTGACCTTGAAAATAATTCGGAATGGCCGTCAGGGCAAATCGGATGCATAGCCAACGTCTTGACGGACGTCCATAAAATTTTTTGGCACTTTTGACGTTGGGATCCGGATCACCCAAAAAATGGTGTGCTATAGCACACGAAAAATCATCGAAATGGGGGTATGCGCACTTCGAGGTAATTTGACCTTGAAAATGGGTCGGAATGGCCGTAAGGGCCAACCGGATGCATAGCCAACGTCTTGACGGACGTCCACAAAAAAGTTTGTCACTTTTGACGTCGGGATCCGGATCACCCAAAAAATAGTGTGCTATAGCACACGAAAAATCGTCGAAATGGGGGTATGCGCGCTTCGGGGCTATTTTGACCTTGAAAATGGGTGGGAATGGACGTCAGGGCCAACCTGATGCATAGCCAACGTCTTGACGGACGTCCAAAAAATTTTTTGGCACTTTTGGCGTTGGGATCCGGATCACCCAAAAAATGGTGTGCTATAGCACACGAAAAATCATCAAAATGGGGGTATGCGCGCTTCGGGGCTATGTTGCCCTTGAAAATGGGTCGGAATGGCCGTCAGGGACAATCGGATGCATAGCCAACGTCTTGACGGACTCACAAAATAATTTGGCACTTTTTGACATCGGGCATCCGGATCACCGCTAAAAATGGTGTGCTATAGCAACACGAAAAAATACGTCGAAATGGGGTATGCGCGCTTCGGGGCTTTTTGACCCTTGAAAAGGGTCGAAATGGACCGTCAGGGCAAACCGGAAAAGCGCATAGCCCAACGTCTTGACGGATGTTCCCCCCCACAAAATTTTTTTTGAACACTTTTAACGGTCGATCCCGGATCACCCAAAATGGTGTAGCTATAGCACAACGAAAAATCGTGCGAAATGGGTAATGCGCGCTTCGGGGCTAGTTTTGACATTGAAATGGGTCGGAATGGCCGTAGGGGCCAATCGAATCATAGCCACGTTTTGACGGACTCCACAAAACATTTGGCATTTTTGACGTCGGGATCCGGTCACCCAAAAAATGGTGTGCGATAGCACACGAAAAATCGTCCGAAATGGGGGTAGGCGCGATTCGGGGCATTTGACCTTGAAAATGCTCGAATGGCCTGTCAGGGCCAACCGGAGCCATATCCATGTCCTTGATGGACGTCGCCAAAATTTTTTGGCACTTTTGAAAGTCGGGTCCGGAATCACCCAAAAATGGTGTGTTAAGAGCACACAAAAAATCATCGAAAATGGGGGGAATGACGCGCTTCGGGGCTAGTTTGACCTTGAAATGGGTCGGAATGGCCGTCAGGGCCACGATGCATAGCCAATGTCCTTGACGGACGTCCAAAAAAAACTTTTGGCACTTTGTGACAATCGGGATCCGAATTAAACCCAAAAATGGTGTGCTATAGCACACTAAAAAAATCGTCTAAATGGGGGTTTGCGCGCTTCGGGGCTATTTTAACCTTGAAAATGGGTCGGAATGGCCGTGAGGGCCAACCGGATGCATAGCCAATGTCTTGACGGACGTCCACAAAATGTTTTGGCACTTTTGACGTCGGGATCTGGATCACCCAAAAAATGGTGTGCTATAGCACACGAAAAATCATCGAAATGGGGGTATGCGCGCTTCGGGGCTATTTTGACCTTGAAAATGGGTTGGAATGGCCGTGAGGGCCAACTAGATGCATAGCCAACGTCGTGACAGACGTCCACAAAACGTTTTGGCACTTTTGACTTCGGGATCCGGATCACCCAAAAAATGGTGTGCTATAGCACACGAAAAATCGTCGAAATGGGGTATGCGCGCTTCGGGGCTATTTTGACCTTGAAAATGGGTCGGAATGGCCGTGAGGGACAACTAGATGCAAAGCCAACGTCTTGACGGACGTACACAAAAAATTTGGCACTTTTGACGTTGGGATCCGGATCACCCAAAAAATGGAGTGCTATAGCACATGAAAAATCATCGAAATGGGGGTATGCGCGCTTCGGGGCTATTTTGACCTTGAAAATGGGTCGGAATGGCCGTGAGGGCCAACCGGATGCATATCCAACGCCTTGACGGACGTCCACAAAATTTTTTGGCACTTTTGACGTTTGGATCCGGATCACCCAAAAAATGGTGTGCTATAGCAAACGAAAAATCGTCGAAATGGGGGTATGCACTCTTCGGGGCTATTTTGACCTTGAAAATGGGTCGGAATGGCCATGAGGGCCAACCGGATGCAAAGCCAACGTCTTGACGGACGTCCACAAAAATTTTTGGCACTTTTGATGTCAGATCCGGATCACCCAAAAAATGGTGTGCTATAGCACACTAAAAATCGTCGAAATAGGGGTATGCGCGCTTCGGGGCTATTTTGACCTTGAAAATGGGTCGTAATGGCCGTGAGGGCCAACTGGATGCATAGCCAACGTCTTGGCGGACGTCCACAAAAAGTTTTGGCACTTTTGACGTCGGGATCTGGATCACCCAAACAATGGTGTGCTATAGCACACGAAAAATCATTGAAATGGGGGTATGCGCGCTTCGAGGCTATTTTGACCTTGAAAATGGGTCGGAATAGCCATGAGGGACAACCGTATGCATAGCCAACGTCTTGACGGACGTCCACAAAAAGGTTTGGCACTTTTGAAGTTGGGATTCGGATCACCCAAAAAATGGTGTGCTATAGCACACGAAAAATCGTTGAAATGGGGGTATGCGCGCTTCGGGGCTATTTTGACCTTGAAAATGGGTCGGAATGGCCCTGAGGGCTAACTTGATGCATATCCAACGTCTTGACGGACGTCCACAAAAACTTTTTGGCACTTTTGACGTCGGGATTCGGATCACCCAAAAAATGGTGTGCTATAGCACACAAAAAATCGTCGAAATGGGGTATGCGCGCTTCGGGGCTATTTTGACCTTGAAAATGGGTCGGAATGGCCGTGAGGGCCAACCGGATGCATATCCAACGTCTTGACGGACGTCCACAAAATTTTTGGCACTTTTGACATTTGGATCCGGATTACCCAAAAAATGGTGTGCTATAGCAAACAAAAAATCGTCGAAATGGGGTATGCACGCTTCGGGGCTATTTTGACCTTGAAAATGGGTCGGAATGGCCGTGAGGGACAACTAGATGCAAAGCCAACGTCTTGACGGACGTACACAAAAAATTTGGCACTTTTGACGTTGGGATCCGGATCACCCAAAAAATGGAGTGCTATAGCACATGAAAAATCATCGAAATGGGGGTATGCGCGCTTCGGGGCTATTTTGACCTTGAAAATGGGTCGGAATGGCCGTGAGGGCCAACCGGATGCATATCCAACGCCTTGACGGACGTCCACAAAATTTTTTGGCACTTTTGACGTTTGGATCCGGATCACCCAAAAAATGGTGTGCTATAGCAAACGAAAAATCGTCGAAATGGGGGTATGCACGCTTCGGGGCTATTTTGACCTTGAAAATGGGTCGGAATGGCCGTGAGGGCCAACCGGATGCAAAGCCAACGTCTTGACGGACGTCCACAAAAAATTTTGGCACTTTTGATGTCAGATCCGGATCACCCAAAAAATGGTGTGCTATAGCACACGAAAAATCATCGAAATGGGGGTATGCGCGCTTCGGGGCTATTTTGACCTTGAAAATGGGTTGTAATGGCCGTGAGGGCCAACCGGATGCATAGCCAACGTCTTGGCGGACGTCCACAAAAAGTTTTGGCACTTTTGACGTCGGGATCTGGATCACCCAAAAAATGGTGTGCTATAGCACACGAAAAATCATCGAAATGGGGGTATGCGCGCTTCGAGGCTATTTTGACCTTGAAAATGGGTCGAAATGGCCGTGAGGGACAACCGTATGCATAGCCAACGTCTTGACGGACGTCCACAAAAAGGTTTGGCACTTTTGACGTTGGGATTCGGATCACCCAAAAAATGGTGTGCTATAGCACACGAAAAATCGTCGAAATGGGGGTATGCGCGCTTCGGGGCTATTTTGACCTTGAAAATGGGTCGGAATGGCCGTGAGGGCCAACCGTATGCATATCCAACGTCTTGACAGACGTCCACAAAAACTTTTGGCACTTTTGACGTCGAGATCCGGATCACCCAAAAAATGGTGTGCTATAGCACACAAAAAATCGTCGAAATGGGGGTATGCGCACTTTGGGGCTATTTTGACCTTGAAAATGGGTCGGAATAGCCGTGAGTGCCAACCGGATGCATAGCCAACGTCTTGACGCACTTCCACAAAAACATTTGGCACTTTTGACGTCGGAATCCGGATCACCCAAAAAATGATGTGCTATAGCACACGAAAAATCGTCGAAATGGGGGTATGCGCACTTTGGGGCTATTTTGACCTTGAAAATGGGTCGAAATGGCCGTGAGAGCCAAGCGGATGCATAGCCAACGTCTTGACGGACGTCCACAAAATATTTTGGCACTTTTGACGTCGGGATCTGGATCACCCAAAAAATGATATCTAGAGCACACGAAAAATCGTCGAAATGAGGGTATGCACGCTTCGGGGCTATTTTGACCTTGAAAATGGGTCGGAATGGCCGTGAGGGCCAACCGTATGCATAGCCAACGTCTTGACGGACGTCCACAAAAATATTTGGCACTTTTGACGTCGGGATTCGGATCACCCAAAAAATGGTGTGCTACAGCACACAAAAAATCGTCGAAATGGAGGTATGCGCGCTTCGGGGCTTTTGACCTTGAAAATGGGTCGGAATGGCCGTGAGTGCCAACTAGATGCATAGCCAAGGTCTTGACGGTCGTCCACAAAATGTTTTGGCACTTTTGACGTCGGGATCCGGATCACCCAAAAAATGGTGTGCTATAGCACACGAAAAATCGTCGAAATGGGGGTATGCGCGCTTTGGGATTATTTTGACCTTGAAAATGGGTCGGAATTGCCGTGATGGCCAACCGGATGCATAGACAACGTCTTGACGGACGTCCACAAAAAGTTTTGGCACTTTTGACGTCGGGATCCGGATCACCCAAAAAATGGTGTGCTATAGCACACGAAAAATCGTCGAAATGGGGGGTATGCGCGCTTTGGGATTATATTGACCTTGAAAATGGGTCGGAATTGCCGTGATGGCCAACCGGATGCATAGACAACGTCTTGACGGACGTCCACAAAAAGTTTTGGCACTTTTGACGTCGGGATCCGGATCACCCAAAAAATGGTGTACTATAGCACACGAAAAATCATCGAAACGGGGGTATGCGTGTTTCGGGGCTATTTTGACCTTGAAAATGGGTCGGAATGGCCGTGAGGGCCAACCGGATGCATAGACAACGTCTTGACGGACGTCCACAAAATCTTTTGGCACTTTTGACGTCGGGATCCGGATCACCCAAAAAATGGTGTGCTATAGCACACGAAAAATCGTCAAAATGGGGGTATTCGCGCTTCGGGGCTATTTTGACCTTGAAAATGGGTCAGAATGGCCGTGAGGGCCATCCAGATGCATAGCCAACGTCTTGACGGACGTCCACTAAATATTTTGGCACTTTTGACGTCGGGATCCGGATCACCCAAAAAATGGTATGCTATAGCACACGAAAAATCGTTGAAATGGGGGTATGCGCGCTTCGGGGCCATTTTGAACTTGAAAATGGGTCGGAATGGCCGTGAGGGCCAACCGGATGCATAGACAACGTCTTGACGGACGTCTACAAAAATATTTGGCACTTTTGACGTCGGGATCCGGATCACCCAAAAAATGGTGTGCTAAAGCACACGAAAAATCATCGAAATGGGGGTATACGCGCTAAGGGGCTATTTTGACCTTGAAAATGGGTCGGAATGGCCGTGAGGGCCAACCGGATGCATAGCCAACGTCTTGACGGACGTCCACAAAAAATTTTGGCACT
>JABWTJ010001231.1:98379-131605 GCA_016801875.1 Solanum sitiens | reverse complement strand
AGGCAAAATTTACGGCCGTTTGAAGTTTGAACAAATATAACGTAAAAGGGGTAGCTTGTGAAATTTTGAACTTCAAACGGACATAAGTCGTGCCTCCGACGTCCGATCGAGTCGATTTTTTTTTTCAATCTGTTTATTTTTTCTATATATATGCGAAAAAACACCCCACACCGCCATAGGACTTATAGTTTTACGTTTATCGGTTTTTGACCATATAAAGGGCAAAATTATAAAGAAAATTTGATAGTCAAATCGGACTTCGGGATTGAGTCTACCGCGTAGACCTCCAAAAAATAAGCAAGTTTAAATAAAGAATCGCCTCCAAAAGTTAAGCTAGGCAAAATATACGGCCGTTTGAAGTTTCAACAAATATAACGTAAAAGGGGTAGCTTGTGAAATTTTAAACTTCAAACGGACATAAGTCGTGCCTCCGACGTCCGATCGAGTCGATTTTTTTTTTGATCTGCTTATTTTTTCGATATCTATGCGAAAAAACACCCCACACCTCCATAGGCCTTATAGTTTTACGTTTATCGGTTTTTAACCATATATAGGGCAAAATTATAACGAAAATCTGATTGTCAAATCGGACTTCAGGATTGAGTCTGCCGCGTAGATCTCCAAAAAATAAGCAAGTTTAAAAAAAGAATCGCCTCCAAAAGTTAAGCTAGGCAAAATGTACGGCCGTTTGAAGTTTCAACAAATATAACGGAAAAGGGGTAGCTTGTGAAATTTTGAACTACAAACGGACATAAGACGTGCCTCCGACGTCCGATCGAGTCGATTTTTTTTTCAATCTGCTTATTTTTTCTATATATACGCGAAAAAACACCCCACACCGCCATAGGGCTTATAGTTTTACGTTTATCGGTTTTTGACCATATATAGGGCAAAATTCTAACAAAATATTGATAGTAAAACCGGACTTCGGGATTGCATCTGCCGCGTAGACCTCCAAAAAATAAGCAAGTTTAAAAAAAGAATCGCCTCCAAAAGTTAAGCGAGGCAAAATGTACGGCCGTTTGAAGTTTCAACAAATATAACGTAAAAGGGGTAGCTTGTGAAATTTTGAACTTCAAACGGACATAAGTCGTGCCTCCGACGTCCGATCGAGTCGATTTTTTTTTCAATCTGTTTATTTTTTCTATATATATGCGAAAAAACACCCCACACCGCCATAGGGCTTATAGTTTTACGTTTATCGGTTTTTGACCATATAAAGGGCAAAATTATAACGAAAATTTGATAGTCAAATCGGACTTCGGGATTGAGTCTGCCGCGTAGATCTCCAAAAAATAAGCCAGTTTAAAAAATGAATCGCCTCCAAAAGTTAAGCGAGGCAAAATGTACGGCCGTTTGAAGTTTGAACAAATATAACGTAAAAGGGGTAGCTTGTGAAATTTTGAACTTCAAACCGACATAAGTCGTGCCTCCGACGTCCGATCGAGTCGATTTTTTTTTTCAATCTGCTTATTTTTTTTATATATACGCTAAAAAACACTCCACACCGCCATAGCGCTTATAGTTTTACGTTTATCGGTTTTTGACCATATATAGGGCAAAATTGTAACGAAACTTTCATAGTCAAATCGGACTTCGGGATTGAGTCTGCCGCGTAGACCTCATTAAAATAAGCAAGTTTAAAAAAAGAATCGTCTCGAAAAGTTAAGCGAGGCAAAATGTACGGCCGTTTGAAGTTTGAACAAATATAACGTAAAAGGGGTAGCTTGTGAAATTTTGAACTTCAAACGGACATAAGTCGTGCCTCCGACGTCCGATCGAGTCGATTGTTTTTTCAATCTGCTTATTTTTTCGATATCTACGCGAAAAAACACCCCCCACCGCCATAGGTCTTATAGTTTTACGTTTATCAGTTTTTGACCATATATAGGGCAAAATTATAACGAAACTTTGATAGTCAAATCGGACTTCGGGATTGAGTCTGTTGCGTAGACCTCCAAAAAATAAACAAGTTTAAAAAAACAATCGCCTCCAAAAGTTAAGCGAGGCAAAATGTACGGCCGTTTGAAGTTTGAACAAATATAACGGAAAAGGGGTAGCTTGTGAAATTTTGAACTACAAACGGACATAAGTCGTGCCTCCGACGTCCGATCGAGTCGATTTTTTTTTCAATCTGTTTATTTTTTCTATATATATGCGAAAAAACACCCCACACCGCCATAGGGCTTATAGTTTTACGTTTATCGGTTTTTGACCATATAAAGGGCAAAATTATAACAAAAATTTGATAGTCAAATCGGACTTCTGGATTGAGTCTGCCGCGTAGATCTCCAAAAAATAAGCCAGTTTAAAAAATGAATCGCCTCCAAAAGTTAAGCGAGGCAAAATGTACGGCCGTTTGAAGTTTGAACAAATATAACGTAAAAGGGGTAGCTTGTGAAATTTTGAACTTCAAACGGACATAAGTCGTGCCTCCGACGTCCGATCGAGTCGATTTATTTTTTCAATCACTTATTTTTTAGATATCTACGCGAAAAAACACCCCACACCGCCATTGGGCTTATAGTTTTACGTTTATCGGTTTTTGACCATATATAGGACAAAATTATAACAAAACTTTTGATAAGTCAAATCGGACTTCGGGATGAGTCCTCGCGTGAGGCTCATTATAAAGGGTAGCAAGTTTAAAAAAAAAGAATACGTCCTCGAAAAGTTTAAGCGAGGAAATGTACGGCCGTTTGAAGTTTTGAACAAATATAAAACGTAAAAGGGGTAGCTTGGTAGAAATTTTGAACTTCAAAACGGACGATAAGTCGTGCCTCCGACGTCCGAGGCTCGAGGTCGATTGTTTTTTCAATCTGCTTATTTTTTTTGATATCCTACGCAAAAATACCCTCACAACCGCATAAGGTCTTATAGTTTCTACGTTTATACAGTTTTTGACCATATATAGGGCAAAATTATAACGCAACTTTGATAAGCAAAATCGGACTCGGGTTGAGTCTAACTGAGTAGAACCTCCCAAAAAATAAAACAAGTTTTAAAAAACAAATCGGCCTCCAAAAAGTTATAGCGAGGCAAATGTACGGGCCGTTTGAAGTTTGAACAAATATAACGGAAAAAGGTGGTAGCCTTGTGAAATTTTGAATCTACAAACGGACATAAGTCCGTGCCTCCGACGTCCGATCGAGTCGATTTTTTTTTTCAAGATCTTGCCTTATTTTTTTCTATATACGCGAAAAAACACCCCCCACAAAACCAGTAGGGCTTATAGTTTATGTTTAATCGGTTTTTGGACGCATATATAGGGCAAAATGTATAACGACATTTTTGATAAAGTCCAAATCGGACTTCGGGATTGAGTCCTGCTGGCGTAGCCTCAAGAAATAAGCAAGTTAAAAAAAGCAATTTAAAAAAAGATCGCCTCCAAAAGTTAAGCGAGGCAAAATGTACGGCCGTTTGAAGTTTGAACAAATATAACGTAAAAGGGGTAGCTTTTGAAATTTTGAACTTCAAACGGACATAAGTCGTGCCTCCGACGTCCGATCGAGTCGATTTTTTTTTTCAATCTTCTTATTTTTTCTATATATACGCGAAAAAACACCCCACACCGCCATAGGGCTTATAGTTTTACGTTTATCGGTTTTTGACCATATATAGGGCAAAATTATAACGAAAATTTGATAGACAAATTGGACTTCGGGATTGATTCTTCCGCGTAGACCTCCAAAAAATAAGCAAGTTTAAAAAAAGAATTGCCTCCAAAAGTTAAGCGAGACAAAATGTACGGCCGTTTGAAGTTCAACAAATATAACGTAAAAGGGGTAGCTTGTGAAATTTTGAACTTCAAACGGACATAAGTCGTGCCTCCGACGAACGATCGAGTCGATTTTTTTTTTCTATCTGCTTATTTTTTCGATATCTACTCGAAAAAACAACCCACACCGCCATAGGGCTTATAGTTTTACGTTTATCGGTTTTTGACCATATATAGGGCAAAATTATAACGAAACTTTGATAGTCAAATCGGACTTCGGGATTGAGTCTGCCGCGTACACCTCCAAAAAATAAACAAGTTTAAAAAAGAATCGCCTCCAAAAGTTAAGCTATGCAAAATGTACGGACGTTTGAAGTTTCAACAAATATAACGGAAAAGGGGTAGCTTGTGAAATTTTGACTACAAACGGACATAAGTCGTGCCTCCGACGTCCGATCGAGTCGATTTTTTTTTCAATCTGCTTATTTTTTCTATATATACGCGAAAAAACACCCCACACCGACATAGGGCTTATAGTTTTACGTTTATCGGTTTTTGACCATATATAGGGCAAAATTATAACAAAATATTGATAGTCAAATCGGACTTCGGGATTGCATCTGCCGCGTAGACCTCCAAAAAATAAGCTAGTTTAAAAAAAGAATCGCCTCCAAAAGTTAAGCGAGGCAAAATGTACGGCCGTTTGAAGTTTCAACAAATATAATGTAAAAGGGGTAGCTTGTGAAATTTTGAACTTCAAACGGACATAAGTCGTGCCTCCGACATCCGATCGAGTCGATTTTTTTTTTCAATCTGTTTATTTTTTCTATATATATGCGAAAAAACACCCCACACCGCCATAGGGCTTATAGTTTTACGTTTATCGGTTTTTGACCATATAAAGGGCAAAATTATAACGAAAATTTGATAGTCAAATCGGACTTCGGGATTGAGTCTGCCGCGTAGACCTCCAAAAAATAAGCAAGTTTAAAGAAAGAATCGCCTCCAAAAGTTAAGCGAGGCAAAATGTACGGCCGTTTGAAGTTTCAACAAATATAACGGAAAAGGGGTAGCTTGTGAAATTTTGAACTACAAACGGACATAAGTCGTGCCTCCGACGTCCGATCGAGTCGATTTTTTTTTTCAATCTGCTTATTTTTTCTATATATACGCGAAAAAACACCCCACACTGACATAGGGCTTATAGTTTTACGTTTATCGGTTTTTGACCATATATAGGGCAAAATTATAACAAAATATTGATAGTCAAATCGGACTTCGGGATTGCATCTGCCGCATAGACCTCCAAAAAATAAGTAAGTTTAAAAAAAGAATCGCCTCCAAAAGTTAAGCGAGGCAAAATGTACGGCCGTTTGAAGTTTCAACAAATATAACGTAAAAGGGGTAGCTTGTGAAATTTTGAACTTCAAACGGACATAAGTCGTGCCTCCGACATCCGATCGAGTCGATTTTTTTTTTCAATCTGTTTATTTTTCCTATATATATGCGAAAAAACACCCCACACCGCCATAGGGCTTATAGTTTTACGTTTATCGGTTTTTGACCATATAAAGGGCAAAATTATAACAAAAATTTGATAGTCAAATCGGACTTCGGGATTGAGTCTGCCGCGTAGATCTCCAAAAAATAAGCAAGTTTAAAAAATGAATCGCCTCCAAAAGTTAAGCGAGGCAAAATGTACGGCCGTTTGAAGTTTGAACAAATATAACGTAAAAGGGTAGCTTGTGAAATTTTGAACTTCAAACGGACATAAGTCGTGCCTCCGACGTCCGATCGAGTCGATTTTTTTTTCAATCTACTTATTTTTTTGATATCTACGCGAAAAAACACCCCACACCGCCATAGGGCTTATAGTTTTACGTTTATCGGTTTTTGACCATATATAGGCAAAATTATAACGAAATTTGATAGTCAAACCGGACTTCGGGATTGAGTTTGCCGCGTAGATCTCCAAAAAATAAGCAAGTTTAAAAAAAGAATCGCCTCCAAAAGTTAAGCTAGGCAAAATGTACGGCCGTTTGAAGTTTCAACAAATATAAAGGGGTAGCTTGTGAAATTTTGAACTTCAAACGGACATAAGACGTGCCTCCGACGTCCGATCGAGTCAATTTTTTTTTCAGTCTTCTTATTTTTTCTATATATACGCGAAAAAACACCCCACACCGCCAAAGGGCTTATAGTTTTACGTTTATCGGTTTTTGACCATATATAGGGCAAAATTATAAAGAAAATTTGATAGTCAAATCGGACTTCGGGATTGATTCTGCCGCGTAGAACTCCAAAAAATAAGCAAGTTTAAAGAAAGAATTGCCTCCAAAAGTTAAGCGAGGCAAAATGTACGACTGTTTGAAGTTTCAACAAATATAACGGAAAAGGGGTAGCTTGTGAAATTTTGAACTTCAAACGGACATAAGTCGTGCCTCCGACGTCCGATCGAGTCGATTTTTTTTTCAATCTGCTTATTTTTTCGATATCTACGCGAAAAAACACCCCACACCTCCATAGGGCTTATAGTTTTACGTTTATTGGTTTTTGACCATATATAGGGCAAAATTATAACGAAAATTTGATAGTCAAATCGGACTTCGGGATTGAGTCTGCCGCGTAGACCTCCAAAAAATAAGCAAGTTTAAAGAAAGAATCGCCTCCAAAAGTTAAGCTAGGCAAAATGTACGGCCGTTTGAAGTTTGAACAAATATAACGTAAAAGGGGTAGCTTGTGAAATTTTGAACTACAAACGGACATAAGTCGTGCCTCCGACGTCCGATCGAGTCGATTGTTTTTTCAATCTGCTTATTTTTTCGATATCTACGCGATAAAATACCCCACACCGCCATAGGGCTTATAGTTTTACGTTTATCGATTTTTGACCATATATAGGGCAAAATTATAACGAAAATTTGTTAGTCAAATCAGACTTCGGGATTGAGTCTGCCACGTAGATCTCCAAAAAATAAGCAAGTTTAAAAAAAGAATCGCCTCCAAAAGTTAATCTAGGCAAAATGTACGGCCGTTTGAAGTTTGAACAAATATAACGTAAAAGAGGTAGCTTGTGAAATTTTGAACTACAAACGGACATAAGTCGTGCCTCCGACGTCCGATCGAGTCGATTTTTTTTTTCAATCTGTTTATTTTTTCGATATATACGCGAAAAAACACCCCACACCTCCATAGGGTTCATAGTTTTACGTTTATCGGTTTTTGACCATATATAGGGCAAAATTATAACGAAATTTTGATAGTCAAATCGGACTTCGGGATTGAGTCTTCCGCGTAGACCTCCAAAAAATAAGCAAGTTTAAAAAAAGAATTGCCTCCAAAAGTTAAGCGAGGCAAAATGTACGGCCGTTTGAAGTTTGAACAAATATAACGTAAAAGGGGTAGCTTGTGAAATTTTGAACTTCAAACGGACATAAGTCATGCCTCCAACGTCCGATCGAGTCGATTTTTTTTTTCAATCTGCTTATTTTTTCGATATATACGCGAAAAAACACCCCACACTGCCATAGGGCTTATAGTTTTACGTTTATCGGTTTTTGACCATATATAGGGCAAAATTATAACAAAACTTTGATAGTCAAATCGGACTTCGGGATTGAGTCTGCCGCGTAGACCTCCAAAAAATAAGCAAGTTTAAAAAAAGAATCGCCTCCAAAAGTTAAGCGAGGGAAAATGTACGGCCGTTTGAAGTTTGAACAAATATAACGGAAAAGGGGTAGCTTGTGAAATTTTGAACTACAAACGGACATAAGTCGTGCCTCCGACGTCCGATCGAGTCAATTTTTTTTTCAATCTGCTTATTTTTTCTATATATACGCGAGAAAACACCCCACACCGCCAAAGGGCTTATAGTTTTACGTTTATCGGTTTTTGACCATATATAGGGCAAAATTATAACGAAAATTTGATAGTCAAATCGGACTTCGGGATTGAGTCTGCCGCGTAGACCTCCGAAAAATAAGCAAGTTTAAAGAAAGAATTACCTCCAAAAGTTAAGCGAGGCAAAATGTACGATTGTTTGAAGTTTGAACAAATATAACGGAAAAGGGGTAGCTTGTGAAATTTTGAACTTCAAACGGACATAAGTCGTTCCTCCGACGTCCGATCGAGTCGATTTTTTTTTCAATCTGCTTATTTTTTCGATATCTACGCGAAAAAACACCCCACACCTCCATAGGGCTTATAGTTTTACGTTTATCGGTTTTTGACCATATATAGGGCAAAATTATAACGAAAAATTGATAGTCAAATCGGACTTCGGGATTGAGTCTGCCGCGTATACCTCCAAAAAATAAGCAAGTTTAAAGAAAGAATCGCCTCCAAAAGTTAAGCTAGGCAAAATGTACGACCGTTTGAAGTTTCAACAAATATAACAGAAAAGGGGTAGCTTGTGAAATTTTGAACTACAAACGGACATAAGTCGTGCCTCCGACGTCCGATCGAGTCGATTTTTTTTTTCAATCTGCTTAATTTTTCTATATATACGCGAAGAAACACCCCACACCGCCATAGGGCTTATAGTTTTTTACGTTTATCGGTTTTTGACCATATATAGGGCAAAATTATAACGAAAATTTGATAGTCAAATCTGACTTCGGGATTAAGTCTGCCGCGTAGACCTCCAAAAAATAAGCAAGTTTAAAAAAAGAGTCGCCTCCAAAAGTTAATCTAGGCAAAATGTACGGCCGTTTGAAGTTTGAACAAATATAACGTAAAAGGGGTAGCTTGTGAAATTTTGAACTACAAACGGACATAAGTCGTCCCTCCGACGTCCGATCGAGTCGATTTTTTTTTTCAATCTGCTTATTTTTTCAATATATACGCGAAAAAACACCCCACACTTCCATTTTTTTTATAGTTTTACGTTTATCGGTTTTTGACCATATATAGGGCAAAATTATAACGAAACTTTGATAGTCAAATCGGACTTCGGGATTGAGTCTGCCGCGTAGACCTCCAAAAAATAAGCAAGTTTAAAAAACGAATCACCTCCAAAAGTTAAGCGAGGCAAAATGTACGGCCGTTTGAAGTTTCAACAAATATAACGTAAAAGGGGTAGCTTGTGAAATTTTGAACTACAAACGGACATAATACGTGCCTCCAATGTCCGATCGAGTCGATTTTTTTTTCAATCTGCTTACTTTTTCTATATATACGCGAAAAAACACCCCACACCGCCATAGGGCTTATAGTTTTACGTTTATCGGTTTTTGAACATATATAGGGCAAAATTATAACGAAACTTTGATAGTCAAATCGGACTTTGGGATTGAGTCTGCCGCGTAGATCTCCAAAAAATAAGCAAATTTAAAAAAAGAATCGCCTCCAAAAGTTAAGCTAGGCAAAATGTACGGCCGTTTGAAGTTTCAACAAATATAACGGAAAAGGGGTAGCTTGTGAAATTTTGAACTACAAACGGACATAAGACGTGCCTTCGACGTCCGATCGATTCAATTTTTTTTTCAATATGCTTATTTTTTAGATATCTACGCGAAAAAACACCCCACACCGCCATAGGGCTTATAGTTTTACGTTTATCGGTTTTTGACCATATATAGGGCAAAATTATAACGAAAATTTGATAGTCAAATCGGACTTCGGGATTGAGTCTGCCGCGTAGACCTCCAAAAAATAAGCAAGTTTAAAAAAAGAGTCGCCTCCAAAAGTACTCTAGGCAAAATTACGGGCCGTTTGAAAGTTTGAACAAATCTAACATAAAAGGGTAGCTTGTGAAATTTTGAACTACAAACGGACATTAAATCGTGCCTCCGCGTCCGATTCGAGTCGATTTTTTTTTTCATCTGCTTCTTTTTTCCAATATTCCGCGGAAAAAAACACCCACACTTCCATTTTTTTTTTATAGTTTACGTTTATCGGTTTTTGACCATATATAGGGCAAACTTACAACGAAACATTAATAGTCACATCGGACTTCGGGATGAGTCTGACGCGTTAGACCTCCAAAAAATAAACGCAAGTTAAAAAAGAATCGCCTCCACAAGTTAAGCGAGGGCAAAATGTTACGGCCGTTGAAGTTTCAAAACACATTATAACGTAAAAGGGGTAGCTTGTGAAAATTTTTTTAACTTCAAACGGACCTTCAAACGGACATAAGTCGTGCCTCCGACGTCCGATCGAGTCGATTTTTTTTTTCAATCTGCTTATTTTTTCGATATATACGCGAAAAAACACCCCACACCGCCATAGGGCTTATAGTTTTACGTTTATCGGTTTTTGACCATATATAGGGCAAAATTATAACGAAAATTTGATTGTCAAATCGGACTTCGGGATTGAGTCTGCCGCGCAGATCTCCAAAAAATAATAAAGTTTAAAGAAAGAATCGCCTCCAAAAGTTAAGCGAGGCAAAATGTACGGCCGTTTGAAGTTTCAACAAATATAACGGAAAAGGGGTAGCTTGTGAAATTTTGAACTACAAACGGACATAAGACGTGCCTCCGACGTCCGATCGAGTCGATTTTTTTTTCAATCTGCTTATTTTTTCTATATATACGCGAAAAAACACCCCACACCACCATAGGGCTTATAGTTTTACGTTTATCGGTTTTTGACCATATATAGGGCAAAATTATAACGAAACTTTGATAGTCAAATCGGACTTCGGGATTGAGTCTGCCGCGTAGACCTCCAAAAAATAAGCAAGTTTAAAAAAAGAATCGCCTCCAAAAGTTAAGCGAGGCAAAATGTACGGCCGTTTGAAGTTTCAACAAATATAACGTAAAAGCGGTAGCTTGTGAAATTTTGAACTTCAAACGGACATAAGTCGTGCCTCCAACGTCCGATCGAGTCGATTGTTTTTTCAATCTGCTTATTTTTTCGATATCTACGCGAAAAAACACCCCACACCTCCATAGGGCTCATAGTTTTACGTTTATCGGTTTTTGACCATATATAGGGCAAAATTATAACGAAATTTTAATAGTCAAATCGGACTTCGGGATTGAGTCTACCGCGTAGACCTCCAAAAAATAAGCAAGTTTAAAAAAAGAATCGTCTCCAAAAGTTAAGCGAGGCAAAATGTACGGCCGTTTGAAGTTTGAACAAATATAACGTAAAAGGGGTAGCTTGTGAAATTTTGAACTTCAAATGGACATAAGTCGTGCCTCCGACGTCCGATCGAGTCGATTTTTTTTTCAATCTGCTTATTTTTTCTATATCTACGCGAAAAAACACCCCACACCGCCATAGGGCTTATAGTTTTACGTTTATCGGTTTTTGACCATATATAGGGCAAAATTATAACGAAACATTGATAGTCAAATCGGACTTCGGGATTGAGTCTGCCGTGTAGAACTCCAAAAAATAAGCAAGTTTAAAAAAAGAATCGCCTCCAAAAGTTAAGCGAGGCAAAATGTACGGCCGTTTGAAGTTTGAACAAATATAACGTAAAAGGGGTAGCTTGTGAAATTTTGAACTACAAACGGACATAAGTCGTGCCTCCGACGTCCGATCGAGTCGAATTTTTTTTTCAATCTGCTTATTTTTTCTATATATACGCTAAAAAACACCCCACACCGCCAAAGGGCTTATAGTTTTACGTTTATCGGTTTTTGACCATATATAGGGCAAAATTATAACGAAAATTTGATAGTCAAATCGGACTTCGGGATTGAGTCTGCCGCGTAGCCCTCCAAAAAATAAGCAAGTTTAAAGAAGAATTGCTCCAAAAGTTAAGTGAGGAAAAGTACGGCCGTTTGAAGTTTCAACAAATATAACGGACAAGGGGTAGCTTGTGAAATTTTGAACTTCAAACGGACATAAGTCGTGCCTCCGACGTCCGATCGAGTCGATTGTTTTTTCAATCTGCTTATTTTTTTGATATCTACGCGAAAAAACACCCCACACCGCCATAGGGCTTATAGTTTTACGTTTATCGGTTTTTGACTATATATAGGGCAAAATTATAATGAAAATTTGATAGTCAAATCAGACTTCGGGATTGAGTCTGCCGCGTAGACCTCCAAAAAATAAGCAAGTTTAAAGAAAGAATCGCCTCCAAAAGTTAAGCGAGGCAAAATGTACGGCCGTTTGAAGTTTGAACAAATATAACGTAAAAGGGGTAGCTTGTGAAATTTTAAACTTCAAACGGACATAAGTCGTGCCTCTGACGTCCGATCGAGTCGATTTTTTTTTCAATCTGCTTATTTTTTTGATATCTAAGCGAAAAAACACCCCACACCTCCATAGGGCTTATAGTTTTACGTTTATCGGTTTTTGACCATATATAGGGCAAAATTATAACGAAAATTTGATAGTCAAACCGGACTTCGGGATTGAGTCTGCCGCGTAGACCTCCAAACAATAAGCAAGTTTAAAAAAAGAATCACCTCCATAATTTAAGCGAGGCAAAATGTACGGCCGTTTGAAGTTTCAATAAATATAACGTAAAAGGGGTAGCTTGTGAAATTTTGAACTTCAAACGGACATAAGTCGTGCCTCCGACGTCCGATCGAGTCGATTTTTTTTTCAATCACTTATTTTTTAGATATCTACGCGAAAAAACACCCCACACCGCCATAGGGCTTATAGTTTTACGTTTATCGGTTTTTGACCATATATAGGGCAAAATTATAATGAAAAATTGATAGTCAAATCGGACTTCGGGATTGCATCTGCCGCGTAGACCTCCAAAAAATAAGCAAGTTTAAAAAATGAATCGCCTCCAAAAGTTAAGCGAGGCAAAATGAACGGCCGTTTGAAGTTTCAACAAATATAACGTAAAAGGGGTAGCTTGTGAAATTTTGAACTTCAAACGGACATAAGTCGTGCCTCCGACGTCCGATCGAGTCGATTTTTTTATAATCTGTTTATTTTTTCTATATATATGCGAAAAAACACCCTACACCGCGATAGGGCTTATAGTTTTACGTTTATCGGTTTTTGACCATATATAGGGCAAAATTATAACGAAAATTTGATAGTCAAATTGGACTTCGGGATTGACTCTGCCGCATAGATCTCCAAAAAATAAGCAAGTTTAAAAAATGAATCGCCTCCAAAAGTTAAGCGAGGCAAAATGTACGGCCGTTTGAAGTTTCAACAAATATAACGTAAAAGGGGTAGCTTGTGAAATTTTGAACTTCAAACGGACATAAGTCGTGCCTCCGACGTCCGATCGAGTCGATTTTTTTTTTCAATCTGCTTATTTTTTCGATATCTACGCGAAAAAACACCCCACACTGCCATAGGGCTTATAGTTTTACGTTTATCGGTTTTTGACCATACATAGGGCAAAATTATAACGAAAATTTGATTGTCAAATCGGACTTCAGGATTGAGTCTGCCGCGTAGATCTACAAAAAATAAGCAAGTTTAAAGAAAGAATCGCCTCCAAAAGTTAAGCTAGGCAAAATGTACGGCCGTTTGAAGTTTCAACAAATATAACGGAAAAGGGGTAGCTTGTGAAATTTTGAACTACAAACGGACATAAGACGTGCCTCCGACGTCCGATCGAGTCGATTTTTTTTTTCAATCTGCTTATTTTTTCGATATATACGCGAAAAAACACCCCACACCTCCATAGGGCTCATAGTTTTACGTTTATCGGTTTTTGACCATATATAGGGCAAAATTATAACGAAATTTTGATAGTCAAATTGGACTTCGGGATTGAGCCTGCCGCGTAGACCTCCAAAAAATAAGCAAGTTTAAAAAAAGAATCGCCTCCAAAAGTTAAGCGAGGCAAAATGTACGGCCGTTTGAAGTTTCAACAAATATAACGGAAAAGGGGTAGCTTGTGAAATTTTGAACTTCAAATGGACATAAGTCGTGCCTCCGACGTCCGATCGAGTCGATTTTTTTTTCAATCTGCTTATTTTTTCAATATCTACGCGAAAAAACACCCCACACTGCCATAGGGCTTATAGTTTTATGTTTATCGGTTTTTGACCATATATAAGGCAAAATTATAACAAAACTTTGATAGTCAAATCGGACTTCGGGATTGAGTCTGCCGCGTAGACCACCAAAAAATAAGCAAGTTTAAAAAAAGAATCGCCTCCAAAAGTTAAGCGAGGCAAAATGTACGGCCGTTTGAAGTTTGAACAAATATAACGGAAAAGGGGTAGCTTGTGAAATTTTGAACTACAAACGGACATAAGTCGTGCCTCCGACGTCCGATCGAGTCAATTTTTTTTTTCAATCTGCTTATTTTTTCTATATATACGCGAAAAAACACCCCACACCGCCAAAGGGCTTATAGTTTTACGTTTATCGGTTTTTGACCATATATAGGGCAAAATTATAACGAAAATTTGATAGTCAAATCGGACTTCAGGATTGAGTCTGCTGCGTAGACCTCCGAAAAATAAGCAAGTTTAAAGAAAGAATTGCCTCCAAAAGTTAAGCGAGGCAAAATGTACGACTGTTTGAAGTTTCAACAAATATAACGGAAAAGGGGTAGCTTGTGAACTTTTGAACTTCAAACGGACATAAGTCGTGCCTCCGACGTCCGATCGAGTCGATTTTTTTTTTCAATCTGCTTATTTTTTCGATATCTACGCGAAAAAACACTCCACACCTCCATAGGGCTTATAGTTTTACGTTTATTGGTTTTTGACCATATATAGGGTAAAATTATAACGAAAATTTGATAGTCAAATCGGACTTCGGGATTGAGTTTGCCGCGTAGACCTCCAAACAATAAGCAAGTTTAAAGAAAGAATCGCCTCCAAAAGTTAAGCGAGGCAAAATGTACGGCCGTTTGAAGTTTGAACAAATATAACGTAAAAGGGGTAGCTTGTGAAATTTGAACTTCAAACGGACATAAGTCGTGCCTCCGACGTCCGATCGAGTCGATTGTTTTTTCAATCTGCTTATTTTTTCGATATCTACGCGAAAAAATACCCCACACCGCCATAGGGCTTATAGTTTTACGTTTATCGATTTTTGACCATATATAGGGCAAAATTATAACGAAAATTTGATAGTCAAATCGGACTTCGGGATTGAGTCTGCCACGTAGATCTCCAAAAAATAAGCAAGTTTAAAAAAAGAATCGCCTCCAAAAGTTAAGCTAGGCAAAATGTACGGCCGTTTGAAGTTTGAACAAATATAACGTAAAAGAGGTAGCTTGTGAAATTTTGAACTACAAACGGACATAAGTCGTGCCTCCGACGTCCGATCGAGTCAATTTTTTTTTTCAATCTGCTTATTTTTTCTATATATACGCGAAAAAACACCCCACACCGCCAAAGGGCTTATAGTTTTACGTTTATCGGTTTTTGACCATATATAGGGCAAAATTATAACGAAAATTTGATAGACAAATCGGACTTCGGGATTGAGTCTGCTGCGTAGACCTCCGAAAAATAAGCAAGTTTAAAGAAAGAATTGCCTCCAAAAGTTAAGCGAGGCAAAATGTACGACTGTTTGAAGTTTCAACAAATATAACGGAAAAGGGGTAGCTTGTGAAATTTTGAACTTCAAACGGACATAAGTCGTGCCTCCGACGTCCGATCGAGTCGATTTTTTTTTTCAATCTGCTTATTTTTTTGATATCTACGCGAAAAAACACCCCACACCTCCATAGGGCTTATAGTTTTACGTTTATCGGTTTTTGACCATATATAGGGCAAAATTATAACAAAAATTTGATAGTCAAATCGGACTTCGGGATTGAGTCTGCCACGTAGATCTCCAAAAAATAAGCAAGTTTAAAAAAAGAATCGCCTCCAAAAGTTAAGCTAGGCAAAATGTACGGCCGTTTGAAGTTTGAACAAATATAACGTAAAAGAGGTAGCTTGTGAAATTTTGAACTACAAACGGACATAAGTCGTGCCTCCGACGTCCGATCGAGTCAATTTTTTTTTTCAATCTGCTTATTTTTTCTATATATACGCGAAAAAACACCCCACACCGCCAAAGGGCTTATAGTTTTACGTTTATCGGTTTTTGACCATATATAGGGCAAAATTATAACGAAAATTTGATAGTCAAATCGGACTTCGGGATTGAGTCTGCTGCGTAGACCTCCGAAAAATAAGCAAGTTTAAAGAAAGAATTGCCTCCAAAAGTTAAGCGAGGCAAAATGTACGACTGTTTGAATTTTCAACAAATATAACGGAAAAGGGGTAGCTTGTGAAATTTTGAACTTCAAACGGACATAAGTCGTGCCTCCGACGTCCGATCGAGTCGATTTTTTTTTTCAATCTGCTTATTTTTTCGATATCTACGCGAAAAAACACCCCACACCTCCATAGGGCTTATAGTTTTACGTTTATCGGTTTTTGACCATATATAGGGCAAAATTATAACAAAAATTTGATAGTCAAATCGGACTTCGGGATTGAGTCTGCCGCGTAGACCTCCAAAAAATAAGCAAGTTTAAAAAACGAATCACCTCCAAAAGTTAAGCGAGGCAAAATGTACGGCCGTTTGAAGTTTCAACAAATATAACGTAAAAGGGGTAGCTTGTGAAATTTTGAACTACAAACGGACATAAGACGTGCCTCCAACGTCCGATCGAGTCGATTTTTTTTTCAATCTGCTTACTTTTTCTATATATACGCGAAAAAACACCCCACACCGCCATAGGGCTTATAGTTCTACGTTTATCGGTTTTTGACCATATATAGGGCAAAATTATAACGAAAATTTGATAGTCAAATCGGACATCGGGATTGAGTCTGACGCGTAGACCTCCAAAAAATAAGAAGGTTTAAAAAAAGAATCGCCTCCAAAAGTTAAGCGAGGCAAAATGTACGGCCGTTTGAAGTTTCAATAAATATAACGGAAAAGGGGTAGCTTGTGAAATTTTGAACTACAAACGGACATAAGACGTGCCTCCGATGTCCGATCGAGTCGATTATTTTTTTCAATCTGCTTATTTTTTCTATATATACGCGAAAAACACCCCACACCGCCATAGGGCTTATAGTTTTACGTTTATCGGTTTTTGACCATATATAGGGCAAAATTATAACGAAAATTTGATAGTCAAATCGGACTTCGGGATTGAGTCTGCCGCGTAGACCTCCAAAAAATAAGCAAGTTTAAAGAAAGAATCGCCTCCAAAAGTTAAGCTAGGCAAAATGTACGACCGTTTGAAGTTTCAACAAATATAACAGAAAAGGGGTAGCTTGTGAAATTTTGAACTACAAACGGACATAAGTCGTGCCTCCGACGTCCAATCGAGTCGATTTTTTTTTTCAATCTGCTTATTTTTTCAATATATACGCGAAAAAACACCCCACACTTCCATTTTTTTTATAGTTTTACGTTTATCGGTTTTTGACCATATATAGGGCAAAATTATAACGAAAATTTGATAGTCAAATCGGACTTCGGGATTTAGTCTGCCGCGTAGACCTCCAAAAAATAAGCAAGTTTAAAAAACGAATCACCTCCAAAAGTTAAGCGAGGCAAAATGTACGGCCGTTTGAAGTTTCAACAAATATAACGTAAAAGGGGTAGCTTGTGAAATTTTGAACTACAAACGGACATAAGACGTGCCTCCGACGTCCGATCGAGTCAATTTTTTTTTTCAATCTGTTTATTTTTTCTATATATATGCGAAAAAACACCCTACACCACCATAGGGCTTATAGTTTTACGTTTATCGGTTTATGACCATATATAGGGCAAAATTATAACAAAAATTTGATAGTCAAATCGGACTTCGGGATTGAGTCTACCGCGTAGATCTCCAAAAAATAAGAAAGTTTAAAAAATGAATCGCCTCCAAAAGTTAAGCGAGGCAAAATGTACGGCCGTTTGAAGTTTGAACAAATATAACATAAAAGGGGTAGCTTGTGAAATTTTGAACTACAAACGGACATAAGTCGTGCCTCCGACGTCCGATCGAGTCGATTTTTTTTTTCAATCTGCTTATTTTTTCAATATATACGCGAAAAAACACCCCACACTTCCATTTTTTTTATAGTTTTACGTTTATCGGTTTTTGACCATATATAGGGCAAAATTATAACGAAAATTTGATAGTCAAATCGGACTTCGGGATTTAGTCTGCCGCGTAGACCTCCAAAAAATAAGCAAGTTTAAAAAACGAATCACCTCCAAAAGTTAAGCGAGGCAAAATGTACGGCCGTTTGAAGTTTCAACAAATATAACGTAAAAGGGGTAGCTTGTGAAATTTTGAACTACAAACGGACATAAGACATGCCTCCAACGTCCGATCAAGTCGATTTTTTTTTCAATCTGCTTACTTTTTCTATATATACGCGAAAAAACACCCCACACCGCCATAGGGCTTATAGTTCTACGTTTATCGGTTTTTGACCATATATAGGGCAAAATTATAACGAAAATTTGATAGTCAAATCGGACATCGGGATTGAGTCTGACGCGTAGACCTCCAAAAAATAAGAAGGTTTAAAAAAAGAATCGCCTCCAAAAGTTAAGCGAGGCAAAATGTACGGCCGTTTGAAGTTTCAATAAATATAACGGAAAAGGGGTAGCTTGTGAAATTTTGAACTACAAACGGACATAAGACGTGCCTCCGATGTCCGATCGAGTCGATTATTTTTTTCAATCTGCTTATTTTTTCTATATATACGCGAAAAACACCCCACACCGCCATAGGGCTTATAGTTTTACGTTTATCGGTTTTTGACCATATATAGGGCAAAATTATAACGAAAATTTGATAGTCAAATCGGACTTCGGGATTGAGTCTGCCGCGTAGACCTCCAAAAAATAAGCAAGTTTAAAAAAAGAATCGCCTCCAAAAGTTAAGCGAGGCAAAATGTACGGCCGTTTGAAGTTTCAACAAATATAACGGAAAAGGGGTAGCTTGTGAAATTTTGAACTACAAACGGACATAAGACGTGCCTCCGACGTCCGATCGAGTCAATTTTTTTTTTCAATCTGTTTATTTTTTCTATATATATGCGAAAAAACACCCTACACCGCCATAGGGCTTATAGTTTTACGTTTATCGGTTTATGACCATATATAGGGCAAAATTATAACGAAAATTTGATAGTCAAATCGGACTTCGGGATTGAGTCTACCGCGTAGATCTCCAAAAAATAAGCAAGTTTAAAAAAAGAGTCGCCTCCAAAAGTTAATCTAGGCAAAATGTACGTCCGTTTGAAGTTTGAACAAATATAACATAAAAGGGGTAGCTTGTGAAATTTTGAACTACAAACGGACATAAGTCGTGCCTCCGACGTCCGATCGAGTCGATTTTTTTTTTCAATCTGCTTATTTTTTCAATATATACGCGAAAAAACACCCCACACTTCCATTTTTTTTATAGTTTTACGTTTATCGGTTTTTGACCATATATAGGGCAAAATTATAACGAAAATTTGATAGTCAAATCGGACTTCGGGATTTAGTCTGCCGCGTAGACCTCCAAAAAATAAGCAAGTTTAAAAAACGAATCACCTCCAAAAGTTAAGCGAGGCAAAATGTACGGCCGTTTGAAGTTTCAACAAATATAACGTAAAAGGGGTAGCTTGTGAAATTTTGAACTACAAACGGACATAAGACATGCCTCCAACGTCCGATCGAGTCGATTTTTTTTTCAATCTGCTTACTTTTTCTATATATACGCGAAAAAACACCCCACACCGCCATAGGGCTTATAGTTCTACGTTTATCGGTTTTTGACCATATATAGGGCAAAATTATAACGAAAATTTGATAGTCAAATCGGACATCGGGATTGAGTCTGACGCGTAGACCTCCAAAAAATAAGAAGGTTTAAAAAAAGAATCGCCTCCAAAAGTTAAGCGAGGCAAAATGTACGGCCGTTTGAAGTTTCAATAAATATAACGGAAAAGGGGTAGCTTGTGAAATTTTGAACTACAAACGGACATAAGACGTGCCTCCGATGTCCGATCGAGTCGATTATTTTTTTCAATCTGCTTATTTTTTCTATATATACGCGAAAAACACCCCACACCGCCATAGGGCTTATAGTTTTACGTTTATCGGTTTTTGACCATATATAGGGCAAAATTATAACGAAAATTTGATAGTCAAATCGGACTTCGGGATTGAGTCTTCTGTGTAGACCTCCAAAAAATAAGCAAGTTTAAAAAAAGAATCGCCTCCAAAAGTTAAGCGAGGCAAAATGTACGGCCGTTTGAAGTTTCAACAAATATAACGGAAAAGGGGTAGCTTGTGAAATTTTGAACTACAAACGGACATAAGACGTGCCTCCGACGTCCGATCGAGTCAATTTTTTTTTTCAATCTGTTTATTTTTTCTATATATATGCGAAAAAACACCCTACACCGCCATAGGGCTTATAGTTTTACGTTTATCGGTTTATGACCATATATAGGGCAAAATTATAACGAAAATTTGATAGTCAAATCGGACTTCGGGATTGAGTCTACCGCGTAGATCTCCAAAAAATAAGAAAGTTTAAAAAATGAATCGCCTCCAAAAGTTAAGCGAGGCAAAATGTACGGCCGTTTGAAGTTTCAACAAATATAACGTAAAAGGGGTAGCTTGTGAAATTTTGAACTTCAAACGGACATAAGTCGTGCCTCCGACGTCCGATCGAGTCGATTTTTTTTTTCATTCTGCTTATTTTTTCGATATCTACGCGAAAAAACACCCCACACCTCCATAGGGCTTATAGTTTTACGTTTATCGGTTTTTGACCATATATAGGCAAAATTATACGAACTTTGATAGTCAATCGGACTTCGGGATTGAGTCTGCCGCATAGACCTCTAAAAAATAAGCAAGTTTAAAAAAAGAATCGCCTCCAAAAGTTAAGCGAGGCAAAATGTACGGCCGTTTGAAGTTTCAACAAATATAACGGAAAAGGGGTAGCTTGTGAAATTTTGAACTACAAACGGACATAAGACGTGCCTCCGATGTCCGATCGAGTCGATTTTTTTTCAATCTGCTTACTTTTTCTATATATACGCGAAAAAACACCCCACACCGCCATAGGGCTTATAGTTTTACGTTTATCGGTTTTTGACCATATATAGGGCAAAATTATAACGAAACTTTGATAGTCAAATCGGACTTTGGGATTGAGTCTGCCGCGTAGACCTCCAAAAAATAAGCAAATTTAAAAAAAGAATCGCCTCCAAAAGTTAAGCGAGGCAAAATGTACGGCCGTTTGAAGTTTGAACAAATATAACGGAAAAGGGGTAGCTTGTGAAATTTTGAACTACAAACGGACATAAGTCGTGCCTCCGACGTCCGATCGAGTCAATTTTTTTTTTCAATCTGCTTATTTTTTCTATATATACGCGAAAAAACACCCCACACCGCCAAAGGGCTTATAGTTTTACGTTTATCGGTTTTTGACCATATATAGGGCAAAATTATAACGAAAATTTGATAGTCAAATCGGACTTAGGGATTGAGTCTGCCACGTAGATCTCCAAAAAATAAGCAAGTTTAAAGAAAGAATTGCCTCCAAAAGTTAAGCGAGGCAAAATGTACGATTGTTTGAAGTTTCAACAAATATAACGGAAAAGGGGTAGCTTGTGAAATTTTGAACTACAAACGGACATAAGTCGTGCCTCCGACGTCCGATCGAGTCGATTTTGTTTTTCAATCTGCTTATGTTTTCCATATATACGTGAAAAAACACCCCACACCTCCATAGGGCTTATAGTTTTACGTTTATCGGTTTTTGACCATATATAGGGCAAAATTATAACGAAAATTTGATAGTCAAATCGGACTTCGGGATTGAGTCTGCTGTGTAGACCTCCAAAAAATAAGCAAGTTTAAAAAAAGAATCGCCTCCAAAAGTTAAGCGAGGCAAAATGTACGGCCGTTTGAAGTTTCAACAAATATAACGTAAAAGGGGTAGCTTGTGAAATTTTGAACTTCAAACGGACATAAGTCGTGCCTCCGACGTCCGATCGAGTAGATTTTTTTTTCAATCTGTTAATTTTTTCTATATATATGCGAAAAAACACCCTACACCGCCATAGGGCTTATAGTTTTACGTTTATCGGTTTATGACCATATATAGGGCAAAATTATAACAAAAATTTGATAGTCAAATCGGACTTCGGGATTGAGTCTGCCGCGTAGATCTACAAAAAATAAGCAAGTTTAAAAAAAGAATCGCCTCCAAAAGTTAAGCGAGGCAAAATGTACGGCCGTTTGAAGTTTCAACAAATATAACGTAAAAGGGGTAGCTTGTGAAATTTTGAACTTCAAACGGACATAAGTCGTGCCTCCGACGTCCGATCGAGTTGATTTTTTTTTTCAATCTGCTTATTTTTTGGATATATACGCGAAAAAACACCCCACACCACCATAGGGTTTATAGTTTTACGTTTATCGGTTTTTGACCATATATGGGGCAAAATTATAATGAAAATTTGATAGTCAAATCGGACTTCGGGATTGAGTCTGCCGCGTAGACCTCCAAAAAAATAAGCCAGTTTAAAAAAAGAATCGCCTCAAAAAGTTAAGCGAGGCAAAATGTACGGCCGTTTTAAGTTTCAACAAATATAACGTAAAAGGGGTAGCTTGTGAAATTTTGAACTTCAAACGGACATAAGTCGTGCCTCCGACGTCCGATCGAGTCGATTTTTTTTTTCAATCTGCTTATTTTTTCGATATCTACGCGAAAAAACACCCCACAACGCCATAGGGGTTATAGTTTTACGTTTATTGGTTTTTGACCATATATAGGGCAAATTATAACGAAATTTTGATAGTCAAATCGGAATTTGGGATTGAGTCTGCCGCGTAGACCTCCAAAAATTAAGCAAGTTTAAAAAAAGAATTTCCTCCAAAAGTTAAGCTAGGCAAAATGTACGGCCGTTTGAAGTTTCAACAAATATAACGTAAAAGGGGTAGCTTGTGAAATTTTGAACTTCAAACGGACATAAGTCGTGCCTCCGACGTCCGATCGAGTAGATTTTTTTTTTCAATCTGTTAATTTTTTCTATATATATGCGAAAAAACACCCTACACCGCCATAAGGCTTATAGTTTTACGTTTATCGGTTTATGACCATATATAGGGCAAAATTATAACGAAAATTTGATAGTCAAATCGGACTTCGGGATTGAGTCTGCCGCGTTGATCTACAAAAAATAAGCAAGTTTAAAAAATGAATCGCCTCCAAAAGTTAAGCGAGGCAAAATATACGGCCGTTTGAAGTTTCAACAAATATAACATAAAAGGGGTAGCTTGTGAAATTTTGAACTTCAAACGGACATAAGTCGTGCCTCCGACGTCCGATCGAGTCGATTTTTTTTTTCAATCTGCTTATTTTTTTGATATCTACGCGAAAAAACACCCCACACCGCCATAGGGCTTATAGTTTTACGTTTATCGGTTTTTGACCATATATAGGGCAAAATTATAACAAAACTTTGATAGTCAAATCGGACTTCGGGATTGAGTCTGCCGCATAGACCTCTAAAAAATAAGCAAGTTTAAAAAAAGAATCGCCTCCAAAAGTTAAGCGAGGCAAAATGTACGGCCGTTTGAAGTTTCAACAAATATAACGGAAAAGGTGTAGCTTGTGAAATTTTGTACTACAAACGGACATAAGACGTGCCTCCGATGTCCAATCGAGTCGATTTTTTTTTCAATCTGCTTTCTTTTTCTATATATACGCGAAAAAACACCCCACACCGCCATAGGGCTTATAGTTTTACGTTTATCGGTTTTTGACCATATATAGGGCAAAATTATAACGAAAATTTGATAGTCAAATCTGACTTCGGGATTGAGTCTGCTGCGTAGACCTCCAAAAAATAAGCAAGTTTAAAAAAAGAATCGCCTCTAAAAGTTAAGCGAGGCAAAATGTACGGCCGTTTGAAGTTTCAACAAATATAACGTAAAAGGGGTAGCTTGTGAAATTTTGAACTTCAAACGGACATAAGTCGTGCCTCCGACGTCCGATCAAGTCGATTTTTTTTTTCAATCTGTTTATTTTTTCTATATATATGCGAAAAAACACCCTACACCGCCATAGGGCTTATAGTTTTACGTTTATCGGTTTATGACCATATATAGGGCAAAATTATAACGAAAATTTGATAGTCAAATCGGACTTCGGGATTGAGTCTGCCGCGTAGATCTCCAAAAAATAAGAAAGTTTAAAAAATGAATCGCCTCCAAAAGTTAAGCGAGGCAAAATGTACGGCCGTTTGAAGTTTCAACAAATATAACGTAAAAGGGGTAGCTTGTGAAATTTTGAACTTCAAACGGACATAAGTCGTGCCTCCGACGTCCGATCGAGTCGATTTTTTTTTTCATTCTGCTTATTTTTTTGATATCTACGCGAAAAAACACCCCACACCGCCATAGGACTTATAGTTTTACGTTTATCGGTTTTTGACCATATATAGGGCAAAATTATAACGAAACTTTGATAGTCAAATCGGACTTCGGGATTGAGTCTGCCGCATAGACCTCTAAAAAATAAGCAAGTTTAAAAAAAGAATCGCCTCCAAAAGTTAAGCGAGGCAAAATGTACGGCCTTTTGAAGTTTCAACAAATATAACGGAAAAGGGGTAGCTTGTGAAATTTTGAACTACAAACGGACATAAGACGTGCCTCCGATGTCCGATCGAGTCGATTTTTTTTTCAATCTGCTTACTTTTTCTATATATACGCGAAAAACACCCCACACCGCCATAGGGCTTATAGTTTTACGTTTATCGGTTTTTGACCATATATAGGGCAAAATTATAACGAAAATTTGATAGTCAAATCGGACTTTGGGATTGAGTCTGCCGCGTAGACCTCCAAAAAATAAGCAAATTTAAAAAAAGAATCGCCTCCAAAAGTTAAGCGAGGCAAAATGTACGGCCGTTTGAAGTTTGAACAAATATAACGGAAAAGCGGAAGCTTGTGAAATTTTGAACTACAAACGGACATAAGTCGTGCCTCCGACGTCCGATCGAGTCAATTTTTTTTTTCAATCTGCTTTTTTTTTTCTATATATACGCGAAAAACACCCCACACACCCGCAAAGGGCTTATAGTTTTACGTTTATCGTTTTTGACCATATATTAGGGCCAAAAATTATAACGAAAATTTGATAGTCAAATCGGACTTCGGGATTGAGTCTGCGCGTAGATCTCAAAAAAAATAAGCAAGTTTAAAAAAATGAATCGCCTCCAAAAGTTAAGCGAGGCAAAATGTACGGCCGTTTGAAAGTTTCAACAAATATAACGTAAAAGGGGTAGCTTGTGAAATTTTGAACTTCAAACGGACATAAGTCGTGCCTCCGACGTCCGATCGAGTCGATTTTTTTTTTCAATCTGCTTATTTTTTCGATATATACGCGAAAAAACACCCCACACCGCCATAGGGCTTATAGTTTTACGTTTATCGGTTTTTGACCATATATAGGGCAAAATTATAACGAAAATTTGATTGTAAAACCGGACTTCGGGATTGAGTCTGCCGCGCAGATCTCCAAAAAATAATAAAGTTTAAAGAAAGAATCGCCTCCAAAAGTTAAGCGAGGCAAAATGTACGGCCGTTTGAAGTTTCAACAAATATAACGGAAAAGGGGTAGCTTGTGAAATTTTGAACTACAAACGGACATAAGACGTGCCTCCGACGTGCGATCGAGTCGATTTTTTTTTCAATCTGCTTATTTTTTCTATATATACGCGAAAAAACACCCCACACCACCATAGGGCTTATAGTTTTACGTTTATCGGTTTTTGACCATATATAGGGCAAAATTATAACGAAACTTTGATAGTCAAATCGGACTTTGGGATTGAGTCTGCCGCGTAGACCTCCAAAAAATAAGCAAGTTTAAAAAAAGAATCGCCTCCAAAAGTTAAGCGAGGCAAAATGTACGGCCGTTTGAAGTTTCAACAAATATAACGTAAAAGCGGTAGCTTGTGAAATTTTGAACTTCAAACGGACATAAGTCGTGCCTCCAACGTCCGATCGAGTCGATTGTTTTTTCAATTTGCTTATTTTTTTGATATCTACGCGAAAAAACACCCCACACCTCCATAGGGCTCATAGTTTTACGTTTATCGGTTTTTGACCATATATAGGGCAAAATTATGACGAAATTTTAATAGTCAAATCGGACTTCGGGATTGAGTCTACCGCGTAGACCTCCAATAAATAAGCAAGTTTAAAAAAAGAATCGCCTCCAAAAGTTAAGCGAGGCAAAATGTACGGCCGTTTGAAGTTTGAACAAATATAACGGAAAAGGGGTAGCTTGTGAAATTTTGAACTTCAAATGGACATAAGTCGTGCCTCCGACGTCCGATCGAGTCGATTTTTTTTTCAATCTGCTTATTTTTTCTATATCTACGCGAAAAAACACCCCACACCGCCATAGGGCTTATAGTTTTACGTTTATCGGTTTTTGACCATATATAGGGCAAAATTATAACGAAACTTTGATAGTCAAATCGGACTTCGGGATTGAGTCTGCCGTGTAGAACTCCAAAAAATAAGCAAGTTTAAAAAAAGAATCGCCTCCAAAAGTTAAGCGAGGCAAAATGTACGGCCGTTTGAAGTTTGAACAAATATAAAGGAAAAGGGGTAGCTTGTGAAATTTTGAACTACAAACGGACATAAGTCGTGCCTCCGACGTCCGATTGAGTCGAATTTTTTTTTCAATCTGCTTATTTTTTCTATATATACGCGAAAAAACACCCCACACCGCCAAAGGGCTTATAGTTTTACGTTTATCGGTTTTTGACCATATATAGGGCAAAATTATAACGAAAATTTGATAGTCAAATCGGACTTCGAGATTGAGTCTGCCGCGTAGATCTCCAAAAAATAAGCAAGTTTAAAAAATGAAAAGCCTCCAAAAGTTAAGCGAGGCAAAATGTACGGCCGTTTGAAGTTTCAACAAATATAACGTAAAAGGGGTAGCTTGTGAAATTTTGAACTTCAAACGGACATAAGTCGTGCCTCCGACGTCCGATCGAGTCGATTTTTTTTTCAATCTGCTTATTTTTTCGATATCTACGCGAAAAAACACCCCACACCGCCATAGGGCTTATAGTTTTACGTTTATCGGTTTTTGACCATATATAGGGCAAAATTATAACGAAAATTTGATTGTCAAATCGGACTTCGGGATTGAGTCTGCCGCGCAGATCTCCAAAAAATAATAAAGTTTAAAGAAAGAATCGCCTCCAAAAGTTAAGCGAGGCAAAATTTACGGCCGTTTGAAGTTTCAACAAATATAATGGAAAAGGGGTAGCTTGTGAAATTTTGAACTACAAACGGACATAAGACGTGCCTCCGACGTCCGATCGAGTCAATTTTTTTTTCAATCTGCTTATTTTTTCTATATATACGCGAAAAAACACCCCACACCACCATAGGGCTTATAGTTTTACGTTTATCGGTTTTTGACCATATATAGGGCAAAATTATAACAAAACTTTGATAGTCAAATCGGACTTCGGGATTGAGTTTGCCGCGTAGACCTCTAAAAAATAAGCAAGTTTAAAAAAAGAATCGCCTCCAAAAGTTAAGCGAGGCAAAATGTACGGCCGTTTGAAGTTTCAACAAATATAACGTAAAAGGGGTAGCTTGTGAAATTTTGAACTACAAACGGACATAAGACGTGCCTCCGACGTCCGATCGAGTCAATTTTTTTTTTCAATCTGTTTATTTTTTCTATATATATGCGAAAAAACACCCTACACCGCCATAGGGCTTATAGTTTTACGTTTATCGGTTTATGACCATATATAGGGCAAAATTATAACGAAAATTTGATAGTCAAATCGGACTTCGGGATTGAGTCTGCCGCGTAGATCTCAAAAAAATAAGAAAGTTTAAAAAATGAATCGCCTCCAAAAGTTAAGCGAGGCAAAATGTACGGCCGTTTGAAGTTTCAACAAATATAACGTAAAAGGGGTAGCTTGTGAAATTTTGAACTTCAAACGGACATAAGTCGTGCCTCCGACGTCCGATCGAGTCGATTTTTTTTTTCATTCTGCTTATTTTTTCGATATCTACGCAAAAAAACACCCCACACCGCCATAGGACTTATAGTTTTACGTTTATCGGTTTTTGACCATATATAGGGCAAAATTATAACGAAAATTTGATAGTCAAATCGGACTTCGGGATTGAGTCTGCCGCATAGACCTCTAAAAAATAAGCAAGTTTAAAAAAAGAATCGCCTCCAAAAGTTAAGCGAGGCAAAATGTACGGCCGTTTGAAGTTTCAACAAATATAACGGAAAAGGGGTAGCTTGTGAAATTTTGAACTACAAACGGACATAAGACGTGCCTCCGATGTCCGATCGAGTCGATTTTTTTTCAATCTGCTTACTTTTTCTATATATACGCGAAAAAACACCCCACACCGCCATAAGGCTTATAGTTTTACGTTTATCGGTTTTTGACCATATATAGGGCAAAATTATAACGAAAATTTGATAGTCAAATCGGACTTTGGGATTGAGTCTGCCGCGTAGACCTCCAAAAAATAAGCAAATTTAAAAAAAGAATCGCCTCCAAAAGTTAAGCGAGGCAAAATGTACGGCCGTTTGAAGTTTGAACAAATATAACGGAAAAGGGGTAGCTTGTGAAATTTTGAACTACAAACGGACATAAGTCGTGCCTCCGACGTCCGATCGAGTCAATTTTTTTTTTCAATCTGCTTATTTTTTCTATATATACGCGAAAAAACACCCCACACCGCCAAAGGGCTTATAGTTTTACGTTTATCGGTTTTTGACCATATATAGGGCAAAATTATAACGAAAATTTGATAGTCAAATCGGACTTCGGGATTGAGTCTGCCGCGTAGATCTCCAAAAAATAAGCAAGTTTAAAAAAAGAATCGCCTCCAAAAGTTAAGCGAGGCAAAATGTACGGCCGTTTGAAGTTTCAACAAATATAACGTAAAAGGGGTAGCTTGTGAAATTTTGAACTTCAAACGGACATAAGTTGTGCCTCCGACGTCCGATCGAGTCGATTTTTTTTTTCAATCTGCTTATTTTTTCGATATCTACGCGAAAAAACACCCCACACCGCCATAGGGCTTATAGTTTTACGTTTATCGGTTTTTGACCATATATAGGGCAAACTTATAACGAAAATTTGATTGTCAAATCGGACTTCGGGATTGAGTCTGCCGCGCAGATCTCCAAAAAATAATAAAGTTTAAAGAAAGAATTGCCTCCAAAAGTTAAGCGAGGCAAAATGTACGGCCGTTTGAAGTTTCAACAAATATAATGGAAAAGGGGTAGCTTGTGAAATTTTGAACTACAAACGGACATAAGACGTGCCTCCGACGTCCGATCGAGTCGATTTTTTTTTCAATCTGCTTATTTTTTCTATATATACGCGAAAAAACACCCCACACCACCATAGGGCTTATAGTTTTACGTTTATCGGTTTTTGACCATATATAGGGCAAAATTATAACGAAACTTTGATAGTCAAATCGGACTTCGGGATTGAGTTTGCCGCGTAGACCTCTAAAAAATAAGCAAGTTTAAAAAAAGAATCGCCTCCAAAAGTTAAGCGAGGCAAAATGTACGGCCGTTTGAAGTTTCAACAAATATAACGTAAAAGCGGTAGCTTGTGAAATTTTGAACTTCAAACGGACATAAGTCGTGCCTCCAACGTCCGATCGAGTCGATTATTTTTTCAATCTGCTTATTTTTTCGATATCTACGCGAAAAACACCCCACACCTCTATAGGGCTCATAGTTTTACGTTTATCGGTTTTTGATCATATATAGGGCAAAATTATGACGAAATTATAATAGTCAAATCGGACTTCGGGATTGAGTCTACCGCGTAGACCTCCAATAAATAAGCAAGTTTAAAAAAAGAATCGCCTCCAAAAGTTAAGCGAGGCAAAACGTACGGCCGTTTGAAGTTTGAACAAATATAACGTAAAAGGGGTAGCTTGTGAAATTTTGAACTTCAAATGGACATAAGTCGTGCCTCCGACGTCCGATCGAGTCGATTTTTTTTTCAATCTGCTTATTTTTTCTATATCTACGCGAAAAAACACCCCACACCGCCATAGGGCTTATAGTTTTACGTTTATCGGTTTTTGACCATATATAGGGCAAAATAATAACGAAACATTGATAGTCAAATCGGACTTCGGGATTGAGTCTGCCGCGTAGAACTCCAAAAAATAAGCAAGTTTAAAAAAAGAATCGCCTCCAAAAGTTAAGCGAGCCAAAATGTACGGCCGTTTGAAGTTTGAACAAATATAAAGGAAAAGGGGTAGCTTGTGAAATTTTGAACTACAAACGGACATAAGTCGTGCCTCCGACGTCCGATCGAGTCGAATTTTTTTTTCAATCTGCTTATTTTTTCTATATATACGCGAAAAAACTCCCCACACCGCCAAAGGGCTTATAGTTTTACGTTTATTGGTTTTTGACCATATATAGGGCAAAATTATAACGAAAATTTGATAGTCAAATCGGACTTCGGGATTGAGTCTGCCGCGTAGATCTCCAAAAAATAAGCATGTTTAAAAAATGAATCGCCTCCAAAAGTTAAGCGAGGCAAAATGTACGGCCGTTTGAAGTTTCAACAAATATAACGTAAAAGGGGTAGCTTGTGAAATTTTGAACTTCAAACGGACATAAGTCGTGCCTCCGACGTCCGATTGAGTCGATTTTTTTTTTCAATCTGCTTATTTTTTTGATATCTACGCGAAAAAACACCCCATACCGCCATAGGGCTTATAGTTTTACGTTTATCGGTTTTTGACCATATATAGGGCAAAATTATAACAAAAATTTGATTGTCAAATCGGACTTCGGGATTGAGTCTGCCGCGCAGATCTCCAAAAAATAATAAAGTTTAAAGAAAGAATCGCCTCCAAAAGTTAAGCGAGACAAAATGTACGGCCGTTTGAAGTTTCAACAAATATAATGGAAAAGGGGTAGCTTGTGAAATTTTGAACTACAAACGGACATAAGACGTGCCTCCGACGTCCGATCGAGTCGATTTTTTTTTCAATCTGCTTATTTTTTCTATATATACGCGAAAAAACACCCCACACCACCATAGGGCTTATAGTTTTATGTTTATCGGTTTTTGACCATATATAGGGCAAAATTATAACGAAACTTTGATAGTCAAATCGGACTTCGGGATTGAGTTTGCCGCGTAGACCTCTAAAAAATAAGCAAGTTTAAAAAAAGAATCGCCTCCAAAAGTTAAGCGAGGCAAAATGTACGGCCGTTTGAAGTTTCAACAAATATAACGTAAAAGCGGTAGCTTGTGAAATTTTGAACTTCAAACGGACATAAGTCGTGCCTCCAACGTCCGATCGAGTCGATTGTTTTTTCAATCTGCTTATTTTTTCGATATCTACGCGTAAAAACACCCCACACCTCCATAGGGCTCATAGTTTTACGTTTATCGGTTTTTGACCATATATAGGGCAAAATTATGACGAAATTTTAATAGTCAAATCGGACTTCGGGATTGAGTCTACCGCGTAGACGTCCAAAAAATAAGCAAGTTTAAAAAAAGAATCGCCTCCAAAAGTTAAGCGAGGCAAAATGTACGGCCGTTTGAAGTTTGAACAAATATAAAGGAAAAGGGGTAGCTTGTGAAATTTTGAACTTCAAATGGACATAAGTCGTGCCTCCGACGTCCGATCGAGTCGATTTTTTTTTCGATCTGCTTATTTTTTCTATATATACGCGAAAAAACACCCCACACCGCCATAGGGCTTATAGTTTTACGTTTATCGGTTTATGACCATATATAGGGCAAAATTATAACGAAAATTTGATAGTCAAATCGGACTTCGGGATTGAGTCTACCGCGTAGATCTCCAAAAAATAAGCAAGTTTAAAAAATGAATCGCCTCCAAAAGTTAAGCGAGGCAAAATGTACGGCCGTTTGAAGTTTCAACAAATATAACGTAAAAGGGGTAGCTTGTGAAATTTTGAACTTCAAACGGACATAAGTCGTGCCTCCGACGTCCGATCGAGTCGATTTTTTTTTTCAATCTGCTTATTTTTTTGATATCTACGCGAAAAAACACCCCACACCACCATAGGACTTATAGTTTTACGTTTATTGGTTTTTGACCATATATAGGGCAAAATTATAACGAAACTTTGATAGTCAAATCGGACTTCGGGATTGAGTCTGCCGCGTAGACCTCTAAAAAATAAGCAAGTTTAAAAAAAGATTCGCCTCCAAAAGTTAAGCGAGGCAAAATGTACGGCCGTTTGAAGTTTCAACAAATATAACGGAAAAGGGGTAGCTTGTGAAATTTTGAACTACAAACGGACATAAGACGTGCCTCCGATGTCCGATCGAGTCGATTTTTTTTTCAATCTGCTTACTTTTTCTATATATACGCGAATAAACACCCCACACCGCCATAGGGCTTATAGTTTTACGTTTATCGGTTTTTGACCATATATAGGGCAAAATTATAACGAAACTTTGATAGTCAAATCGGACTTTGGGATTGAGTCTGCCGCGTAGACCTCCAAAAAATAAGCAAATTTAAAAAAAGAATCGCCTCCAAAAGTTTAGCGAGGCAAAATGTACGGCCGTTTGAAGTTTGAACAAATATAACGGAAAAGGGGTAGCTTGTGAAATTTTGAACTACAAAAGGACATAAGTCGTGCCTCCGACGTCCGATCGAGTCAATTTTTTTTTTCAATCTGCTTATTTTTTCTACATATACGCGAAAAAACACCCCACACCGCCAAAGGGCTTATAGTTTTACGTTTATCGGTTTTTGACCATATATAGGGCAAAATTATAACGAAAATTTGATAGTCAAATCGGACTTCGGGATTGAGTCTGCCGCGTAGATCTCCAAAAAATAAGCAAGTTTAAAAAATGAATCGCCTCCAAAAGTTAAGCGAGGCAAAATGTAACGGTCCGTTTGAAGGTTTCCAACAAATATTAACGTAAAAGGGGTAAGCTTGTGGGAAATTTTGAACTTCAAATCGGACATAAAGTCGTGGCCTCCGACGTCCGATCGAGGGTCGATTTTTTTTTTTCAATCTACTTTATTTTTTCGAATATCTTACGCGAAAAAAAACACCCCACATTAGATCAGCCATAGGGCTTATAGTTTTACGTTTATCGGTTTTTGACCATATATAGGGCAAAATTATAACGAAAATTTGATTGTCAAATCGGACTTCGGGATTGAGTCTGCCGCGCAGATCTCCAAAAAATAATAAAGTTTAAAGAAAGAATCGCCTCCAAAAGTTAAGCGAGGCAAAATGTACGGCCGTTTGAAGTTTCAACAAATATAATGGAAAAGGGGTAGCTTGTGAAATTTTGAACTACAAACGGACATAAGACGTGCCTCCGACGTCCGATCGAGTCAATTTTTTTTTTCAATCTGCTTATTTTTTCTATATATATGCGAAAAAACACCCCACACCACCATAGGGCTTATAGTTTTACGTTTATCGGTTTTTGACCATATATAGGGCAAAATTATAACAAAACTTTGATAGTCAAATCGGACTTCGGGATTGAGTTTGCCGCGTAGACCTCTAAAAAATAAGCAAGTTTAAAAAAAGAATCGCCTCCAAAAGTTAAGCGAGGCAAAATGTACGGCCGTTTGAAG